>NC_069469.1:7754212-7802701 GCF_026875155.1 Cherax quadricarinatus | reverse complement strand
TAAGATCCCCCAAAAAAAAACACAATTTTTCGTAATACAATATATGATACAACTTCCAACACACTTGATGTGCTGATTTGAAAAACCAAGAGACTTCAGATGACATATATCTTGATATATATCTTAAAATCACTAACATTCGCAGTTATTACAATCTACCTCTCTATGGTAAACTTTTCAAGATGAACTTCAAAAGCATCAAACTGATGTTGATATAATTCGTTATCCGCGGATCATCATTTCGGTTATTCCAAAAGTGGCAAATTTATTTCACATCAGAATTAGCAAAGTTTATACATGAGAAATTTTTCAAAAACATTATAATATGTAATGTGACTTCTCGTCCTTAAGAACCCAAGATTCTGAGTTAACCATTAAATTAACATCAAGTAAAGATTTACTCACCTCCAGAATGTTATTGCATCACCTGATAAAATATTATTAATTATTGATAATGATCTATTTTTAAAAAAGCTGGTAACAGTGAAATTATTCTCGAATTTTTTACTGAAGGTAGATATCAAAATATTCTGATTGCTCAAAATATATTTCACGGAGGACGATACAGTCGTCCCATGGTCTTAAATGGCACCCATTTTGGGTTATTTAAAATGACAGACCTAAGGCAGATAGAAATTTGGGACGATAAATTTTTGGGTTTGAAAATTAATGAATTTGTTAATATTTAAAGTCGCCTTTAAACCGTTCACCATTTGGTTATTTATTGTTAGCCCTCGCATTAATTACCCTAGAAGCATTAAATACCTAGAAGCATTAAATACCCTAGAAGCATTAAATACCCTAGAAGCATTAAATACCCTAGAAGCATTAAATACCCCAGAAGCATTAACCCACCTGCAGTTGCTTAGGTGAAACCTCAGAAAACCCCAGATTGTCAAAGATGATGCATATAAGAGTGAGTGCACGAAATATGGATTCCAACTCACTCAAGGATTCATTGCAGATAAGAACATAAGAACATAAGAACATAAGAATGTAGGAACACTGCAGAAGGCCTACTGGCCCATACGAGGCAGGTCCTTATCAAAACGACATCTACCTAAAGCTACTCAAGAAATAACTCCCGTACCCCTTGACACCAATCAAACCCAGCCCCTCCCACTCATATATTTGTCCAGTCTCTTCTTAAAGCTACCCAAGGTCCTAACCTCTATCACCCCACTGGGAAGACTGTTCCACGCATCTAAAACTCTGTTAGAAAACCAGTACTTACCTATGTCCTTTCTAAATCTAAATTTATCCAACTTAAATCCATTATTCTGGTTCTTCCCTGGTTGGGACACCCTCAGTCCCTTTTTTTAATGTCTCCCTTGTTTATGCCCGTCATCCACTATACACTTCAATGATATCTCCCCTTTTTAAACGCCTCTCCAGAGAGTGAAGTTTTAAAAGGTTTTAAAGTCTATCTTCAACGGGAGGTTCCTTACACAGTAATCATTTTAGTCATTCTTCTCTGTATGTTCTCTAATGAGTCTATGTCCATCCTGTAGTAAGGGGACCAAAACTGAGCAGCATAATCTAAATGAGGCCTCACATAGTGATGTATAAGAGCTGTTAAAATAACTTTTGGACTTCTGTTACTTATACTTCTTGAGAAAAATTTCCAAGTAATATGTTGGCCTTGTTGCGCCCCAACTGGGGGCACTGCTGTCTTGGCTTTAGATTTCTGCTTACCATGACTCCCAAGTCTTTTTCACATTCTGTATGACCAAGCTCTACTTCACCTAGATTTATAGCTTCGAGGGTTATTTTCATTTCCAAGGGCAAGTACCTTACACTTATCCACATTAAACTTCATCTGCCATTTCTCAGACCAAGACATTAATTTGTTCAAATCGTCCTGGAGTTCAGTGATTACCCCCTCAGAGTGAATTATACGGCTATCTTTGTATCATCAGCAAACTTACTCATGTCACTAGTAATCCTTCATCAGGTCATTAATGTAAATTATGAACAAGAGAGGGCCTTTAAAATGATCCTTGTGGAACGCCAACTAGTGACTAATCCCCATTCAGATTTCATCCATTAATGGTAACTCTCTGCTTTCTATTGGTAAGCCATGCCTCAATCCATGCTAAAAACTTTACTCCTTACCATGAGCTGCCACTTTTCTTAAGGGTTCTTGTGAGGTACTCTGTCAAAGGCCCTTTACTAAAATCCAAAAAAAACATATCTTTTTCCCTTATCACTGTCAACTGCCTAAAAATGTTCTATTGAAGAAACGTCGAAAGTTTGTCAGGCAGGAACGACCTCTCGTGAATCCATGCTGAGATTCATTTATCAAGTTATGCTTTAAAGGTGATTCTGATAATGTCAGCTTTAAATTGATTCTAATAACTTGCCCACTATAGATGTAGGCTTATTGGAGGTAATTGAAGGAGTGGGATTTATCCCTGATTTGAATATAGGAACCACATTAGCCATCTTCCACATCTCTGGCACAACACTGGTAAGGATGGACGCATTGAATACACTCGTTAATGGCTGACTAAGCTCCATCCTTGCATTCCTTAAGTACCCTTGAAAACAACTCATCGGGTCCGGGGACTTATTTTGTTTCAGTTTGTCTATCTGTTTAATAACCAGTCCCTCGTGACAGTAATATTAGTTAAAACTTAAATTCATCAGGAACTAAATAATTGTTAATTATGGAATCTCATTTACATCTTCCTGTGTAAAAATGACAAAAAATAGTCATTAAATAAGGAATACATTTCCAGTTCTTTTATCCGTCAGCTGTCCATTCCAGATTTCAGAGGTCCTACTTTTTCCCCTTCACCTTCGTCCTATCACTTGAAAGAACCCCTTTGGATTAGTCTTTGATTCATTAGCGACTCTAATTTCATAGTCACGTTTAGCCTTTCTAATCGCCTTTTTTACTTCTCTTTTAAGTGAACATTTTTGGTCAGAAAGGTTACCTCCCCTCTTCTGTTTGCGCCTATAAATTCCCTTTTCTCCCCTAATAGATGCTTTATCCTTCCTTTTAAACCCCATTTGGGATCGTTATTATTAGACCTAATTTCTCTCTGGGGAATGTATATACTCTGGGCACTGTGTACATTATTAAGAAAAAATCATTAAAAGCAGATCCCCTTTCATATTCTAAGTATGATTATCGTCAATAAAATCATTAGCTAGATAACCCCAATCAAGATTAGACAGATGTTCTAAGCCCAAATTATAATCGGCGAACGAAAATCGGGGATTTTTACTGTATTACATTATTCTTGCATTCCCAATTTAATGCTAAGGTGATGGTTTTTGTGATAAACTTGCGCCAAGCTCTTCAGTGATCTCCAGATTATTCACGAGTGTTTCCTCATTTGACAAGACTAGGTCTAGCAAAATTATTCCCCCTGGTAGGTTCAGTTACACTCTGTTTAAAGAAAACAGCCCTGAACTGTTTCCATGAAGTCACTGGACTCTAGATTACCTGTCAAAAAATTCCAGTCAATTTGGCTAAAGTTAAAGTCCCCTACTATGACTACGTTACTGTGTCCAGAAGCCCTAACAATTTCGTCCCAAAGAAGTCTCCCTCTATCGTGACCCAAGCCTGGAGGTCGGTTTATTACACCTAGAATTAGTTTTTCTTGACCCCCCACGAACTCTACCCAAACAGGACTCTGTTACTGCCCATCTATTTTATACCTGGTTTTTATGCAACAATTAATATTTTCTCGAACTTTACAATGCAACCCCTCCCCCCTTCCATTACATCTATCCACATTGAATAACTTAAACCCCTGAATATTACACTCAGCAGGTCATATCCGACTCTTTAAATAAAACCACGTTTCAGTTAATGCAATGATATTAAAAAGTTCCCAGCACATGCTACCAAACGTAGTTCATTAATTTTATTTCTTGCACTTCGACTGTTAGCATAAAAATCCATCATATGTTTTTTCTTCTGCACATTTTTCCTATTCATCTTTGTTTTTACACAATTTCTGAAATTTTCATTACCCAGAGTTACTACATGACAGTTACTTTTAAAGATTCTTAATATCAGAGCATAAGTCAAAAATATCCATACTCATTATTAATCATTTCTAAACCCATACCTCTAACTAATCCTAGTTTAAAGTCCTAACAACCCCTCAACTAAAGTTAGCAAGAAAACCCACACCTCCCCTGGATAAGTGAACCCCATCCCTGGCATACATGTCATTTCGGCCATAGAGTTGTCCCAGTTGTCAATGAATGGTCTGCATTATCCTTCAGGGGTTTATCCAGCCAACAATTTAATCCCAATTGCTCTGGACAACCATTCATTACCAACACCTCTTCTTGGCAAAATGCCCCATATAACAGGGCGCCCCCCTTCTTCCTAATCATGTCTATAGCTGTCCTGAACTTTCTAACTAAATCCTCACTTCTACGCTTTCCTACATCATTGCCTCCAGCACTGAGGCAAAAAAATAGGATTGATCCCATTACCGTTCATGATGTTGTCAAGCCGGCTAACAATGTCCTCCATCCCAGCCCCCGGAAAGCATTCTCTTTGTTCCTACTCCTGTCCTTCAAGCAGAATTTCCTATCCATGTATCTAACCTGGCTATCCCCAAACAAACAACAATATTCTTACCTTCCTTTTTGTCGTTCGTCGTGCGATCCCAGTAGTAGACTCACATTCGTCGGGTTTGCACCGAGAATGCGTTGGAGGTTTCCACGGGAGTTTCCACAGCAGTCTCTTTCTTCTTCATCGTTTCTGGCTTTCCATTCGTTTCTTTATCGTCAACTTCGTCGTCCCCTGGGTGAGTTGGGTGAGTTGGGGTGAGAAAGGTGACCTTCTTACCCCATAACTGAATGTTAATTTTTATTAAAAAATTTAATGTCTTATCCGAAAATAATGTGAAAATCAAAGGAGAAGAATCGATTCTGATCATTTATCAAAAATAAAGCATTTATTAAATGTGTCAGGTATATATTTCGTTTTGTAAGGAATCCAGAAGTGCGAATCAATTACTGCATGGAGGAGGCGGCCCAAACCCCATGAGTATCACCGTGGATAACATAAAAGGGTGAGTATATAAGCTTTGTGATTATGTGTTTTTACTCAGTCTGGGTTATAAAAGTGTGACGAGATGGGCTGAACGACTTCTTACATCTGTTGTGATTTCAGTGTTGATTTAGTTCCCCCCAATACACCATCGGCAGTCATTAATAAATTATTTTGATCCTATTATAATAGACAATAAAATTGATTTTTGAGGTTGCTCTAAAAAATATAATTTGTCCCGACCCCATTATATACCACAAAAGAATTTGAGTTTATATATTAAATATGAGAAAATACTGTAAATAAATTTATCCCTGAAAAATTGATGTGAGCAAAATTATTGGAGGTGATATGGCAAGGATTTTAGAAGCAATAAATATGAAAATGAAAATATGATAATAAAGTTAAAAAGTCAACAGGGGATTATCATCCCCAAAAAAATTTAACTATTTTAAATTATCATCGGAATAAACAGGTGGTTATTAACTTGAAAAAAAAAAATTTTACTACCTTCAAATATTAAAAATGGGTTTTGTGGGGTTGAAAAATTTTATAGATAATGATGTGATATGTTGAGGTTCTCAGGTAATGAAGTTTGTATGTCTTTACCAGAAAAATGAGGTTATTTGTAAGGAGTCTTTTGTGATAGGCGGTAAACCCACCCGATCCTGAATAGGCATTAATTTATGTTAATATATAGTGATTTGATTGATCCCATTATTTTTGGGCATCAGTTGGTATCTCTTTTGGGTGTAGTTGATATTAATACATTAAGAAACTAATTATGATCCACAGTGTACAAAACCTCTCAATAAAAAGATAAATTGATCAAGCTCGCTGATCAGAAAGGAAGGTTAATTCAATATAATGACAAGTTGTTCTACTGTATGTGTACTACATTTAAGACATATAAAACGAGAGTGAATGATCAAGTTGAGTTAATATTGAACGAAAAATTCAAGTGAGAACGAGTTTCTCACCCCCTTCAGTGGAAATTATTCATGAAACTCTTTGATACTTCGAGGGGTGAAAGAGGGAGATTTGGATATCATATTATAAAAAAGCTAGAGGGAGGAGCGGGGGCCAGAAAGTATTACCATTCTCATTCAATCCCTTTTCCCCGGAAGTATTGCAATATGGACATAATGTGTTGAAAGACGTTAACAGTGGTACTGCATTGAAAAATTCAGCGAGGAATACAGGTGTAGGAAATTGAAGGATGTTGGACAAAAGTTGTTGTCTGGAGGAAGTAGAAAAATTAGTCTGAAAAATTGAATATTAATAAAGAAAGTGAAAAAATTTTATTATCTTCAGTTTATTGATAGCTTTCATAACGTTAATATGTCGACGGTGCCTATTTCGTTACCCGGGGGGCTCAACGCCCCCGTTCCCAGTTATACTCATTCGATAACTGATGGATTTCCCAAAATTACCAGGACATAGCATTACTGAATCCACTATAGCAGCTAGACGCACCTGTGAAGTATTACCAGTAATTCACGGTTTGATTTCATTTCTCGAATTTAGAATACAAGTTCAGAAGGACGTTTTCGTAAATTGGACAAGTCTAGCATTGGAAAAGAACATAATTATAAAAAATCAGTATGGGAGTGCACTGGGAGATGGAGATAAAGTGTTATTTGTCAATTTCTATAAGTCAGACAATATTCAAATTTGTGTGTTTGTATTCTCAATGAACAGCTTATAGGGGCGGCATTATCACTGAGGTGTGAAATTTCACACTTAGGTATGAAAAGGCGGCCTCCTTTGAGAAGCCGCTCAGCCGCATTATCTACTATCTAACCCCTGCAATCATTACAGGTGAGTTCTTAAAGGTGAGCACACACACTCACTTTCATTCTCCATAACACACAAGCATTTTGTATACCCGAGAGCAACTATAAGTGATTGCCTGATTTTTTTTTTCCCCCACATTTTCCTTATGTTTTCTCATAAAACAAGAAAGCCTACCCCAGCAACTTCGATTCTTCAACGATTGTTTACAGTAAACTAGGACAAAAAATGGCATGTGTAAATCCTCGATGACCTAAGTTCAAGAATCCATTCATATATCCTGGAATGGCTTCGATAACTTTCAAAAACTTCCTGAGGTGCAGCTTCCATCATTAAAAAAAAATTTTGTTGTTATGAGTACTGTAAATCACAATTTACAATATTATGAAAAACTAATGGGAAAATATTGATTTTCCATTCATTAAGAAAGGTCTCGTCTTCCGCTTCAATATATTAACAATGATACATTCCATAACAAGAATGACATCCTGTAAGTTTAATCTCTGTAGAGCAAATTTGAAATATTTCGGAAAATTGTTTAAAATTTTGGAATCGCTGGATTCTGATCAGTTGCTGGAGAATTACTTTCCAAAAAAGTCTTCAAACTTTTATTCCCGATGAACTTAATACAAAGACAACTTGATTTTTCCTGTCAACAATGTGGTTTTAAATGAGAATTATTTAACTTAAACTTGTTTGTAAGTGAAACTTAAGTGTTGGTGTGCCTAAAGTGGAAGTGTTTATATATTGAACTTAGACATTGTATATGTTACTTTGACTTTTTTTACAGAATTCTTTTGACCGAATTAGATTTTTTCCAAATAATATCAACTTTAAATATTCTTTCTCTGAAGAAAGTGAAGAATTTTAAATAGAACAGAACTGCAAGAAAAATATTTAGATATATTAAAAAATTTTGTTTTTAAGCGATCTTAATTTTTTTTTCATTTACAGTATGACCTTTATGGCTGGTGGAAAAAATTTGGATACTAGTTTAGAAAATATTTTTTGATAGGTTTTTAAATTCCAGACTTGTGTGTCCTACCTGAGGTAAGATTATTAATAGACTTTGGTGCCGGTGTGCAACTTTTAATTTTCGAAATGGTCAGGTAGAGTTTTAAAATTACTGTATTATTATGCCTTGATGCCGGTGAGTAGCTTAGATCCAAGGAAGATGCTCTTTCCTCGATTTGCTCACATCAAATCTGATGCCCTCTGTTCCCAGGTGCTATATGACCCATACTGCTTTAGCACTTTTCCTTGGATTAAAATAAAAAAATTTTGAACGGGAGCAAACTTTTGATAACTGTTATATCTAACTAAATGCATGAAATGTTTTATTTTCTTAAGTATAGGATGTTTAAGGGGCAAATGTTGCTGTTGTTGTTGCTGTTGTTGTGTTGTTGGGTTGTTGTTGTTTTTGTTGTTGTGTTGTTGTGTTGTTGTTGTTGTCAATAACTTGTGACCAGTTTTAGTCAAAACTTAAAATATTACTGTTGACGTGTTTTACATGGAGGAAAAAATTCCACTTTATTCTGAGTTATATTTTCCAAGTTTATTAATCAAATTGTTTCTGTGAATACCTGGAGAATGCTTCGTTTTGATCGGTGCTTGACTTTTCTGGGTTTTCCCATGATGAATCTACATAAGTAGTAATGACACGATTGTAAACAAAACCACGGAAACTGGTTGGGTTAGAACCATGGGGGAGAGTGTCGTAAAACTCCAGGCAAGTACAAGGCCAGTGGTTCACGCACTGGCCTGGTTTTACAACTCACTCACCATAGATTCTAACCCTCACCCCCCTAACACGTACCTGGTACATCCAGTACCTGTACAAACTGGTACCTGGTACATCAGTACCTATAAAACCGGTACCTGGTACATCAGTACCTGTAACACGGTAACCTGTACAATCAGTACCTGTAACATCACCATTACGGTACCTGGTACAATCAGTACCTGCAGCACAACCATAACACAATACCTGGTACATCAGTACCTGTAGAACCACCATAGACGGTACCTGGTACAATCAGTAACTGTAGCACAACCATACACGATACCCTGATACATCAGTACCTGTAGCACACCATACACGATACCTGATACATCAGTACGCTGTATCACACCATAACACGGTACCTGGTACATCATACCTGTAGCACACCATACACGGTACTAGTACATCAGTACCTTGTACACACCATACACGATACCTGGGAAATCAGTACCTGTACACACACATACACGATACCATGGTGCATCAAGTACCTGTAACACGTTATCCTGGTACATCACAGTTCCTGTAACAACGTACCTGGTACTTCAGTACCTGTAACACGGGTACCTGGTACAACAGTACCTGTAACACGTACCTGGTACATCAGTACCTGTAACACGGTACCTGGTACATCAGTACCTGTAACACGGTACCTGGTACATCAGTACCTGTAACACGGTACCTGGTACACATCAGTACCTGTAATCACGGTACCTGTACATCAGTACCTGCAACACCACCAATAACACGGTAAACCTAGTACATCAAGTACCTGTATCACACCATAACACCACACCTGGTACATCAGTACCTTAACAACGAACCTGGTACATCAACCTGTAAACACGTACCTGGTACAAGTCAGTACCTGTAACCAACGGTACTGTACATCATGTACCTATAACACGGTACCTGGTACATCAGTACTGTAACACGTACCTGGGTACATCAGTACCTGTAGCACACCATAACACGTACCTGGTACATCATACCTGCTGCACACGGATACACAATACCTGTTACATCAGTACCTAAGGCACACCATACCGGTACCTGGTACTCAGTACCTGTAGCACACCATACACGATACCTGATACATCAGTAACTTAGCACACCATACACGATACGTGATACATCAGTACCTGTAGCACCACCATGACACGGTAACCTGTAATCATACCTGTAGCACAGACACATACACGGTACCTAGTACATCAGTACCTGTAGCACACCATACACGATACAAGTTACATCATTACCTGTAGCACACTAAACAAACGATGCCTGGTAACATCTGTTCCTGTAGCATGGGGCGGTACCTGGTACATCACTACATGTAACACGGTACCTGGTACATCAGATCCTGTGAACACGGTAACCCTGGTACCAGTCAGTTCCTTTAACACGGTACCTGGTACATCAGTACCTGTAACAACGGTAAACCTCTTACATCAGTTACCTGTAACACGTACCTGGGGGGTGCATCAGTACCATGTAAACACAACCATACAAGGTACCTAGTACATCAGTACCTGTATCACACCATAACACGATTCCTGGTACATCATACTGTACACACATAAATACAACGATACCTGGTACAATCATTACCTGAACACGGTACCTGGTACATCAGGTACCTGTAACAATAGTACCTGGTCAATCAGTAACCTGTAACACGTACCTGGTACAATCATACCTGTAACACGGTACCTGGTACATACATACCTTAACAGCTGTACCTGGTCACATCAGTACTGTAAACACGGTACCTGGTACATCAGTACCTGTTACACGGTACGCTGGTACATCATTACCTGTAACACGGTACCCCTGGTACATCATACCTGTAACACGGTAACCTGGTACATCCATACCTGTAACACGGTACCTGGTACATCAAGTACTGTAACACACCAAAAACACGGTAAACCTGGTACATCAGTACCTGCAGCACACCATCCACGATAACCTGGTACATCATATCTGTACACACCATACACGTTACCTGGTACATCAGTACCTGTAGCACACCATACACGATACCTGACACATCATACTTGTACACCTCAACACGATACCTGAATACATCAGTACCGTAGCACACCATACACGTACCCTGGGTACATCATACCTGTAGGACACCATACACGGTACCTATTACATCAGTACCTGTAGCACACCATAAAGATACTGGTATATCAGTACCTGTAGCACACCATACACGATACACTTGTACACCAGTAACCTGTATAAACACGGTACCTGGTACATCATTACCGTAACCACCGGTACCTGGTACATTCAGTACCTGTAACACGGTACCTGGTACATCATAACCCAGTGTAAACACGGTACCTGGTACATCAAGTACCTTAACACGTACCTGGTACATCAGTACCTGTACATCGGTACCTGTACATTCAGTACCTGTAACACGGTACCTTGTATATCAGTATCTGTAACACGGTACCTGGTACATCAGTACCTGTAACCACGTACCTGGTACATCAGTACCTGTAACACAGACCATACACGTACCTGGGTACATCAGTACCTGCAGCACACCATACCGATACCCTGGTACATCAGTATCTGTAAGCACACCATACACGGAACCTGGTACACATACCTGTAGCACACCATACCACTATACCTGACACCATCAGTAACTTGTAGCACAACCATACACGATACCTGATACATCAGTACCTGTAGCACACCCATACACGGTAAACCTTGGTAACATCAGTACCTGTAGGACACCATACCGGTTACCTAGTACATCAGTAACCTGTAGCACACCATACACAATGATACCTGGTATATCAGTACCTGTAGCACACCATACAGCACGAAACCAGGTACATCAGTCCCGTAACACGTTACCTGGTACAATCAGTACCTGTAACACGGTACCTGGTCCTCACGCTGGTACAACACCATACACGGTTACTAGTACAATCATTACCAGTAGCACACCATACAACGATTCCTGTACACAGTACCTGTAGCAAACCATACCGATACCTGTACATCATACCTGTAAACACGGTACCTGTACATCAGTACCTGTAACATAGTACCTGGTACATCAGTACCTGTAACACGGTACCTGGTACATCAGTAACCTGTAACACGGTATCCTGGTACATCAGTACCTGTAACACGGTACCTGGTAAAATCTCAGTACCTGTACACGGAACCTGTACAATCAGTACCTGTCAAACACGTACTGGTAATCAGTACCTGTAACACGGTACCTGGTACCATCATTACCTGTAACACGGTACCTGGTACATCATACCTGGTAACACGTACCTGGTACATTCAGTAACTGTAACACACCATTACAACGGTACCTGGTACATCAGTACCTGCACACACCATACACATACCTGGTACATCAGTATCTGTATGCACACCATACACGGTACCTGGTACTCTGAACCTTGTGCACAACCATACACGATACCCTGACACATCAGTACTTGTATCACACCATACACGAGGACCTGATACATCAGTAACCTGTAGCACACCATACACGGTACCTGGTACATCAGTACCTGTAGGACACCATACACGGTACCTAGTACATCAGTACCTGTAGCACACCATACACGATACCTGGTATATCAGTACCTGTAGCACACCATACACGATACCTGGTACATCAGTACCTGTAACACGGTACCTGGTACATCAGTACCTGTACACGGTACCTGTACATCAGGTACCTGTAACAGCGGTACCTGGTACATCAGTACTGTAACACGGTACCTGGTACATCAGTACCTGTAACACGGTACCTGGTACATCAGTACCTGTAACACGGTACCTGGTACATCAGTACCTGTAACACACATTCACGTACGGTACATCGGGGGGGGGGAGAGTACCTGCAGCACACCATAACACGATACCTGTACATCAGTACCCTGTAGCACACATAGGTAACCGGACACCTGTTAACATCATACCTGTAGCACACCATTCACGAAACCTGATACATCAGTAACCTGTAGCACACCATAAACATACCTGATACATCAGTACCTGTAGCACACTATACAGACGCGGTGTACCTGGTACATCAGTACCTGTAGCACACCTGCACAAGACCTTTTACTCAGTACCTGTACACACCATACCACGATACCTTATACATCATTGCCTGTAGCACACCATACACGTACCTGGTAACAATTCAGTACCTTAGCACACCGTACACAATATCTGGTACATCATACCTATAGCACACATACACGGTACCTGTACATCATAACCTGTAGCACGACACATACACAAACCTGGTACATTTCAGGTACCTGTAGCACACCATACACGATACCTGGTACATCAGTATCTGAAGCAGCACATACACAATACCTGGTAATCAGTACCTGTAGCACACCATGCACAATACTGGTACATCAGTACCTGAGCACACCAAACACAATACCACCTGGTACCTCCAGTACCTGTAGCACACCATACACAATACCTGGTTACATCAACCTATACACACCATACTACGGGGGTTTACCTGGTACATCAGTATCTGTAGGCTCACCCATACAGGCGATACCTGATACATCAGTACCTGTAGCAAACCAAACACGGTACCTGGTACATCAGTACCTGTAGCACACCATCACAATACCTGGTAACATCAGTAACTATAGCACACCATACACGGACCCCCTGGGGGGTACATACATACCTGTAGCACACCCAACACAATACCTGGTTACTCAGTACCTGGTAGCACACACCATCACGATACCTGGTACAATCAGTATCTGTAGCACACCATACACAATACCTGGTACTCTTTACCTGTAGCACACCATACACAATACCTGGTACATCTTACCCTGAGCACAGCACCATACACAATACCTGGTACATTCAGTACCTGTAGCACACCATACACATTACCTGGTACAATTCATACCTATAGCACACCATACACGGTAACCTGGTACATTCAGTATCTGTATCACACCATACACGATACCTATACATCAGTACCTGTATCACAACCGATACACTGGTACCTTACATCAGGACCTGTAGCACACCCATACCAAATACCTGGTATAAAATCCATTACCTATAGCACACCATACCGGTAACATGGGACATCAGTAACATGTAGTCACACCAAAACACTACCTGGTACAGATCATACCTTTGTAGCACACCATAACAGCGATACCTGGTACATCAGTAACCTTAGCCACACCATACACACTACCTGGTACATCAGTATCCTGTAGCAGCACACATACACAATCCTTGTACATCAGTACCCTATATAGCACACCATACACGGTACCTGGCATCAGTACCTTGTAGCAACCATAATACACAATACCTGGTACATCAGTACCTGTAAGCACACCATACACGATAACCTGGTTACATCAGACCTGTAGCACACATACAACAATACCTGGTACATCATTACCTTTAGCAACAACCATACACGGTACCGTGGTACATCAGTACCTGTAGCACACCATACACGGTAACCAGGTACAATCAGTACCTGTGCCACCATACACTGTACCTGGTACAATCAGTACCTTAGCACACCATACACGGTACCTGGTACATCAGTACCTGTTAGCACACCATACTCGATACCTTGTCCATCATACCTGTAGCACACCATACTCAATACCTGGTACAATATTAAACTGTAACACACCATACACAATACCTGGTAACATCAGTACCTGATAACACACCATACACAATAACCTGTACATCAGTTACCTGTAACACAACACCAATACACAATACGCTGGTACATCAGTACCTGTAGCACACCATACAACGATACCTGGTACTTCATCAATATCGCTCTTCATCTCCAACTCACATGAAAACTTTAGCTTATAGCTTACAGGAATTATTTCTAAGGTGGAAACTCATGACAATGTTGCACTGTTGGCGGCTAACAATTCTCCACCGTAACCTGCCAAGGTTTTCACTCTGGTTTTCTTTATTGTTAATTCAAAATTCAGTTTTGTAAGTGGCTCGGTTACTGCTCTAGTTATCCTATCTCATTTGTTCTCAAGGTTTATGTTCACTTATCTAATGAACACAGCAAAAAGGCATCATCAGTGTTCCAATATAAATTAATGTTCATTATGTCATCTCTGTCCTCTCGTTCCCCTCACCAAGCTGTCGTCTCTGTCATCTCGTTCCACCCTCAACCAAGCTGTCGTCTCTGTCCTCTTCGTTCCCCCCCCTCACCAAGCTGTCCATCTCTTCCTCTCGTTCCCCTCACCAACTGGTCGTCTCTGTCACTTCGTTCCCCTCCACCAAGCTGCGTCTCTGTCCTCTCGTTCCCCTCACAAGCTGTCATCTCTGTTCTCTCGTTCCCCTCACCAAGCTGTCATCTCTGTCCCTCTCGTCCCCTCACCAACTGTCATCTCTTCCCCTCGATCCCCTCACCAAACTCTGTCATCTCTGTCCTCGTCGTTCCCCTCACCAAGCTGACATCTTCTGTCCTCTCGGTTCCCCTCACCAAGAAGCTGTCAGCTCTGTCCCTCGTCGTTCCCCTCACCAAGCTGTCACCTGTCCTCCTCGTCCCCTCACCAAGCTGTCATCTCTGTCCTCTCGTTCCCCTCACCAAGCTTGTTCATCTCTGTCCTCTCGTTCCCTCACCAAGCTGTCATCTCTGTCCTCTTCGTTCCCCTACAAAGCTGTCATCTCATGTCCTCTCGTTCCCTCACCAAGCTGTCACTTCGTCATCTCGTTCCCCTCACCAAGCTTTAATCTCTGTCCCTCTCGTTCCCCTCACCAAGCTGTCATCTCTGTCCCCTCCGTTCCCGCTCACCAAGCTGTCGTCTCTGTCCTCGTCGTTCCCTCTCAACCAAGCTGTCGTCCTCTGTCTCTCGTTCCTCACGCAAGCTGTCATCTCTGTCCTCCCTTTCCCCTCACCAAGCTGTCGTCTCTGTCCTCTCGTTCCCTCTCACCAAGCTGTCATCTCTGTCATCTCGTCCCCTCACCAAGCCTGTCATCTCGCCTCTCGTTCCCCTCACAAGGGGTTTTTGGGGTCCCCCCACAATTTCTCTGTCGCCTCGTTCCTCTCACCAAGCTGTCGTCTCTGTCATCTCGTTCCCCTCACCAAGCCGTCATCCTCTGTACTCTCGTTCCCCTGCACCAAAGCTGTCATCTCTGTCCTCGCCTCGTTCCCCTCACCAAGCTGTCCATCTCTGTCCTCTCGTACCCCTCACCAAGCTGCGTCTCTGTCCTCCGCGTTCCCCTCACCAAGCTGGTCATCTCCTGTCCTCTCGTTCCCCTCACCAATTGTCACTCTGTCCTCATCGTTCCCCTCACCAAGCTGTCATCTCTGTCCCCTCTCGTTCCCCTCACAAAAGCTGTCGTCTCTGTCCTCTCGTTCCCCTCACCAGCTGTCATCTCTGTCCTCTCGTTCCCCTCACCAAGCGTCATCTCTGTCTCCTAACGTTTCCCTCACCACGCTGTCATCCTCTGTCCTCTCGTTCCCCTCACCAAGCTGTCGTCTCTGTCCTCTCGTTTCCCCTCACCAAGCTGTCATCTCGTCCTCTCGTTCCCCTCACAAGCTGTCCATCCTCTGTCCCTCTCGTTCCCCTCACCAAGCTGTCATCACTGTCATCACGTTTCCCCTCACCAAAAGCTGTCCATCTCTGTCCTCATCGTTCCCCTCACCAAGCTGACATCCTCTGTCCCTCAATCGTTCCCCCTCACCAAGCTGTCATCTCTGTCCTCTCGTTCCCCTCAACCAAGTGTCATCTCTGTCCCTCTCGTTCCCCTCACCCAAGCTTGTCGTCTCTGTCCTCTCGTTTCCCTCACCAAGCTGTCCATCTCTGTCCCGTCGTTCCCCTCACCAAGCTGTCATCTCTGTCCTCTCGTTCCCCTTACCAAGCTGTCATCTGGATCTCTGTCCTCTAACATCGTTCCCCTTCTCACCAAGCTGTCGTCTCAGTCCTCCTCGTTCCCCTCGATCCAAGCTGTCATCTCTGTCCCTCGTTTCCCCCTCCCAAGCTGTCATCTCTGTCCTCTCTTCCCCTCACCAACTGTCATCTCTGTCCACTCTCTCGTTTCCCCCACCAAGCTGGTCATCTCTTCCCTCGTTCCCTCACCAAGCTGTCATCTCTGTCCTCCTCGTTCCCCTCACCAAGCGTCACTCTGTCCTCTCGTTCCCCTCACCAAGCTGTCATCTCTGTCCCTCTCTCGTTCCCCTCACCAACTGTCAGATCTGTCTCTCTCGTTCCCCTCACCAAGCTGTCATCTCTGTCCTCTCGTTCCCCTCACCAAGCTGTCATCGCTGTCCTCATCGTTCCCCTCACCAATGCTGTCGTCTCTGTCCTCTCGTTCCCCTCACCAAGCTGTCATCTCTGTCCTCCGTCGTTCCCCCCTCACCAAAGCTTGTCATCTCTGTCCTCTCTTCCCCTCACCAAGCTTGTCATCTCAGTCCTCAATCGTTCCCCCACCAAGCTGTCGTCTCTGTCCACCTCGTTCCCCTCACCAAGCAGTCATCCTGCCTCTCGTTCCCCTCACCAAGCTGTCATCTCCTTCATCCTGTCATCCCTAATAATTGCTGTGTCAATGTCAGCTATCACTTTTGTTTGTTCAGTTATAAAACCAATTTCGCTGGAAAGTTTATTTCATTGTTTTTGATCGTATTTCCTAACCTCACTGTGAGATTCGACTCTCGCCTCGCGTCCATGACGTTCTCCAGATCGACCCTCGGCGTCCATAGACTTCTCGCAGATCGACTCTCGGCGTTCCATATGTTCTCCAGATCGACTCGTCGGCGTCCATACGTTCCCAGAACGACTCTCGGCGTCTATACTTCTCCAGATCGACTCTCGGCGTCCATATGTTCTCCGATCGACTCTCGGCGTCCATACGTTTTCTCCAGATCGACTCTCGTCGACCATAGAGCGTTCTCCAGATCGACTCCTCGGCGTCCCATCTAACGTTCTCCAGATCGACCCTCTCGGCGTCCATAGTTCTCCAGATCCGACTCTCGGCGTCCATACGTTTCTCCAGATCGCCTTTCGGCGTCCCATACGTCTCCAGATCGACTCTCGGCGTCCATACGGTCTCCAGATAGACTCTCGTCGTCCATACGTTCCTCCACATCGACTCTCGGCGTCCATACGTTCTCGCAATCGACTCTCGGCGTCCATACGTTCTCCAGATCGACTCTCGGCGTCCATACGTTCTCCAGATCGACTCTCGGCGTCCATACGTTCTCCAGATCGACTCTCGGCATCCATAACGTCTCCCAGATCGACTCTCGGCGTCCATACGTTTCCAGACCGACTCTCGGCTTCCATACGTTCTCCAGATCGACTCTCGGCATCCATACGTTCTCCGATCGACTCTCGGCGTCCATACGTTCTACCATGATCGACTCACGCGTCCCATACGGTCTCCAGATCGAATCTCGCGGTCCATACACCTCCAGATCGACTCTCGGCGTCCATACATTCTCCAGATCGACTCTCTCGGCGTCCGATACGTTCTTCCAGATCGAATCTCGGCGTCCCAAACGTGTCTCCAGAATCGACTCTACGCGTCCATTACGTTCTCCAGATCGACTCTCGCGTCCACACGTTATCCAGAACGGACTCCTCGGCGTCCATACGTTTCTCCAGATCGACTCTCTGGCGACCATTACGTTCGTCCAGATCGACTCTCGCGGCGTCCATACGTTCTCCAGATGGACTCTTGGCGTCCCATACGTTCTGCAGATCTACTCTCAGGATCCATACGTTCTCCAGAACGCTCTCGGCGTCCCATACTTCTCCAGACCGACTCTCGCGTCCATACTTGATCTCCAGACTACTCTCGCGGCGTCCATACTTTTCTCAAATCGAACTCTCGGCGTCCATACGTTCATCCACATCGACTCTCAGGCGTCCATAACGTTCTCCAGATCGACTCTCGCGTCCATACGTTCTCTCAGAGACCGACTCTCGGCGTCCATACGTTCTCCAGATCGACTCTCCGGCATACCCTACGTCTCCAGATATTCGACTCTCGCGTCCATAGGGGGGGGGGGGGGGGGGGGGGGGGGGGGGGGGGGGGGGGGGGGGGGGGGGGGCGTTCTCCAGATCGACTCCCCCTTCGGCGTCCATACGCTCTGTTCTCCAGATCGACTCTCGGCGTCCATACTTTCTCCCAGATCGACTCTCGGGCGTCCATACGTTCTCCAGACCGACACTCTGCGGTCCATACATTCTCCAATCGACTCTTCGGCGTCATATAACGTTTTCTCACAGATCGAGCGACATCTCGGCTGTGCGTTGCAGCCTACGCAGATTCTCCCAGATCGACTTCCGGCGTCCATACGTTCTCCCAGAACAACTCTCGGCGTCATACGTTCTCGAGAAAAAAAAACCAAAACTCTCGGCGTCCATACGTTCTCCAGTAACGACTCCTCGGCGTCCATACGTTCTCCAGAACGACTCGTCGGCGTCCAACGTTCTCCAGATCGACACTTCTCGGCGTACATACGTTCTCGAGAACGACTTACGGCGTCCAACCCGTTCTCCAGAACACTCGCGGGGTCCATACTTCTCCAAACGAACTCTAACGAATGCAGACATCTTCCTTTTCTTCTGAATTCTTTTATAGAGGACACTCTTCGTGTGAAGTTCTCCTTACATCAGTACCTGTAACACGGTACCTGGTACGTCAGTACCTGTAATCACGTCCTGGTACATCTACCTTAACACGGTATCTGGTACCATCGTACCTGAACACGGTACCTGTACATCAGTACCCTTAACACACGGTACCTGAAATCATACCTGTAATCACTGGTACCTGGTACAATAAGTACCTGTAACACGGTACCTGGTACATCATACCTTAACACACCATACACGGTACCTGGACTCAGTACCTGTACACGGTACTGGTACATCAGTACCTGTACACGGTACCTGGTACATCATTACTGTAACACCGTACCTGGTACATCAGTACCTGTAACACTGTACCTGGTACATAAGTACCTGTAACATGGTACCTGGTACATCAGTACCTGTAACACACCATACACGGTACCTGGTACATTCAGTACCTGTAACATACGGTATCTGGTATCATCAGCTACCTGTAACACGGTACCTGACATCAGTACCTGTAACGACGGTATTCCTGTACATCAGTACCTGTAAACACTGTACCTGGTAACATCAGTAACTGTAACATGGTACCTGGACATACAGTACCTTGTATCACACCATACACGGTACCTGGTACATCAGTACCTGTAACACGTTATCTGGTACATCAGTAACCTGTAACTGCGGTACCTGGTACATCAGTACAATGTATACACGGTACCTGGTACTAAGTAACCTGTAACACGGTACCTGGTACATCAGTACCTGTAACACGGTACCGGTACATCAGTACCTGTAACACGGTAACCTGGTACATCTGGTACCTGTAACACTGTACACCTGTACATCAGTACCTGTAACAAGTAACCTGGTATCATCAGTACCGCTTAACACTCAGCCATACACGGGTACCAGTACATCCAGTACCTGTAACACGGTTTTTTTATCTGGGTACATCAGTACCTGTATACACGTTACCTGGTACAATCAGTACCTGTAACACGGATACCGTGGTACATCAGTACTGTAACACGGTACCTGTATATCAAGTCCCTGTAACACGGGTACCTGTACATCAGTACCTGTTAACACGGTACCTGGTACATCTGTACCTGTAACACGTACCTTGGTACATCAGTACCTGTAACAACGTACCTGGTACATCAGTTAACCTGTAACACACGGTAACCTGTTACATCAGTACCTGTAAAACGGTATCTGGTACAATCAGTACCTTACAAAGACCGTACCTGGTTACATCAGTACCTTAAACACGTACCTGGTATACATCAGTACCTGTAACACGGTACATGTACATCTGTACCTGTAACAAGGTACCTGTACGATCCGTACCTGTATCACGGTAACCTGGTAGCAATCAATACCTGTAACACGGTACCATGGTACATCTGTACCTGTAACACTGTATCTGGTACATCAGTAACCTGTAACACTGGTACCTGGCAATACAACAGTACCTGTAACACGGTACCTGTACATCAGTCCTGTAACTACGGTAACCTGGTACATCAGTACCTGTAACACACCGTACACGGTACATGTACATCAGTACTGTAGCACACCATACACGGTACCTGGTACATCAGTACCTGTAGCCCCACACACCATTACACAATACCTGATACATCAGCACCTGTAGCACACACCATACACGTACCTGATACATCAGTACCTTAGCACACCATACACGGCACCTGTACACCAGTATCCCCTGTAGCACAGCCATACACGGTACCTTATTACAGTCAGTACCTGTAGCACACCAACACGATACCTGTACATCAGTAGGCCGTAGCACACCATACATACGATTACCTGGTACATCAGTACCTGTAACACGGACCTGGTACTTCATACCTGTAACACGGTACTGGTACAATCAGTACTTAACAACGGTACCTGGTACAACAGTACCTGTAACACACCATACAACGTTCCTAGTACATCAGTACCTGTAGCACAACGTACACGATAAGCTTGTACATCATACCGTAGCACACCATACACGATACCTGGTACAATCAGTACCTGTAAACACGTACCACCTGTACAATCAGTACCTGTAACACGGTAACCTGGTACATCAGTACCTGTAACACGGTAACTTGTACATCAGTACCTATAACATGGGTACCTGGTACATCAAGTAACCTGTAACACGGTACCTGGTACATCAGTACCTGTAACACGGTACCTGGTACATCAGTACCTGTAACACACCATTCACGGTACCTGGTACATCAGTACCTGCAGCACACCATACACAATACCTGGTACATCAGTACCTGTAGCACACCATACACGGTAACCTGGTACATCATACCGTGTAGCACACATAGTACACGATACCTGATAATCAGTACCTGTAGCCACACCATACACAATACTTGATACATCAGTACCTGTAGCACACCATACACGGTACCTGGTACATCACTACCTGTAGCACACCATACACGGTACCTAGTACATCAGTACCTATAGCACACCATACACGATACCTGGGACATCAGTACCTGTAGCACACCATACACGATACCTGGTACATCAGTACCTGTAACCGGTAACCTGGTACATCAGTACCTGTAACAACGGTGACCTGGTACATCAGAACCTGTAACACGTTACCTGGTAACGTCAGTAACCTGTAACGACGGTACCTGGTACATCAGTACCTGTAACACGGTACCTGGTACATCAGTACCTGTAACACGGTACCTGGTACATCAGTACCTGTAATCAACGGTACCTGAAACATCAGTGACCTGAACAACGGTACCTGGTACATCAGTACCTGTAACTCGCCTGGTACATCAGTACCTGTAGACACGGTACCTGGTACATCATACCCTGTAACACATGCCAATCACGGTACCTGGTACCATCAGTACCTGCAGCACACACATACCGATACCCGATATCATCAGTACCTGTAGCACACCATACACGGTACCTGGTACATCAGTACCTGTCGGCACACCAACACGATACCTATACATCAGTACCTGTAGCACACCATACACGATACCTGATACATCAGTACCTGTAGCACACCATACACGGTACCTGGTACATCAGTACCTGTAGCACACCATACACGGTACCTAGTACATCATACCTGGTAGCACACCATACACATATCTGGTACATCAGTACCTGTAGCACACCATACACGATACCTGGTACATCAGTACCTGTAACACGGTACCTGGTACATCAGTACCTGTAACACGGTACCTGGTACATCAGTACCTATAACATGGTACCTGGTACATCAGTACCTGTAACACGGTACCTGGTACATCAGTACCTGTAACACACCATTCACGGTACCTGGTACATCAGTACCTGCAGCACACCATACACAATACCTGGTACATCAGTACCTGTAGCACACCATACACGGTACCTGGTACATCAGTACCTGTAGCACACCATACACGATACCTGATACATCAGTACCTGTAGCACACCATACACGATACCTGATACATCAGTACCTGTAGCACACCATACACGGTACCTGGTACATCAGTACCTGTAGCACACCATACACGGTACATAGTACATCAGTACCTGTAGCACAACATACACATACCTGGACATCAGTTACCTGTACAGACCATACACATACCGGTACAGACAGTACCTGTAACACGGTACTTGGTACATCAGTACCTGTAATACACGTGGTACCTGGTACAAATCAGTACCTGTAACATCGTACCTGGACATCAGTACCTTAACACGGTACCTGGTACATCAGTACCTGTAACACGGTACCTGGTACATCAGTACCTGTAACACGGTACCTGGTACATCAGTACCTGTAACACGGTACCTGGTACATCAGTACCTGTAACACAGTACCTGTACATCAGTACCAGTAACACGAATAACCTGGTATCAGTACCCTGTAAACAGACCATAAAACGTACCTAGTACATCAGTACCTGTAATCACACCATACACGATACCTGGTACATCAATACCTGTAGCACACCATACACGATACCTGGTACATCAGTACCTGTAACACGGTACCTGGTACATCAGTACCTGTAACACGGTACCTGGTACATCAGTACCTGAAACACGGTACCTGTACATCAGTACTGTAAACAACGGTACCTGGGTACATCAGTTACCTGGTACATCAGTACCTGTAACACGGTACCTGGTACATCAGTATCTGTAGCACACCATACACGATACCTGATACATTAGTTCTTGTAGCACACCATACAACGATTACTACCTGATACATCAGTACCTGTGCACACCATACACGGTACCTGGTACATCATACCTGTAGCACACCATACACGGTACCTAGTACATCAGTACGTGTAGCACACCATACACGATATCTGGTACATCAGTACCCGTAGCACAACCAGACACGATACCTGTACATCATACCTGTAACACGGTACCGGTACATCAGTACCTTTGTAACACGGTACCTGGTACATCATTACCTTGTAACACGTACCCTGGTACAGTCAGTACCTGTAACAACGGTACCTGGTACATCAGTACCGCAACAACTACCATACACGGTACCTAGTACATCAGCACCTGTAGCACACCATACACGATACCTGGTACATCAGTACCTGTAACACGGTACCTGGTACATCAGTACCTGTACCACGGACCTGCTACATCTGTACCTGTAACAACGGGTACCTGGTACAATTCAGTACTCTAATAACACGATAACCTGGTAACAGGGTGGGGGTGGGGGGGGGGGGGGGGGGGGGGGGTCAGTACCTGTAACACGGAACCTGGTACATAACAGTACCTGTAACACACCATACACGGTACCTGGTACATCAGTACCTGCTGCACACCATACACAATACCTGGTACATCAGTACCTGTAGCACACCATACACGTACCTGGACATCAGTACCTGTAGCACAACCATACACGATACCTGGATACATAAGTACCTGTACACACCATACACGATACCTGATACAATCAGTACGTAGCACACCATACACGGTACCTGGTACATCAGTACCTGTAGCACACCATACACGGTACTTAGTACATCAGTACCTGTAGCACACCATACACGATACATGTTACATCAGTACCTGTAGCACATCATACACGATGCCTGGTACATCAGTACCTGTAGCACGGTACCTGGTACATCACTACATGTAACACGGTACCTGGTACATCAGTACCTGTAACACGGTACCTGATACATCAGTACCTGTAACACGGTACCTGGTACATCAGTGCCTGTAACACGGTACCTGGTACATCCAATGACTACATGTAAAACACGGTAACCTGGTACAATACAGTACCTGTTTCACGGTACCTGGTACATCAGTACCTGTAACACTGTACCTGGTACATCATGCCTGTAACACGGTCCTTTTACTCAGTACCTGAAAAACACGGTACCGTCTTACATCAGTACCATGTAACAGCGGTACCTGGTCATCAGTACCTGTAAACACACACCATACACGGTACCTAGTACATCAGTACCTGTAGCACATCATACACGATACCTGGTACATCAGTACCTGTAGCACACCATACACGATACCTGGTACATCAGTACCTGAAACACGGTACCTGGTGCATCAATTACCTGAAACACGGTGACCCTGGTACAATCGTCCTGTAACACGGTACCTGGTACATCAGTACCTGTAACACGGTACCTGGTACATCAGTACCTGTAACACGGTACCTGGTACATCAGTACCTGTACAAACTGGTACCTGGTACATCAGTACCTATAAAACCGGTACCTGGTACATCAGTACCTGTAACACGGTAACCTGTACAATCAGTACCTGTAACATCACCATTACGGTACCTGGTACAATCAGTACCTGCAGCACAACCATAACACAATACCTGGTACATCAGTACCTGTAGAACCACCATAGACGGTACCTGGTACAATCAGTAACTGTAGCACAACCATACACGATACCCTGATACATCAGTACCTGTAGCACACCATACACGATACCTGATACATCAGTACGCTGTATCACACCATAACACGGTACCTGGTACATCATACCTGTAGCACACCATACACGGTACTAGTACATCAGTACCTTGTACACACCATACACGATACCTGGGAAATCAGTACCTGTACACACACATACACGATACCATGGTGCATCAAGTACCTGTAACACGTTATCCTGGTACATCACAGTTCCTGTAACAACGTACCTGGTACTTCAGTACCTGTAACACGGGTACCTGGTACAACAGTACCTGTAACACGTACCTGGTACATCATACCTGTAACACGGTAACCTGGTACATCATACCTGTAACAACGTACCTGGTACATCAGTACCTGTAACACGGTACCTGGTACACATCAGTACCTGTAATCACGGTACCTGTACATCAGTACCTGCAACACCACCAATAACACGGTAAACCTAGTACATCAAGTACCTGTATCACACCATAACACCACACCTGGTACATCAGTACCTTAACAACGAACCTGGTACATCAACCTGTAAACACGTACCTGGTACAAGTCAGTACCTGTAACCAACGGTACTGTACATCATGTACCTATAACACGGTACCTGGTACATCAGTACTGTAACACGTACCTGGGTACATCAGTACCTGTAGCACACCATAACACGTACCTGGTACATCATACCTGCTGCACACGGATACACAATACCTGTTACATCAGTACCTAAGGCACACCATACCGGTACCTGGTACTCAGTACCTGTAGCACACCATACACGATACCTGATACATCAGTAACTTAGCACACCATACACGATACGTGATACATCAGTACCTGTAGCACCACCATGACACGGTAACCTGTAATCATACCTGTAGCACAGACACATACACGGTACCTAGTACATCAGTACCTGTAGCACACCATACACGATACAAGTTACATCATTACCTGTAGCACACTAAACAAACGATGCCTGGTAACATCTGTTCCTGTAGCATGGGGCGGTACCTGGTACATCACTACATGTAACACGGTACCTGGTACATCAGATCCTGTGAACACGGTAACCCTGGTACCAGTCAGTTCCTTTAACACGGTACCTGGTACATCAGTACCTGTAACAACGGTAAACCTCTTACATCAGTTACCTGTAACACGTACCTGGGGGGTGCATCAGTACCATGTAAACACAACCATACAAGGTACCTAGTACATCAGTACCTGTATCACACCATAACACGATTCCTGGTACATCATACTGTACACACATAAATACAACGATACCTGGTACAATCATTACCTGAACACGGTACCTGGTACATCAGGTACCTGTAACAATAGTACCTGGTCAATCAGTAACCTGTAACACGTACCTGGTACAATCATACCTGTAACACGGTACCTGGTACATACATACCTTAACAGCTGTACCTGGTCACATCAGTACTGTAAACACGGTACCTGGTACATCAGTACCTGTTACACGGTACGCTGGTACATCATTACCTGTAACACGGTACCCCTGGTACATCATACCTGTAACACGGTAACCTGGTACATCCATACCTGTAACACGGTACCTGGTACATCAAGTACTGTAACACACCAAAAACACGGTAAACCTGGTACATCAGTACCTGCAGCACACCATCCACGATAACCTGGTACATCATATCTGTACACACCATACACGTTACCTGGTACATCAGTACCTGTAGCACACCATACACGATACCTGACACATCATACTTGTACACCTCAACACGATACCTGAATACATCAGTACCGTAGCACACCATACACGTACCCTGGGTACATCATACCTGTAGGACACCATACACGGTACCTATTACATCAGTACCTGTAGCACACCATAAAGATACTGGTATATCAGTACCTGTAGCACACCATACACGATACACTTGTACACCAGTAACCTGTATAAACACGGTACCTGGTACATCATTACCGTAACCACCGGTACCTGGTACATTCAGTACCTGTAACACGGTACCTGGTACATCATAACCCAGTGTAAACACGGTACCTGGTACATCAAGTACCTTAACACGTACCTGGTACATCAGTACCTGTACATCGGTACCTGTACATTCAGTACCTGTAACACGGTACCTTGTATATCAGTATCTGTAACACGGTACCTGGTACATCAGTACCTGTAACCACGTACCTGGTACATCAGTACCTGTAACACAGACCATACACGTACCTGGGTACATCAGTACCTGCAGCACACCATACCGATACCCTGGTACATCAGTATCTGTAAGCACACCATACACGGAACCTGGTACACATACCTGTAGCACACCATACCACTATACCTGACACCATCAGTAACTTGTAGCACAACCATACACGATACCTGATACATCAGTACCTGTAGCACACCCATACACGGTAAACCTTGGTAACATCAGTACCTGTAGGACACCATACCGGTTACCTAGTACATCAGTAACCTGTAGCACACCATACACAATGATACCTGGTATATCAGTACCTGTAGCACACCATACAGCACGAAACCAGGTACATCAGTCCCGTAACACGTTACCTGGTACAATCAGTACCTGTAACACGGTACCTGGTCCTCACGCTGGTACAACACCATACACGGTTACTAGTACAATCATTACCAGTAGCACACCATACAACGATTCCTGTACACAGTACCTGTAGCAAACCATACCGATACCTGTACATCATACCTGTAAACACGGTACCTGTACATCAGTACCTGTAACATAGTACCTGGTACATCAGTACCTGTAACACGGTACCTGGTACATCAGTAACCTGTAACACGGTATCCTGGTACATCAGTACCTGTAACACGGTACCTGGTAAAATCTCAGTACCTGTACACGGAACCTGTACAATCAGTACCTGTCAAACACGTACTGGTAATCAGTACCTGTAACACGGTACCTGGTACCATCATTACCTGTAACACGGTACCTGGTACATCATACCTGGTAACACGTACCTGGTACATTCAGTAACTGTAACACACCATTACAACGGTACCTGGTACATCAGTACCTGCACACACCATACACATACCTGGTACATCAGTATCTGTATGCACACCATACACGGTACCTGGTACTCTGAACCTTGTGCACAACCATACACGATACCCTGACACATCAGTACTTGTAGCACACCATACACGATACCTGATACATCAGTACCTGTAGCACACCATACACGGTACCTGGTACATCAGTACCTGTAGGACACCATACACGGTACCTAGTACATCAGTACCTGTAGCACACCATACACGATACCTGGTACATCAGTACCTGTAGCACACCATACACGATACCTGGTACATCAGTACCTGTAACACGGTACCTGGTACATCAGTACCTGTAACACGGTACCTGGTACATCAGGTACCTGTAACAGCGGTACCTGGTACATCAGTACCTGTAACACGGTACCTGGTACATCAGTACCTGTAACACGGTACCTGGTACATCAGTACCTGTAACACGGTACCTGGTACATCAGTACCTGTAACACACATTCACGTACGGTACATCGGGGGGGGGGAGAGTACCTGCAGCACACCATAACACGATACCTGTACATCAGTACCCTGTAGCACACATAGGTAACCGGACACCTGTTAACATCATACCTGTAGCACACCATTCACGAAACCTGATACATCAGTAACCTGTAGCACACCATAAACATACCTGATACATCAGTACCTGTAGCACACTATACAGACGCGGTGTACCTGGTACATCAGTACCTGTAGCACACCTGCACAAGACCTTTTACTCAGTACCTGTACACACCATACCACGATACCTTATACATCATTGCCTGTAGCACACCATACACGTACCTGGTAACAATTCAGTACCTTAGCACACCGTACACAATAT
Organism: Cherax quadricarinatus; assembly: GCF_026875155.1. Lineage (NCBI taxonomy): Eukaryota > Metazoa > Arthropoda > Malacostraca > Decapoda > Parastacidae > Cherax > Cherax quadricarinatus. The sequence goes on along the minus strand of NC_069469.1, from coordinate 7,773,503 downwards.
CTGGTACATCATACCTATAGCACACATACACGGTACCTGTACATCATAACCTGTAGCACGACACATACACAAACCTGGTACATTTCAGGTACCTGTAGCACACCATACACGATACCTGGTACATCAGTATCTGAAGCAGCACATACACAATACCTGGTAATCAGTACCTGTAGCACACCATGCACAATACTGGTACATCAGTACCTGAGCACACCAAACACAATACCACCTGGTACCTCCAGTACCTGTAGCACACCATACACAATACCTGGTTACATCAACCTATACACACCATACTACGGGGGTTTACCTGGTACATCAGTATCTGTAGGCTCACCCATACAGGCGATACCTGATACATCAGTACCTGTAGCAAACCAAACACGGTACCTGGTACATCAGTACCTGTAGCACACCATCACAATACCTGGTAACATCAGTAACTATAGCACACCATACACGGACCCCCTGGGGGGTACATACATACCTGTAGCACACCCAACACAATACCTGGTTACTCAGTACCTGGTAGCACACACCATCACGATACCTGGTACAATCAGTATCTGTAGCACACCATACACAATACCTGGTACTCTTTACCTGTAGCACACCATACACAATACCTGGTACATCTTACCCTGAGCACAGCACCATACACAATACCTGGTACATTCAGTACCTGTAGCACACCATACACATTACCTGGTACAATTCATACCTATAGCACACCATACACGGTAACCTGGTACATTCAGTATCTGTATCACACCATACACGATACCTATACATCAGTACCTGTATCACAACCGATACACTGGTACCTTACATCAGGACCTGTAGCACACCCATACCAAATACCTGGTATAAAATCCATTACCTATAGCACACCATACCGGTAACATGGGACATCAGTAACATGTAGTCACACCAAAACACTACCTGGTACAGATCATACCTTTGTAGCACACCATAACAGCGATACCTGGTACATCAGTAACCTTAGCCACACCATACACACTACCTGGTACATCAGTATCCTGTAGCAGCACACATACACAATCCTTGTACATCAGTACCCTATATAGCACACCATACACGGTACCTGGCATCAGTACCTTGTAGCAACCATAATACACAATACCTGGTACATCAGTACCTGTAAGCACACCATACACGATAACCTGGTTACATCAGACCTGTAGCACACATACAACAATACCTGGTACATCATTACCTTTAGCAACAACCATACACGGTACCGTGGTACATCAGTACCTGTAGCACACCATACACGGTAACCAGGTACAATCAGTACCTGTGCCACCATACACTGTACCTGGTACAATCAGTACCTTAGCACACCATACACGGTACCTGGTACATCAGTACCTGTAGCACACCATACACGATACCTTGTACATCAGTACCTGTAGCACACCATACACAATACCTGGTACATCAGTACCTGTAACACACCATACACAATACCTGGTACATCAGTACCTGTAACACACCATACACAATACCTGGTACATCAGTACCTGTAACACACCATACACAATACCTGGTACATCAGTACCTGTAGCACACCATACACGATACCTGGTACTTCATATCGCTCTTCATCTCCAACTCACATGAAAACTTTAGCTATAGCTTACAGGAATTTATTTCTAAGGTGGAAACTCATGACAATGTTTGCACTGTTGGCGGCTAACATTCTCCACCGTAACTGCCAAGGTTTTCACTCTGGTTTTCTTTACTTGTTAATTCAAATTCAGTTGTAGAGTGGCCGGTTTACTCTCTAGTTATCCTTATCTCATTTGTTCTCAAGGTTTATGTTCACTTATCTAACTGAACACAGAAAAGGTCATCATCAGTGTTCCAATATATATTAATGTTCATTATGGTAAAGTACAGACCAATTTTCTGTTTGTTTTCTAAACGTTTTACGATGTCTGAGTTTCTTGTTAATTCAGGAGCATAAAGGTCAGGTTGAAAAGTGAACTACAGGTGAGGGTAAAAGGTCAGGTATATATGAAGTGCATGATAACTAGGGGTGAGGTGCAATGTGAACTACAATTAAATATGTACTGTAAAGAAATCTGCAGCTGAAAGTGCAGGTAATTCACATTGCACCTCCCCTCTAGTTATCATACACTTCACATATAATTGACCTTTCACCTTCACCTGTAGTTCGCTCTTCAACCTGACCTTTATCCGAGCTTCGCAAGATTCAGGGGATAACAGGAAGGCTGAGATATCAAATGTTATTGTTATTTTGAACAAAAGTAACAATAGTGAAACAGAAGAATTATTTATTGTTTCATTTTAATGAATCTCATTGAGCATATTTATCGTTCTTTATACTGTAAACTGAAGATAAGTTATAAGCAAAATGAAAGTTCTCATCCAGACTTAACATATTGTCTTGGTCTTCTACATATCGGTATATTTTACCTGTGTTTTCTGTAGGCATATGTGTGATACAGAGAACTGTCTGTGATGCTGTATATATAGGTTGTATTCATGGAGATTTATATATGAGTTTGAAAACAGATGTCTGTGAATCTTTACATGCCACTAAAATACAAATTATGAACAACAAAATAGAGAACTCATTAACATGTACAGTTGATTTCACGGAGGTAGACAAATAGATAAACTTGCAATAAAAGATTCACAATTGCATTTACTCAAGTACATAACTGAGAAAATTCATTTACTATAGACAGTTAATGAAACTTAAATAAAGTCCAAAATTTATGTTAATTAGCCTCTCGGAGGTGGCCGAGCTGTGAGGCAGCTTGGTGGCGTCTAGCTGACATACGGTCCAGGCTGTCTTGGTGGCTGTAATTACTGGACGCAGTTTTCTGTGTGTGTCACCTCCAGTAATTCCACCACCTGGACAGTCTCTACCGTAGACCAGCTAGACAAGACCAAGGTTCCATGCAGCGAGGTCACTGAAGGTGGCAACCGCTGACAAGGGGAAGTGGGGAAGGGAGTCCACCTGAGGTGACACTAGTGGACTCCTGTAGACACTGATCCGGGGAAGGCACCGCCGACCTTAGGTAAATGGGGAAGGGGAGACATCCGGGAGCGAACGGATGGTTCCTGGATACATGAACTTAGGGAAGGCAAGAATACCAGCAGTTGAGGCTGACCTTGGGTAAGTGGGGAAGGGAAGACATCCGGCTGTAGAAGGATGGATTCCTGGATACATGAACCTTAAAGTGGCAACCTCTGACTCTGGGGAAGTGGGGAAGGGAGTCCACCTGAGGAGACACTAGTGGACTCCTGGACACACTGATCCAGAGAAGGCACCGCCGACCTTAGGTAACTGGGGAAGGGGAGACATCCGGGAGCGAACGGATGGATTCCTGGTTACATGAACTTGGGGAAGGTTGTTGTTGAGGCTGACCTTGGGTAAGTGGGGAAGGGGAGACATCCGGGAGCGAACGGATGGATTCCTGGATACATGAACCTGGGGAAGGCATGAATACCATCAGTTGAGGCTGACCTTGAGTAAGTGGGGAAGGGGAGACATCCGGCGGCGGACGGATGGATTCCTGGATACATGAACCTGGGGACAGCAAGAATACAGGTTGGTGAGGCTGACCTTGGGGAAGTGAGGAAGGGAAAACATCTGGAGGCGGACGGATGGATTCCTGGATACATGAACCTGGGGAAGGCTGAGGCTGGAAGGCAGAGAGAGAGAGAGAGAGAGAGAGAGAGAGGTGAGGCTGACCTTAGGGAAGTGGGGAAGGGGAGACATCCGGGGGCCCACGGATGGATTCCTGGACACATGAACCTGGGAAAGGCGAGGGGAGGGGGCGGACCATAAAGACGAACCACTGGCCTCCACGTGGCAAGGTCTGGTAACACTGGCCTCCACGTGGCAAGGTCTGGTAACACTGGCCTCCACGTGGCAAGGTCTGGTAATACTGGCCTCCACGTGGCAAGGTCTGGTAACTCAGAGATAACTCTGAGGCTGACAGTGGTCGCAAATAATCTTATTGCTATTATTTATAATTAGTGATTTCTTAATATTGATTAATATACGTAATGTGTATTACAATACAATGTGTAATGTGTAATATAAGTGTCAGTGTAAATCGGTGAGTAAGTGGATTGCAGGTTCAATAATCAGGACCTAGAGACACGCACAACAAACTGCACACTCACACACACACACACACACATGATCTCCAGGATGTTGTGAGTGACATGATCTCCAGGATGTTTTGAGTGACATGATCTCCAGGATGTTGTGAGTGACATGATCTCCAGGATGTTTTGAGTGACATGATCTCCAGGATGTTTTGAGTGACATGACCTCCAGGATGTTTTGAGTGACATGACCTCCAGGAAGTTGTGAGTGACATGACCTCCAGGATGTTGTGAGTGACATGACCTCCAGGATGTTGTGAGTGACATGACCTCCAGGATGTTGTGAGTGACATGACCTTCAGGATGTTGTGAGTGACATGACCTCCAGGATGTTGTGAGTGACATGATCTCCAGGATGTTATGAGTGACATGACCTCCAGGATGTTGTGAGTGACATGACCTCCAGGATGTTGTGAGTGATGATCTCCAGGATGTTGTGAGTGACATGACCTCCAGGATGTTGTGAGTGATGACCTCCAGGATGTTGTGAGTGACATGACCTCCAGGATGTTGTGAGTGACATGACCTCCAGGATGTTGTGAGTGATGATCTCCAGGATGTTGTGAGTGACATGACCTCCAGGATGTTGTGAGTGACATGACCTCCAGGATGTTGTGAGTGACATGACCTCCAGGATGTTGTGAGTGACATGACCTCCAGGATGTTGTGAGTGACATGACCTCCAGGATGTTGTGAGTGATGACCTCCAGGATGTTGTGAGTGACATGACCTCCAGGATGTTGTGAGTGATGATCTCCAGGATGTTGTGAGTGGCATGACCTCCAGGATGTTGTGAGTGACATGACCTCCAGGATGTTGTGAGTGACATGACCTCCAGGATGTTGTGAGTGACATGACCTCCAGGATGTTGTGAGTGACATGACCTCCAGGATGTTGTGAGTGACATGACCTCCAGGATGTTGTGAGTGACATGACCTCCAGGATGTTGTGAGTGACATGACCTCCAGGATGTTGTGAGTGACATGACCTCCAGGATGTTGTGAGTGACATGACCTCTAGGATGTTGTGAGTTTATCAACTACAATACCGAATAATTCTTATAATGAGAATAATAATATTATTATATATCATTATTATTATTATTACTACTACTAATAACATATAATAATATTATATACAATACATAAGATAATTTATAATAATAATATATAATAATATCATACATAATGTTAATGTATAATATTAGTAATAAGAGTAATAATACATGGGAGAGGTGTGTCACAACCTATGTGTGTTGAATCTCAGTTTTAGTGATCAAAATTTTCTTAACTGGTTGTGAACATGTTGGTGTTATTAACTCAGGTGTATCAGACAGACTTTATACACATCACAACACAACGATGGTGGTGGTGGTGATGGTGATGGTGGTGGTGGTGGGTGGTGTGGGTGGTGGTAGTGGTGGTGTTGATGGTGGAGGTGGCGGTGGTGGTGGAGGTGGCGGTGGTGGTTGTGTAGTGACGGTGGTGGTGGTGTTGATGGTGGTGATGTGGTGGGTGGTGGTGGAAAAATTGGAAAAATGGAAAAGTTGTGTCCTGTTGGAGGTTCTTAACAGATAATGGGAAATGTTGTGAGTTATAAGTGAAACAAAAATTATGTATTAGTGTTATTAAACAATTGAGAAAAATTGGATTTATTACTGAAAACTAGAAAAATTGTGGATAGCATGTGTGTGGTTAGGTTAGGTTAGGTCACAGAGTGACCTCACACCTTGCTTGGCACTGTCTCTCTGTCCTGTGACCTCGCACTTTCATATCACGGCGGCGCAGCTTGGAGATGCAGGTGTTCTGGTCAGCGTCAGCACTACCTTGGGTGTGAAAACACTTGGTGGGCGAAACACCAATACCTGGGGAGGGGGGGGGGTTGTACAAAAGTCTCGGAATCAGTTAAAGCGAGGATTGAGAGTCGGACTGTCAACTGTGATAGACATCCTTGTATACCTCTCTCTCCCTCTGGAGGGTCAGGATGTCATTTAGATCAAGACCGGTGAAGGTGAGTTGTACGTAAGAGTTAGAATTTAAGAGTGCATTAGTTATATCAGAACTTAATGATATAGTGAAAAAAATGTGTCTTGTGTGTATTATAATTGAAAAAAAAAATTTTTATTGAAAATGAGGAACATTGTTGGTGATAAACTGCTCGATATGTTGTTGGAGGATGAGTGAAAAATGATGTTTCATAACCGAAGATAAGAAAAGGATGCACACGAGTTATACGGAGGCGCTAATCAAGAGGAAGATGTGTTTAACACAAATCAGGAGGAGCGGAGGTGTGCAACAAGATGGCAGAATAATAGCACTATATTCAGAGTTGGATCGCATAGTTACAATATGGGAGAATGCTATAGAAACAGGTATGTATCTTTTGTGTTACCAAAAATTATATCTTTTGTACCTTTTTGTGGTAAAATTGCATATCCTCAACTTTGTACATTTTTTTTCCCCATGCAAAATATTGTGGGTATTATATCGGTTTGTTCTATTACCTGAAAACGGGAAAATTGTTGTTAGAGGTTCTTAACAGATAATTGTTGTTAGAGGTTCTTAACAGATAATTGTTAGAGGTTCTTAACAGATAATTGTTAGAGGTTCTTAACAGATAATTGTTGTTAGAGGTTCTTAACAGATAATTGTTGTTAGAGGTTCTTAACAGATAATTGTTAGAGGTTCTTAACAGATAATTGTTAGAGGTTCTTAACAGATAATTGTTAGAGGTTCTTAACAGATAATTGTTGTTAGAGGTTCTTAACAGATAATTGTTGTTAGAGGTTCTTAACAGATAATTGCTGTTAGAGGTTCTTAACAGATAATTGCTGTTAGAGGTTCTTAACAGATAATTGCTGTTAGAGGTTCTTAACAGATAATTGTTGTTAGAGGTTCTTAACAGATAATTGTTGTTAGAGGTTCTTAACAGATAATTGTTGTTAGAGGTTCTTAACAAATAATTGTTGTTAGAGGTTCTTAACAGATAATTGTTAGAGGTTCTTAACAGATAATTGTAAGAGGTTCTTAACAGATAATTGTTGTTAGAGGTTCTTAACAGATAATTGTTAGAGGTTCTTAACAGATAATTGTTAGAGTTCTTAACAATAATTGTTGTTAAGGTTCTTAACAGATAATTGTTGTTAGAGGTTCTTAACAGATAATTGTTGTTAGAGGTTCTTAACAGATAATTGTTAGAGGTTCTTAACAGATAATTGTTGTTAGAGGTTCTTAGACAGATAATGTTAGAGGTTTCTTAACAGATAATTGTAAGAGTCTTAACAGATAATTGTTGTTAGAGGTTCTTACAGATAATTGTTGTTAGAGGTTCTTAACAGATAATTGGTGTTTAGAGGTTCTTAACAGATAATTGTTAGAGGTTTCTTAACAGATAATTTAGAGGTTCTTAACAGATAATTGTAAGAGTTCTTAACAGATAATTGTTGTTAGAGGTTCTTAACAGATAATTGTTGTTAGAGGTTCTTAACAGATAATTGTTGTTAGAGGTTCTTAACAGATAATTGTATGAGGTTCTTAACAGATAATTGTTAGAGGTTCTTAACAGATAATTGTTTAGAGGTTCAACAGATAATTGTTGTTAGAGGTTCTTAACAGATAATTGTTAGAGTTCTTAACAAATAATTGTTGTTAGAGGTCTAACAGATAATGTTAGAGGTTCTTAACAGATAATTGTTAGAGGTCTTAACAAATAATTGTTGTTAGAGGTTCTTAACAGATAATTGTTGTTAGAGGTTCTTAACAGATAATTGTTAGAGGTTCTTAACAGATAATTGTTGTTAGAGGTTCTTAACAGATAATTGTTGTTAGAGGTTCTTAACAGATAATTGCGTTATGAGTAAAATTGTGTGTAACATAATTGTGGCTTTAGAAAAATTTCTTCTATTACCCAAAACATCTGAAATTGTTGGAGGTTATGAGTGGATATATTTTCCCCACAGAAAATAGACCTGGTGTTTCTGTGAAATTGTTAATAAACCGCGACCTGAGAGGGCAGGTACTCTGCTAGTGACAGCACCTCACATAGTCTAGGAAGTAATGCTGCTCACAGCAGTACTTTGCAACGTGGAGGAGCGCCCGTGAATAGGGGCGATGAAAAATCGGGGATGATTTATCAACCCAGGAAAATAGGGGCCCCCAAAATTTCTCTATGTCCAAATTAAAGGGGCAGACATACAGGAGGAAATATACCATCCCATCAGCTTTGGGGGTTTTTAAGAATGTATTTGCATTATACCAGGACTTTTTTAAGGGGCAATCGAGACTTGAATGAAGACCCTTTGGCAAATGTCCCAGAACCCTCCGATTATAGTTAAGTTTTTAAGACAGAACAACGGGTGAAACAAAATGATCAATTTTGTGATTAATATGCGTTTGAATATAATTAGGAAAATCTAAAAATTTTTAACCGAGGGAGGAAACGATATTAGAATCGGACAGAATTACTAATCGGGAAGTCTGGTCGCATCATTGAGTATTAAATTTTTCATTTTTAGAATATGTCAAGGTAAAATTTCAGAGACTTTAAAAATCACTGGGGAATACCCAAAGAAATTGAGGGGAATCAATATATTTTAGCCCTGAAATTTTTGATGATTGGGTGTACTGCGTTTTTTTGCCGCCCAAATTGTCACAAAAATAGCAGGAAAAATATACCCAAAGCATTAATACTAAAAAGGGGGGGCGTTTTAATCAATTAAAATTTCTAAAGATGTTTTTTTTTCATCACTCGTATAAGTTAGGAATATTAGAAAAAAAAAAATAATTCATCATTTGTCTACCATTAAGGAAAGATAAAGAGGGGGGTTTGGTCCAGTGTCTGGAGGTAAGGGGTCTTTTTGTGTCCATTTTCCCTGGAGGTAATGGTCTTTTTGTCCATGTGCCCCTGGGGGGAAAATGGTCTTTTGTGTCCTTTCGGGAGGGAAGGGGATTTGTGTCCTGTCTCTGGGATAATGGGTCTTTGTGTCCATGTGCGGGGGGAAATGGGCGTTTGTGTCTTTTGGTTGGAGGAAAAGGGGTCTTTGTTCCATGTGTCTGGAAGGGAAAAAGGGGGTCGTTTGCGTCCATGTGTCTGGGGGTAAGGGTCGTTTGTGTCCATGTGTCTGGGGGGTAATGGTCGTTTGTGTCCATGTTCGGGGAGGGAATAGTCTTTTGTTTTTCCATGTGCCCCAAGGTAATGGGTCTTTGTGTCCATGTTTGGAGGGTAAGGGGCTTTTGTGTCCATGTCTCTGGAGGGTAATGGGTCTTTTGTGTCCGTTCGGGAGGAAAGGGTCGTTTGTGCCATGTGTCTGGAGGGTAATGGGGTCGTTTGTTCCATGGGGGGAGGTAAGGGTCTTTGTGTCCATTGGTTCGGGAGGGAAAGGGGTCGTTTGTGTCCAGTGTCGGGAGGGAAAAGGGGTCGTTTTTTCCCCATGTGTCTGGGGGGTAAGGGGTCGTTTGTGCCATGTGTCGGAGGGTAAGGGGGTATTTGTGTCCATTCTCTGGGGGTAAGGGGTCGTTTGTGCCCATTGTCGGGAGGGAATGGTCTTTTGGGTTCCATGTGTCGGGGGGTTGGGCCCCCCCGTTTGTGCCCCATTTCGGGAGGGAAATGGGTCTTTGGTGCCCCCTTTGGGTCTGGGGAAAGGGGTTTGTGTCCAGTTCGGGAGGGAATGGTCGTTTGTTCATTGTCTGGGGGGTAAGGGTCTTTTGAAAATTTTGGTCTGAGGGGAAATGGGTCGTTTGGTCCAGGGTTCTGGACGGTAAGGGGTCTTTTGTTCCATGTGCTGGAGGTAATGGTCTTGTGTCCATGTGTCCGGGGGTAAGGGGTCTTTTTGGTCCATGTGTCTGACGGAAAAGGGGGGGTCGTTTGTTCCAGTTCTGGGGTAAGGGGTCTTTGTGTCCAGTGTCTGGGGGGTTTTAGGGGTCGTTTTGTGTCCAGGCGGGGAATGGGAGTTTGTGTCCATTCTCGGGAGGGTAATGGGTCGTTTGTGTCCATGTTCGGAGGATAAGGGGGCGTTTTGCCATGTGTCGGGAGGGTAATGGGTCGTTTTGGCCCATGTGTCTGGGGGGTAAGGGCTTTGTGTCCATTGTCGGGAGGGAAATGGGTCGTTTGTGTCCATTGTCGGAGGGTAAGGGGGTCTTTGTGTCCTGGTCGGGAGGGTAATGGGTCGTTTGGTCCATTGTCTGGGGGGGAAGGGGGTAGTTTGTGTCCTTTCCTGGAGGTAAGGGGTCTTTGTGTCCATGGCGGGAGATAATGGTCGTTTTGTCCAAGTTGTCGGGGGGGTAATGGGCTTTGTGTCCATTTTTCTGGAGGTAAGGGGGTCGTTTGTGTCCAGTGTCGGAGGGAAGGGGTTCTTTGTTCATGGTCTGGAGGTAATGGGTCGTTTTTAAATGTGTCTGGGGGGTAAGGGGGTTTTTTTTTCTTTGGTCTGGAGGGGTAAGGGGTCGTTTGGGCCCAGGTTTTTCGGGAGGGTAATGGGTCTTTTCCCCATTTTTTTCGGAAAGGTATTCTCGTTTGTCCCCAGGTCCGGAAAAGGAAATGGGTCTTTTTGTGCTCATGTGCGGGAAGGTAATGGGCTTTGTCCCATGTTCGGAAGTAATTTTTCTTTTTGGGCCCATGTTAGGGAAGGGGTTAGGGGGTCTTTTTTTCCTGGTCTGGGGGAAGGGGTCGTTTTTTCGTGTCTGGGGGGTAAGGGGGCCGTTTGTGTCCATGTTCGGAGGAATGGGTCATTTTTCATGTGTCCGGAGGGTAATGGGTCTTTGTGTCTATGTGCTGGAGGGTAAGGGGTCTTTTGGGGGCCATGGTTGGGGAAGGGCGTGGTGTCCATGTGTCTGGGGGGTAATGGTCTTTGTGCCAAATTTTCTGGGGGGTAAGGGGCGTTTGCATAGTGTCGGGAGGGTAAGGGGGTCTTTGTTCATGTGCTGGGGGAAATGGGTCGTTTGGTCAAGTGTCTCGGTAATGGTCTTTGTGTCCATGTTCGGGAGGGTAATGGTCGTTGTGTCCAGTGTCTGGGGGTTAATGGGACGTTTGTGTCCATTTTCTGGAGGGTAATGGGCGTTTGGTCATGTGTCGGAGGGTAATGGGTCTTTGTGTCCATTGTCTGAGGGTAAGGGTCGTTTTTTTCATTTTCGAGGGAATGGGTCATTTTGTCCAGTGTCTGGGGGGTAATGGTCTTTTGCCCATGTTTTTGGGGGATAATGGGTCGTTTGCACCAGTGGTCTGGGGGGAAAGGGGTCTTTGTGTCCATGTTTTAGAGGGTAAGGGTCGTTTTGGTCCAGTGTCGAGAGTAAGGGGTCTTTTGTGCCATGTTCTGGGGGATAAGGGGTTCTTTGTATCCATGTGTCTGGGGGGTAATGGGTCGTTTGTGTCCATGTGTCTGGGGGGTAAGGGTCTTTGTCCCAGTGTTGGGAGAATGGCGTTGGTCCATTTCGGGAGGATAATGGGCGTTTGTGCCCCTGGTCTAAAGGGGTAATGGGTCTTTTGGGTGTCCATGTTCTGGAGAAAAGGGGCCGTTTGTGTCCATGTGTCTGGAGGTAAGGGGGTCGTTTTCTGGGGGAAATGGTCGTTTTTGTCCATTGTCGGGAGGGTAAGGGGTCGTTTGTGTCCTGTCGGGGAGGGTAATGGTATTGTTCCATGTCTCTGGGGGGTAAGGGGTCTTTTGTGTCCAGGGGTTTCGGGAGGAAAATGGTCTTTGTGTCCATGGTCTGGGGAATGGGCCCGTTTGTTCATGTGTCTGGAGGTAATGGTGTTTGTGTCCATGTGTCTGAGGGTAATGGGTCTTTGTTCCATTGTCTGGGGGGAAAGGGGTCGTTTGGTCCATGTGTCGGGGGGTAAGGGTCGTTTGTGTCCAGGGTCGGAGGGTAAGGGGTATTTGTGTCCATGTCTCTGGAGGTAATGGGTCGTTTGGTCCAGGGTGTCGGAGAGTAAGGGGTCGTTTGGCCAGGGGGCGGGAGGGTAAGGGGTCGTTTGTGTCCATGGTCGGGAGGGTAAGGGTCTTTTTGTGTCCATTTTCTGGAGGGTAATGGGTCGTTTTTCATGTGTCGGGGGTAATGGGTCGTTTGTAAATGTTCTGGAGGTAAGGGGGGTCTTTTGGTCCATGGTCTGGACGGTAATGGCCCTTTTTGGTCCATGTGTCTGGACAAGGGGTCTTTTTGCCCATGTGTCGAAGTATTGCGCTTTGTGCCCAGGGGTTCGGGAAGGTAAGGGTCGTTTTGCCATGTGCCCGGAAGGTAATGGTCGTTTGTCCCCATTGCTGAAGGGAAAATGTCGTTTGGCCCATTTTACTGGAAGGTTATGGTCTTTTGTGTCCATGTTCGGAGGGTAAGGGGTTTTTTTTCGTGTCTGGAGGTAATGGTCTTTTTTGTGTCCATGTGTCTGGGGGGTAAGGGGTCTTTTGTTCATTGTCCGGAGGAATGGTCTTTTTTTCATGTTCTGAGGAAAGGGGTCGTTTTTTCCCCTGTGTCGGGGGGTTAAGGCGTTTGTGTCCATTTCGGGGGGGAAGGGGCGTTTGTGTCCATGTGTCGAGGGTTGGAAATTGCTGGAGGGTAAGGTCGTTTGTTCTTTTTCCTGGGGGGTAAGGGGCGTTTTTCCCATTTTTCCCGGGGGAGGGAAATGGGTCGTTTGTGTCCAGTGCGGGACGGTAATGGGTCGTTTTGTGCCATGTGTCTGGGGGGTAATGGACTTTGGTCCTGGTCTGGGGGGGTAATGGTCTTTTGTGTCCGGGGTTCTGGGGGGAAGGGGGTCGTTTGTGTCCATGTGTCCGGGGGGGTAAGGTCTTTTTTCATGTGCCCCTGGAGGTAATGGGTCATTTTTTCCATGTGTCGGGAGGAAAGGGGGTCGTTTTGTCCATGTTCGGGGAGATAATGGGTCGTTTGAAACCATGGCTGGGGGGTAAGGGTCCGTTTGTGCCATGTTTTAGAGGGTAATGGGTCTTTGTGCCATTTTCTGGGGGAAAGGGTTTTTTTGTACCATGTGTCTGAGGTAATGGGTCTTTTTGCCCTGTGTCTGGAGGGAAAAGGGGTTTTTTTGTGTCCAGTTTCTGGGGGTAATGGGTCTTTTGTGTCCGGTCTGGAGGAAAAGGGGTCGTTTGGCTCATGTGCTGAAGGGTAAGGGGCCCGTTTGGTCCATGTTCTGAGGGTAAGGTCGTTTGTGCCCATGTTCTGGAAGGAAATGCGTCTTTTTGTGCCCATGTGCTGAGGGTAAGGGCTTGTGTCCAATGCTGGAGGGAAATTGGACGTTTGTGTCCGTGTCTGGAGGGTAATGGGTTTTGTGTCCATGTGCCCGGGAGATAATGGTCGCTTGTGTCCATGTTCGGGGGGGGGTAAGGGTTTTTGTCCATTTTCTGGGGGGTAATGGGCGTTTGTTCATGTGTCTGGAGGGAATGGTCATTTGTGTCCATGGTGTCTGGGGGGTAATGGGTCTTTGTGCCCATGTGTCTGGGGATAATGGGTCGTTGTATCCATGTGTCGGGAGGTAATGGGCTTTGGGCCCCATGTGTCTAAGGGAAAATGGGTCCCTTTTGCCATTTTTTAAGGGGGTAAGGGTCGTTTGTGTCCATTTGTCTGGGGGGGTAAGGGTCGTTGGTCCATGTTCGGGAAAGGGTAAGGGGTCGTTGTGTCCTGTGTCCGGGAGAGTAATGGGTCGTTTGTGTCCATGTGTCTGGAGATAATGGTCTTTGTATCCATGTGTCGGGAGGGAAATGGGTGTTTGTCCATGTCTGGAGAGAATGGTCGTTTGTGTCCATTGTTGGAGGGAAGGGTCTTTTGTGCCATTGTCTGAGGATAATGGGGTCTTTTTTTGTGCTAAAATTCTGGGGAAAGGGGTCTTTTGTGCCATGTGTCTGGAGGGTAAGGGGTCGTTTGTGTCCATTTTCCCTGGAGATAATGGGCCTTTTTTGTGCCCATTGTCTGGAATATTGCGTCGTTTGGCCCCATGTGTCGGGAAGGTAAGGTCTTTTGGTTCCATGGTCGGGAAGGTAAGGGTCTTTGCCCATGTTCGGAATTTTTATGGTCGTTTGTTCCCAGTGTCGGGAAAGGTAATGGGTCGTTTGTGTCCATGTTCTGAAAGGAATGGTCTTTTTGTGTCCAGTGTCTGGAAGGTAAAGGGTCGTTTGTGTCCTGTGTCTGGAAGTTTTGGGGTCGTTTGTGCCCATGGTCGGAAGGTAATGGCTTTGTGCCATGGTCTGGAAGGAAGGGTCGTTTGTGTCCATTCGGAAGGAAAAGGGTCGTTTGTGTCTAGGTCGGGAAGGTAATGGGTTTTTGGCCATGTTTTTTGGAAGGTAATTTGGGGTTTTTGTGTCCATGTTTTGGGAAAGGGAATGGGTCGTTTGTGTCCATGTTTCTGGAAGGGGAAATGGGTTTTTTGTGTCCATGTTTCGGGAAGGAAGGGGCGTTTGGTCCAAATTTGTCTGGAGGGTAAGGTCTTTGTGTCCATGGTCTGAGGGAAAGGGGTTTTTGTGTCCATTGTCGGGGGGGTAATGGGTCGTTTGTATCCATGTGTCTGGGGGGGAATGGCTTTGTGTCCTGTGTCTAGGTAATGGCGTTTGGGTTCCTTTGGGGTCTGGGGGGTAAGGGTCTTTTTGTTCCATGTGCTGGAGGGTAATGGGTCTTTGTGCCCCATGTGCTGGAGGGTAATGGGTCGTTTGCCCCATGTTTCGGAGAAAATTGGTCTTTTTGTGTCCATGTTTTCTGGAGGATAATGGGCGTTTTGTCCATGTGTCAAAAAGGGTAAGGGTCTTTTGTGCCCTTTGGGGTAAGGGGCCGTTTGTGCCATGTGTCGGGAGGGTAATGGGTCGTTTGTGTCGGAGGTAAGGGGTCTTTTGTGCCATTGTCGGAGGGTAAGGGGTGTTTGTGCCCATGTGTCGGAAGGTAATGGTCGTTTGGCCCAGGGGCGGGAAAGGGAAAAGGGGGTCGTTTGGTCCATGGCGGGAGGTAAAGGGTCGTTTTGCCCATGTGTCTGGAAGGGGGGGAAGGGGGCGGCCCCCCAGGGGGGTTGGAAGGAAGGGGGGGGGGTTGGTCTGGAAGGGGAAGGGTCGTTCGTCCCCAGTTCTGCAAGTAAGGGTCTTTGTGTCCTTTTCCCGGAAGGAAAGGGGTCGTTTTGTCCATTGCTGGAAGGTTAGGTTTTTTGTGTCCATTGTCTGGAAAGAAGGGGTCCGTTTGTATTCAGGGTGTCTGAAGGTAAGGGCCGTTTGTGTCCATGTGTCGGGAAAGGTAATGGGCGTTTGTATCCATTGTGTGGGGTAAGGGGCGTTTGTTCCAGTTCGGGAAAGGGTAATGGGTCGTTTGTGTCCATGGGTCTGGAGTAATGGGCTTTGTACCAGGTCGGGGGGGGAATGGGTCTTGTGTCCTTTTCGGGGGGAATGGGTCGTTTGTGCCCTATTTCTGGAGGGAAATGGGCGTTTGTTCCAGTGTCTGGGGGTAAGGGGTTCTTTTGTGTCCATTTTGGGGAGAGAATGGGTCGTTTGTGTCCATGGTCGAAGGAAAAGGGGTCGTTTGTGTCCATGTGTCTGAGGGAATGGGTTTGTGTCCAGTGTTGGAGGATAATGGGCCGTTGGTTAAAGTGCTGGGGGGAGGGTCTTTTTTTCGGGAGGGTAATGGGTCTTTTGTGTCCATAGCTGGGGGGTAAGGGTCTTTTGTGCCCATGTGTCTGGAAGGAAATGGGTCGTTTGTCCCGTGTCTGGAAGGGTAATGGGTCGTTTGTCCCAGGCCCGGGAAGGTAATGGTCTTTTGTGTCCATGTGTCTAAAAGGTAATGGGTCGTTTGTGTCCAGTGCTGGAAGGTAAGGGGCGTTTGTGCCCATGGTTCTGGAAGTAAACGCGTTTTGTCCAGTGTCTGGAAGTAAAGGGTTCTTTGGTCCAATGGTCTGGAAGGAAATGGGCCCGTTTGTTCTATTGGTCGGAAAGGGTAAGGGGTCTTTTTTCCAGGGTTCGGGAAGGTAATGGGTCGTTTGTGTCCAGGTCTGGAAGGTAATGGTTTTTTTGTCCATTTCGGAAAGGTAATGGTCTTTTTGTCCATTTTTCTGGAAGGTAAGGGGGTCGTTTGTGCCAGGGTTTCTGAAGGAGGGGGTCTTTTTTGCCCATGTGCTGGAAGTAATGGTCTTTGTGTCCATGTCGGAAGGTAATGGGGTCGTTTGTGCCCATGGCGGGAAAAATGGTCTTTTGATCCATGTTCGGGAAGTAAGGGGTCGTTTGTGCCCATGTTCTGAAGGTAATGGGTCGTTTTTTTCCAGTTTCTGGAAGGTAAGGTCGTTTGTGTCCATGTTCGGAAGGTAAGGGGTCTTTTGCCATGTCCCCCGGAAGGAAGGGGGTCGTTTGTGTCCATGTGTCTGGAAGGAAATGGGTCTTTGTGTCCATGTGTCGGAATAAGGGTCTTTTTACCATGTGTCTGGAAGGTAATGGGCCGTTTTTGTCCATGGCCCTGGAAGGTAAGGGTCTTTTAAATCCATGTTCTGGAGGTAATGGGTCGTTTTGTGTCCAGTGTCGGAAAGGGTAATGGTCTTTGTATCCAGTGTCTGGAAGGTAATGGGCTTTTTGGTCCTTGGCTAAAAGGGAAATAGTCGTTTTGTTCATTGTCTGGAAGGTAATGGGTCGTTTGTGTCCATGTTCTGGAAAGGGTAGGGGTCGTTTTTGTCCTATCGGAAGGTAAGGGGCTTTGTATCCAATGTCAAAGGTAATGGGTCCTTTTGTCCATGGTCGGGAAGGTAAGGGGTCGTTTGTGTCCATTTCGGAAGGTAAGGGGTCTTTTTTGCCCATGTGTTTTGAAGGTAAGGGGTTCGTTTGTATCCATGGTCGGGAAAGTAAACAATGTGAAGATAGTGCCTTTAAAAGATAAATGTATCACTTTTTGGTTTGAAAAAAATTTTTGAGCTTATGTCAGAACAATAATAAAGGATCATGATGTTGGGAAACCCTTGTCTAGTTGTTTGATAAAGTAAATACACAGGAGGATTTAAAAAAACACAAAAGGTTTCAAATAAATCAGACTCCGTATTCCTCCCCGGGAGATCAACTTTAAAAATTAAAACCCAAAATTTTTATTCTAAAAAATTCATTGCTGAAATTTAAAAACACTTGTGCAACAGAGTTGCACAAGTGTTTTTAATTTTCAATTTGTGGGTATTGTATACCTGTTTTGCAGAATTCAGTGGTGTTTTTGACTCGAATTGATTTGGGATCCCACTCTCCCCTTTTGCAGGTAACGGGATCACTTCATAAGTCTATTACCTATTGTTATATTTTGTCCACAGGTAAATATGTAAGATTTTATAAGGTGAGGATGCTGCGACATTTCCTTTTTAAACCCGTAAAGGGAGAATGACCTAGGATAAAAAATTGAAGAGAGTACATGAAATCAATAACAGAGGGGGAAAAGGCGAGTTTCGGGGTCGCAGACATTTGAATTTTCGGTACCCCTTCACAATCCCAAAAAGGGGGCTTTATCACTGAGGTGGAAATTTCATACCTAAGTGTGAAAAGGGGGCATCCTTGAAAGCTGCCTGCTGCTTTGTCTACAAATTTTGATCCAGCTCCACCCCCCCCTTTTTCGTTTTTTGCTACTGGGTTTAACTCTGTCATCAAGTCTTATGTACTTATTCAAACTATGCGAAGACTTGCCTCTCCCCACTTAAATCTCCAGGTCTTTTCCCTTTTTGATGTCATTAAATTTTTTTTTTACAAATTCCCCCAGTTGGGGGTTTTTGTTTCTTTTTCCCATCCTCAAACATCTGTCCTTGTCCTACCTATCAGTTCCTCACAGTAATTTGTTTCTTATCATTTCACCTTTTGTCCTTCCTCTAGTGTCATCAGGCTGAGTTCCTTTAACCTCTCCTCATATCACATATCCTTTAGCTCCGGAACTAGCCTTGTTGCAAACCTCTGTACTTTCTCCAATTTCTTGACATGCTTGACCAGGTGTGGGATTCCATGTGCAAGACAGGTATACAATACCGACAAGATGAAATTTAAGACACTTGTGCAGCATCTGGTTATCTTTATTGTAGACGTTTCGCCATCCAGTGGTTTTATCAATACAGATTCTAGGACATAATTAGAAAACAGAAGAACTATATACAAAGGATGAGGTAATCAGTCCCTCAGCCTTGGAGGTGGTCTTTACAGCACCGTGGTTGTAGAGATTCTGAAGCACAGGTAAAGAGACTGGCACTTATATAGGCTTCAGTAGGACCTACTTCCACTGGGTATCCCGCCTACCAGTGACTATGCCCTCGTCTGCTACACGTCCCTATTCACTGACGCCTATATAAGCGCCAGTCTCTTTACATGTGCTTCAGAATCTCTACAACCACGGTGCTGTAAACACCACCTCCAAGGCTGAGGGAATGATTACCTCATCCTTTGTATTTTTTTATATTTTCTAATTATGTCCAAGAATCTGTATTGATAAAACCACTGGATGACGAAACGTCTACAATAAAGATTTAACCAGATGTTGCCAAGTGTCTTAAATTTCATCGTGGGATTCCATATTGGTACTGTATATCTAGTTTGGAATATGTGATATTTGCAGCCTTTCCCGCATAGCCTGTATTCCATCTGTGATTGTGTGTGTGTGTGTGTACTCACCTAATTGTGGTTGCAGGGGTCGAGACTCAGCTCCTGGCCCCTCCAGAGCCTTCAACACAGGGGCACAGGAGGGATGTGCGTGTCCTTACTGTTATGTACAAGGCCAATATTGTAAAAGTCCCACACTTGGATCCACTTCGAGGACAGCGTGAAGCAAGTTTATATACCACAAGACGGGCAGGAAAGCAGCAACTTCATCTGGCTGTGCTCTTCTCTCCTGAACATCACTCCATTCAGATCATATATACCCGGATGATCGAGTCTGGAAACCATTCGTACAGCATTATGATGTCAACGAGATAAAGTCAGTTGATCAAATGGAAAAAGCTGTACACAATAACCCGCACATAAAAGAGAGAAGCTTACGACGACGTTTCGGTCCCACTTGGACCATTGACAAAGTCACACTTTGTCAATGGTCCATGTCGGACCGAAACGTCGTCGTAAGCTTCTTCTCTTTTATGTGCGGGGTTATTTGTGTAAACGTTTTCCCGTCACGGTATTGTTTCCTTTTTTGGGTTTTTTTGAAAATGTGGCCCAGGC
>NC_069469.1:7318314-7753712 GCF_026875155.1 Cherax quadricarinatus | reverse complement strand
TTTTGGGGGCCTTTTTATCTAGGGGGACCGTTCCTGTTTGAGTCAGAGGTACCTGGGTGTCATTGATCGTGGCATCCCGGGGGAGGTAGTATACCTTAGACACGGCTGGAATTCTAAACGAAATTAGGTAAGATAACATCAGTTTAAAAAAACGCTGTATACCTTCGATGCAACTCTTCAACAACTGTAGCTTGGCAATGACTGTGCAAATTTTATCATAGTCAACAGTGGTATTAGTGTGGACGTCTTGTATGTTATTTGAGATGTCTAAAATATCAAGGTTAGCCAGTGACAAATTTAACGTCTCCAAATTTAAGATAGCACGGTAGAGAATTTCCACCAAATTTACGAAATATTCTCAGCTCATTAAGCGACCCTGCATTTTGACCTTGAACGTGATTGTATCGTTTTCTCTTCGTGCTCAGTTCCGACGTCATATTTTGTGGTATATAATTTTGATGACCAGATATTCCTTAACTTGTAAAGTCTTTGCTGATGAAGCCAACTGAAGTACGTGATGCTGGGCATTAAAATATTGAGGGACTCCTTCTCTTAAGCTAGTTGGTGTGATATAGCATCCCGGGGGTTGGGCAAAATAACATTAACACCTGCTGATTAAACTGTCAAGTAACTGAATAATCAATTTAAATGTTACAGGTTCCCTTTTGCACTATTATCCTAGACGATAATGTACTAATTCACACTGCTAGTGATGTTCAAAACTGGTATGAATAACATGAAAGTGAAGGTGAACACTAGGATTGGCCTCCACAATCGCCAGATCTAAATATTATCGATCATGTGTGAGGGTCAGTTGGAGCTGCGAGTCAGGAGCTGATTTCCTCCACCGTCGTCTTTGGAAGAGTTTCAGAAGGTTTTGTTTGAGTAATGGCTCAAAATTTCCCTGGATACTGTTCAGATGCTATATGAATCAATTTTTCGGCGAACTGGTGGTGTTTTAGCTACAAATGGAGGACCAACTCCATATTGAAACTGAAAAATGCTAAAAAACAAGGTGTTCCAACTCCTGTGATTCTAATTAGTTGGTTGAATACACTGAACAATTTTGTGGTTTCATTACAGTTTATTACAAAACAAGGTGTTCCAACTCCTGTGATTCAATTAGTTGGTTGGAACACTGAACAATGTTTGTGGTTTCATTACAGTTTATTACAAACACATGAGACTTGCATGACTTCACGAATTGAATGTATAGGTCCAGTGCTATTTCACCAATCTTCTACTATCATAAATTGATGTGCTACACAGCAAAATATATGTATTTTGCTATACGTTGGCATATCCTGTTGTGAGACTACGCTTTCTCGTCTTCGCATCGGGCTCACACGTCTCACTCATGGTGAGGCGCCCAGTTCCACTCTATGTATATTGTCAGGTTACAATTTCAGTTTGACAAATTCTGTTGGACTGTCCAGTGTATCAGCAAGCAGGCAGAATTAAAACCTTCGACGTTATCACCGCTCTAACACCCTTACTTTATCCTCCCTCCTCACTGACGGCCTCACTTTTGACACAGACTCCCTCTTTAACTTTCTTACAGCAACAGATTTATCACACAACCTTTGATTATGCTTCCTTTAGCACTCTTCACTGACCTTTCAACCTCTATCCTTCAGCGCTGTATGACCCTGGTGGTTTAGCGCTTAGTTTTGATTATAATAATGAGTCTCCAGCAAAACTTGATTACTAAGCTCTGGTTGCTCCAGCGTGTTAAGGTGCTCCTGCTCAGGCAGCTGTGTCGAATAAAATAATTAATATGCAGTACTTAATGTAAACTGATTATAATAGTTAGGTCTTGATGGTAGATCAAGATTAATATAAATTTCTTTGTTTTCCTTTACAGGTAAGTGTGGATTACTGGTCATCGTGGGACAACTCGCACCGCATGACAGGTAAGTGTGGATTACTGGTCATCGTGGTCATCGCACCGCATGACAGGTAGGTCTATATTCCTACTTTAAATACACCTAACTAAATTGGTGTCAGTTGTATCAACACTTGGGAATTATTGTTGGTGTTGCTTCTGATAGCTTGTAATGTGAAACTTGTGGGAAATACAGTATGTTCCAAACTAGCTCAGGTGATCGTGGTTGTCTGGTTCCGACGAGTCTACACCAGAGTTTACTAGGGTGTGACAGTAGTCACCTGGTTCCCACGAGTCTACACCAGAGTTTACTAGGGTGTGACAGTAGTCACCTGGTTCCCACGAGTCTACACCAGAGTTTACTAGGGTGTGACAGTAGTCACCTGGTTTCCACGAGTCTACACCAGAGTTTACTAGGGTGTGACAGTAGTCGCCTGGTTCCCACGAGTCTACACCAGAGTTTACTAGGGTGTAACAGTTACCTGGTTCCCACGAGTCTACACCAGAGTTTACTAGGGTGTGACAGTAGTCACCTGGTTCCCACGAGTCTACACCAGAGTTTACTAGGTGTGACAGTAGTCACCTGGTTCCCACGAGTCTACACCAGAGTTTACTAGGGGTGACAGTAGTCACCTGGTTCCCACGAGTCTACACCAGTTTTACTAGGTGTGACAGTAGTCACCTGGTTCCCACGAGTCTACACCAGAGTTTACTAGGGTGTGACAGTAGTCACCTGGTTCCCACGAGTCTACACCAGAGTTTACTAGGGTGTGACAGTAGTCACCTGGTTCCCACGAGTCTACATCCAGAGTTTACTAGGTGTGACAGTAGTCACCTGGTTCCCACGAGTCTACACCAGAGTTTACTAGGTTGTGACAGTAGTCACCTGGTTCCCACGAATCTACACCAGAGTTTACTAGGGTGTGACAGTAGTCACCTGGTTTCCACGAGTCTACACCAGAGTTTACTAGGGTGTGACAGTAGTCACCTGGTTCCCACGAGTCTACACCAGAGTTTACTAGGGTGTGACATTAGTCACCTGGTTCCCACGAGTCTACACCAGAGTTTACTAGGGTGTGACAGTAGTCACCTGGTTCCCACGAGTCTACACCAGAGTTTACTAGGGTGTGACAGTCACCTGGTTCCCACGAGTCTACACCAGAGTTTACTAGGGTGTGACAGTAGTCACCTGGTTCCCACGAGTCTACACCAGAGTTTACTAGGGTGTGACGGTAGTCACCTGGTTCCCACGAGTCTACACCAGAGTTTACTAGGGTGTGACAGTAGTCACCTGGTTCCCACGAGTCTACACCAGAGTTTACTAGGGTGTGACAGTGTCACCTGGTCCACGGTCTCACCAGATTTATTAGGGGTGACGGTAGCACCTGGTTTCACGAGTCTCACCAAGTTTATAGGTGACAGTAGTCACCTGTTCACAGTCACACCAGAGTTTACAGGTGTGTGACATTAGTCACCTGTTCCCACGAGTTACACCATAGTTTATGAGTTGACAGTATACCTATGTTTCCCATCGATCTACACAAGAGTTTACTAGGGTGTGACATTAGCACCTGGTTCCACGATTGTCTACACCAGATGTTTACTAGGGTGTGACAGTAGGTCACACCTGGTTCCACGAGTCACAACCGAGTTTACTGGGTTGTGACGGTAGTCACTGTTCCCACGGTCTACACCAGATTTACTAGGTGTGTGAGCAGAGTCACCTGGTTCCCTACGAGCTCAACCGAGTTACTAGGGTGGTGGCACTGTAGTACCGGTTCCACACGGACACCATGTTTACAGGGTGACAGTAGTAGCGGTACCCATCGAGTCTCACAGATTTACTAGGTGTGACAGTAGTCACTGTTCCGAGTCTACAACCAGAGTTTACTAGGTGTGACAGTAGTCACCTGGTTCCCACGTGTAGTCGAACCAGAGTTTACTAGGGTGTGACAGTGTCACCTGGTCCCACGAGTCTACACAGAGTTTTACTAGGGTGTGACGTGTCACCTGGTTCCACGAGTCTACAACATAGTTACTAGGGTGTGACAGAAGTCACTGTTTCACGAGTCGGACACGAGTTTACTGTGTGGCGGAGAACTGGATGTTAGGTGGCGGGTTAGGACCAGCATATGTGAGCGGATCCTGTCATGTTGTGAGCGAGTAACTGCAGTAAATTCACAGTGTGTGTTGCAGAGAACAACACAAACCTGAAACATGTTGTGATGATGAATTCTTTGCGACCTTATAGTTTTATCCTAAAAAATGTATGTAATGTGCAGCAGGATTTTTTTTTCAACATTCTAGATTGTGCGTTACAAGCTTAGTCAGGCACGGCTGGCATGTGGAGCGGGAACCTGGCACTGTTGTAAGCGGGAACCTGGCACTGTTGTGAGCGGGAACTGCACTGTTTGAGCAGAACTGGCACTGTTGTGAGGGACCTGGCATGTGTTAGCGGGAACCTTTGCACTGTATGTGAGCGGGAACTGGCAGTTGGAGCGGGATCTGGCACTGTTGTGACTGGGAACATGGCACGATTGTGAGCGGGAAGTTGTGAGCCGGGAACCTGGCACTGATGTGAGCGGGACTGCACTGTTGTAGCAGAACCTGACTGTGGACGGGAACCTGGCACTGTTAGCGGGAACCTGGCACTGTAGTAGGGAACCTGGCACTTTGTGAGCGAACCGGCACTGTTGTGAGCGGGAACCTGGCATTATGTGGCAGAAACCCACTGAGTGACGGGAGATAATTATGACGTTGACATGGGTTTGAAAAGTTCATCTGTTTTCTAGATATGATTGTAACTAATATTAAGGTCAAATGATCACTGAGAAAAAGATGCAATAGCAGTAATTATAATTAGCAAAAGCCTGACATTGTGAATGGCGAAATGGAACAAACCTGCAAAGAAAACAGGAAAATATTTGCGATATATTTCTCGTAAAATGAATTATGCTACAGAGTCAAGTCCGAGGCACTACGGTAATAAGCCTTATAAATTGAATATCTTGGCTTTTTTATGTCCCATAACCTTATTCGAATATTGTAATGAAATTCAGCCACCATTTCTTCCTTGCAATGACACTGAATCTAATGACAGGTTTAAAATTTTCAAATGCAAAAAGGAAAATAACCACTTACAGTCGCCACTGAAGATGATGAAGTACATTCAACGATTTAGCAAATTAATACATCAGATTGGTAAACTGGAATGTAAACTTTCAGACTAAATTTGGGAGCAAATAGTAAATTCGCCACGTAAAGACCTGAGGATCATTCGCCTGTATCTCAGCAAAGGACATAACTGTTAAGCTGCAAAGTAACATTGACTGGATGGACAAGAGACATTCGCAACTGTATGTGCGCAAAGGAACAACGCACTGTATGTGCTGCAAAGGGACATTCCCATGTAGGCTGGAAATTGCACACATGTATTTCGGCAGTAAATTCCCGATGCTAAAAAGTACATAACACTTTGGCCTAAGGAGATAAAACACTTAATTTGAGGACCCTTAGGTTCTAAACCTGTATTCACACTGGAAGGGGGAGGAGAGAACATGATTATACAACGGAAAAACCTAGGGGTTAACGAACTTCACACGAAATCACCCATACGAAAGCAAAAGATTGGCAGAGATGCACCATCCCCAATGAAAGCAGGGTAGGTTCACTAGCACGTTAAGAGACCATACAATAATGTCAGGGGCACGAGAGTTCAACTGCCTCCAGACAATAAGGGGGATTACCAACAGGACCCCCCTGGCAGTTTTTCAAGCTGGACTGGACAAGCACCTAAAGTCAGTTCCGGATCAGCCGGCTGTGGCTCGTAGGTGGTTTTTTGGGGCAGCCAGAGCAACAGCCGGGTTTTCAGTTGATCCCCAGGAGGCCTGGTCTCAGACCGGGCCGCGGGGGCGTTGACCCCCGGAACTCTCTCCAGGTAAACTCCAGGTAAATGATCACTGAGAATAGTGTAGCAATAAGCAGTGAATTTCTGTATTAGCGACCTAGTTGATATGTTAAGTGGAAATGTTAATCAAGCCTCAGCAGAAATATTCGTGGGAAAATATTCTCTAATTATTTTATTCGTAAATGATTTTTGCTTGACGGGTCTTGACCGCAGCTTTTTATAACCTAAAATATAAATTGAATAGTCATTTGGAATTTTTTATGCACAAATAAAAGCATTTTTACGAATATTTTGTAATGAAAATTCAGCCACATTTCATCTGCACTAAAAGTGATGTAATTATATTAGAATAAAAAAATTTTAAATGCAAAAATGAAAATATAAGCCCTGAGAACATTCACACTGTATGTGCTGCAAAGTAACATTCGCACTGTATGTGCTACAAAGGAACATTCGCACTGTATGTGCTGCAAAGTAACATTCACACTGTATGTGCTGCAAAGTAACATTCACACTGTATGTGCTACAAAGTAACATTCACACTGTATGTGCTACAAAGTAACATTCACACTGTATGTGCTGCAAAGGAACTTTCACACTGTATGTGCTACAAAGTAACATTCACACTGTATGTGCTGCAAAGTAACATTCACACTGTATGTGCTACAAAGGAACATTCACACTGTATGTGCTGCAAAGGAACTTTCACACTGTATGTGCTACAAAGTAACATTCACACTGTATGTGCTGCAAAGTAACATTCACACTGTATGTGCTACAAAAGAACATTCACACTGTATGTGCTACAAAGTAACATTCACACTATATGTGCTACAAAGGAACATTCACACTGTATGTGCTACAAAAGAACATTCGCACTGTATGTGCTACAAAAGAACATTCGCACTGTATGTGCTACAAAGTAACATTCACCCTGTATGTGCTACAAAATAACATTCACACTGTATGTGCTACAAAAGAACATTCACACTGTATGTGCTACAAAAGAACATTCACACTGTATGTGCTGCAAAAGAACATTCACACTGCATGTGCTACAAAAGAACATTCGCACTGTATGTGCTACAAAAGAACATTCGCACTGTATGTGCTACAAAAGAACATTCACACTGTATGTGCTGCAAAGTAACATTCGCACTGTATGTGCTGCAAAGTAACATTCACACTGTGCTACAAAGGAACATTCACACTGTATGTGCTACAAAAGAACATTCACACTGTATGTGCTGCAAAAGAACATTCACACTGTATGTGCTACAAAAGAACATTCGCACTGTATGTGCTGCAAAGTAACATTCGCACTGTATGTGCTGCAAAGTAACATTCACACTGTATGTGCTACAAAAGAACATTCGCACTGTATGTGCTACAAAAGAACATTCACACTGTATGTGCTGCAAAGTAACATTCGCACTGTATGTGCTGCAAAGTAACATTCACACTGTATGTGCTACAAAGGAACATTCACACTGTTTGTGCTACAAAAGAACATTCACACTGTATGTGCTGCAAAAGAACATTCACACTGTATGTGCTACAAAAGAACATTCGCACTGTATGTGCTGCAAAGTAACATTCACACTGTATGTGCTACAAAGAAACATTCACACTGTGCTACAAAAGAACATTCACACTGTATGTGCTGCAAAAGAACATTCACACTGTATGTGCTACAAAATAACATTCATACTGTATGTGCTACAAAAGAACATTCGCTCTGTATGTGCTACAAAGGAACATTCACACTGTATGTGCTACAAAAGAACATTCACACTTTATGTGCTACAAAACATTCACACTGTATGTGCTACAAAGGAACATTCACACTGTATGTGCTACAAAAGAACATTCGCACTGTATGTGCTACAAAGGAACATTCACACTGTATGTGCTACAAAAGAACATTCACACTGTATGTGCTACAAAACATTCACACTGTATGTGCTACAAAGGAACATTCACACTGTATGTGCTACAAAAGAACATTCACACTGTATGTGCTACAAAAGAGCATTCGCACTGTATGTGCTGCAAAGTAACATTCACACTGTATGTGTTACAAAGTAACATTCACACTGTATGTGCTACAAAGTAACATTCACTCTGTATGTGCTACAAAGTAACATTCACACTGTATGTGCTACAAAGTAACATTCACACTGTATGTGCTACAAAGTAACATTCACACTGTATGTGCTACAAAGTAACATTCGCACTGTATGTGCTACAAAGTAACATTCGCACTGTATGTGCTACAAAGTAATATTCACACTGTATGTGCTACAAAGTAACATTCACACTGTATGTGCTACAAAGTAACATTCACACTGTATGTGCTACAAAGTAACATTCACACTGTATGTGCTACAAAGTAACATTCACACTGTATGTGCTACAAAGTAACATTCACACTGTATGTGCTACAAAGTAACATTCGCACTGTATGTGCTACAAAGTAACATTCGCACTGTATGTGCTACAAAGTAATATTCACACTGTATGTGCTACAAAGTAACATTCACACTGTATGTGCTACAAAGTAACATTCACACTGTATGTGCTACAAAGTAACATTCACACTGTATGTGCTACAAAGTAACATTCACACTGTATGTGCTACAAAAGAACATTCGCACTGTATGTGTTTCAAAGGAGAATATATTTTATAGACATTTTATCTTAAGTTCTTTGGATGCTACAGAATTAAACCCCAGATAAACTAATAACACAAGGTGATGTGTCTACACCAGTGTTTGAGTGTCCTGATGAACACCTTCACTAGGAGCCCAAATTTGCTCTAGAGATCTAAAGCAAATACCATTCTAGGTCTGGGGTGGTGGCACTGACACCTGCAGTGAGGGCACTGGCACCTGCAGTGGAGGCACTGGCACCTGCAGTGGAGGCAGCTGTTAGGGCTTTAAACTAGGAATAGTTAGTGGTATGGGATTTGGCGGGTAAACAGTGACGTCGCAATGTAGTAATATTATGTTAAGTTTGCTTTAATAGTAGTTAATTATTATTATTATTATCATGGGGAGCACTAAACCCATTAATAGTTATAACAAGCTTTTTTTCATAGATATAGAAGATAACACTTCACTTAATTAAGTTTGTGATGGTATCTTGGCATCGATTTTCCTCTCTCTCTCCTATTAATTTCATCATTACAAGATCTATTATCCTATAATACTGAGACATATTTTTTATAGCTTCATTTATACCACTGTGATTTAAAATACAGACAAGACCTTATATGGGGCTGTATTTCTGATCTATTTTAAGATAATGTTTTTGTAGGTTGTGTACAATCTTTTATCACTTGCCATGTATCTGTAAACTTGCTTTCATTAATTTTAACATGACTCACGAAATCGTAATGACACGATTGCAAACAAACCATACCACGGGCGGGGATAGAACCGCGGGTTCTATCCCCGCCCGTGGTATGGTTCATTAATTTTGTTTTGATAATTTTTAAAAAAAACGGTAAGATAATGATTTCATTTAAAGACCTCAGTGTACCATAGCATAATTATTATTACAGTGAGCGCAAATAAAAACACACTAGTTTTTACCCTTTTATTGCCCACTTCTATCTATATAAACTGGCTACTTTTATTGCCCACTTCTATCTATATAAACTGGCTACTTTTATTGCCCACTTCTATCTATATAAACTGGCTACTTTTATTGCCCACTTCTATCCATACAAACTGGCTACTTTTATTGCCCACTTCTATCTATATAAACTGGCTACTTTTATTGCCCACTTCTATATAAACTGGCTACTTTTATTGCCCACTTCTATCTATATAAACTGGCTACTTTTATTGCCCACTTCTATCTATATAAACTGGCTACTTTTATTGCCCACTTCTATCTATATAAACTGGCTACTTTTATTGCCCACTTCTATCTATATAAACTGGCTACTTTTATTGCCCACTTCTATATAAACTGGCTACTTTTATTACCCACTTCTATCTATATAAACTGGCTACTTTTATTACCCACTTCTATCTATATAAACTGGCTACTTTTATTACCCACTTCTATCTATATAAACTGGCTACTTTTATTGCCCACTTCTATATAAACTGGCTACTTTTATTGCCCACTTCTATCTATATAAACTGGCTACTTTTATTGCCCACTTCTATCTATATAAACTGGCTACTTTTATTGCCCACTTCTATCTATATAAACTGGCTACTTTTATTGCCCACTTCTATCTATATAAACTGGCTACTTTTATTGCCCACTTCTATATAAACTGGCTACTTTTATTACCCACTTCTATCTATATAAACTGGCTACTTTTATTACCCACTTCTATCTATATAAACTGGCTACTTTTATTACCCACTTCTATCTATATAAACTGGCTACTTTTATTGCCCACTTCTATATAAACTGGCTACTTTTATTACCCACTTCTATCTATATAAACTGGCTACTTTTATTACCCACTTCTATCCATACAAACTGGCTACTATCATTTAAAAAATAAAGGAACGGTAATTGAAATAGTAATAATTTTTATCAACCTGAGCATTTCCTAGTTCACGTACCATTAAATGATGTAATAAAACAATTATTGTCTTGAGGTGTAATATCTGGTGTATTTCCCTCAGGTCAACACAACTACCAGACAGTTTTCTCACTATTTCCAATGTATTCTCAGTATCACGATTTTTCACTAAATGTAACAAGAACAACAGAGCATCACTGTCTTCACTCTGATGTACATTTTTTACTTCTATAAACTTATGTAATATCTGCTCTATAATTGGTACCTCGATGCTGTTTGGTACTGAGCCGTTTTTCTTATATAACGAATATGTTATTACCGATGTGTAAAAAACGAATTAGGAGGCACAGTTGGAGAATATATATTGTTTAGCTGTGCAACAAGTATTGCTGAACTGTCAACAGCATACAGATCTTTCACCCCAGTGATATCATTGCAAGTTTTTAGTATTGTTATTGCTGTGTGCAGTGCTTGCAACACTGAAAACTTATATGCCTTCTTAAAGTCATCCTCGATATTATTAGAAGAATTCAGTGTACTTATGTTTGTATTAAGATCTGTATAGTCTAAGTACAGCCTTTCCTCTAGAATCCTTATATTTTCAGCACTTTCATTGAAATTTTGTAAATAAATCTTCATTTTTTTGTGGTGTTCGTTGCTATCAAAACTACAACTAAGGAAGCAGCTCCAGTAACCCAAAATAATAAACTACTTTGCTGAAAGTATTACTCATACAGCTTATGGAAAAACAAATTAAACTACAAGAATTCTAGTAAACCATTGATATTTGGGTAAATCTGTATTCTGTTCAATGATTGTAATCGATAACTACGGCAAATCCTTCATTACTTAGTGAACTAACTTTAAATTCAATGTTATCTGCCAATCAGCCCACTGATGATTCACCATAACTGATATAATCCAATTTAGTTTATTGAGCACTACAGCAACACTTACCTTGACCCTCAGTAAGTAAGTAAGTAAGTAGTAAGTAAGTAAATTTATTCAGGTATACACAATACAGTTACATAGAATTATCATACATAGCAGCATATGTGTAGAGAACCTAGGATAACCCAAAAAAGTCAGTATTGTCCAGTGCTTTTATTCGGAGTTGTTACTATTACTTTTTTAAATGGTTCGGATAGGTCGTTTAAGAAGCGACTATCCCAGATAATTTTCCCAGTACCTTCTCCTATTGTGGAATGCTTTAATTTTTTTTCCTCTGATTATAATTATCATGTCGTCGACTTTTATAATGTAACATCCGTAGAGCACGAGATAGCTGTGCATGTAGATCACGAGATAGCTGTGCATGTAGAGCACGAGATAGCTGTTCATGTAAACTCTGGTCACTATATTAAAGAGTTCATGTTTGGCAGCATAAAAGAAGCGGGTTACTTGAATTTGATCCCAACTTGACTGGCAGAGGTAATTTCGGATATATATTTAATGAGCAGGATTTATGAAAACATTTTTACTCTGATAAAAAAAAAATATTGCTTCCAGTGATACAATGGATAGTTTTGTTGAGAAGATTCCATACAAGGGAAATAAATGGCTGCGGGAGAGATGTTTTTTTTTATAAATGGCCCTTATTACGAACACAGGTGTAGTTAGTGACCCGGACACCTGGTTGTAGCACGATAACCAAGGTAGGAACGAGAAAAAAGGCAGCAGAATAAATACTTATATTTCCTTCACCAACCAGCAAGCAGATATGTACAATATAAACAGAGAATATTTAAAATAAGGCAAATATAAGCAAGAGAGAGACGGTAAGAATCGTTGAGACAAGACATGGAGGTAAGTCTGCCAATGTTGAGTTACAAGTGTGCCACACGCTTCTAATTTGGCGGACTTCGTCTTTGGCGGGTTTTCCCAAGGTCTAAGCTAATGGGGGCACCGGGTTCACTGGTGGGGAGGACAGCCTATGTGGGTGTGTGGAATAAGCGAATTAAATGTGAAATGTAAGTACTCTTGGCATGTAAAAGCCCTTTTGCCACCCTCCCCAAAAACCGGGGGGGGGGGGGGGTTCGGGGGGGGGGGTTGAATATTATGTTGCTTGGATGAATCTCAAGAAGCAAAATTTCTTTTAAACTTTAGAATAATTCCTATATGCTTTAGGATCTTGCATATTGAGCAAACTTCTTCCCCGTATTTTTCCCACTTTTTATTTGTTCTGAAACTCTTTTAAAAAAGGGGTTTTGCATTAGTTTGACCCGCTTGGCATTTATAACAAAAGTAGGTTTTATTTTATTAGAAAAAGTCTTGGATTAGATTGGGAAAATACAATTCGTGTAAAAAGTGTAGACATACGTTTTTAAGTTTTGAAATTTTTTTCATAAAGGTTGTGAATAATGAAAACAGCAGCAATTTGGTGTCTATCCCTGAGATCAGCCGGACTTGTGGGTTTTTCCCAACAAAGTTTTTTTTTTTGGGTTTTATGCGACCGGTAAACACATGTATTTGTGTTACTCAAATTTTTTTAAGTATAAATTTTTTTTTAAGCTGCGTCGATGATAATTATCTAAATAATATAGGAATGAATTGTATAAAAAGCAAGACGCCAGGTGAACCCTGCTTGTGGAAAATTGACTCCTTATTATGATCAGAAAAAGGTTTTCAGAAAACAAATTTTCAGTAAGTTGAATCTTTTGGGAAGAGAGTTACTGTGATATGTGATTCATTTTGTTTTCTTCTTTGGGGTAATCGGGAAATTTAAAAAAAAATTGGTATAGACATATGTTTGATTACATAAAGGGGTTTACGGGGAATTTACACCATAAAAATTTCTTTTTTTTTTTAAATTTGGAGGGGAAATATTGGTCGAGTGTAAATCATCTTTAAAAAAAATTGTAGCGGTATATTTTTCTGGGTATTTTCCCCGAGATCACATGGGGCCGGTTTTTATCGGGCATCTCGTTTGATTCCCCGGATTTTCCCATTTAACACAAACCATAAAACCATCCATTACCTGCAGTCTTTCAATAAAAATTTTTAAAAAAATTAGGTGAGAAGGGGTTTTAAAGGGTTGTTTTGCCGATGTTGAATTGATGTAACGAAGAATTTATGCTTTTGTACGTAAATTTTTTATTTTAATAAAGGGGAAAAAAACAATTTTTGTTAAAAATAAATGTACAAGTGACATAAGTTTGAAGGTCAAAATAGAATAAAAGTGTAGGACATCAGTTTGAAGGTCACAATAAAGTACAAGTGATAGCGAATACAGTTGTAAAGGTCAAAATGAAGTACAAGTGTAGCAATTCAGTTGTGAAGGTCCAATAAAAGTACAAGTGATAGGACATACATTGTGAAGGTCAAAATAGAAAAAGTTATGCGACATACATTGTAAAGGGTACAATAAAAGTAAAATGATAGCGACTCATTTGAGGTCACAGTAAATCACCCTCATATTCCCCGGTAATCATGATAATTTTCTTTAAAATATATAAAAGTTTTATTACATATTAAGAGTTTGGGTTTTTGGGGTCTGGGCATACGACTTTTTTTGTAGGGACGAAAATATAACAAAAAAAAAAAACTTGAGCTTAAAATTGGCCTAGGATTTGACTGATATATTGCAAAAATGCGGAAAAATTGTATAATTATAATCGGGGGGAGCGCTAAACCTTAGGATTTACGCGCATTTGGGGGGGATGGAAAGGTATTCGGGCTCATGGGGGGAACCGGAGCACAATCAATTCCCCTAGATAAAAGGCCCCTCACCAGGGTCAAGGAAACCCTCCCTTAAGGGGATTATGGGGTTTAAAAAAATAAGAAAAAACAGGATTTTGCATAAAGTTGTTTCCCTATTATTGAGTTGTGATGTAGATATGTTAAAATGTTCTTACAATGTTCTTTTAAAATTTTAAACATTACATTTACATTACAATTTTACCAATTTTCATTAAAATATAAGCAAAATTTGCTTGTGTTGGGTGTTGTTATTTTTTAAAACAAAAATCATTGAAAAAATTATCACAGATGATTAAGAACATAAGGAAACATTCATAATTTTTAAAAAATAATTAATACTAACACGCCCAAAGTATAAAAAGTTGGTTTCAGTTTTATTAAGAATTAACAACTAGCTTATTTTTTTAGAGAAAATTTGTGGGGAGCAAAACGGTGAAAATTTTTTCTAAAGCATAAAAAACTAAATATGATTAGGAAGCAGAGAGAGTACATTAGTGAAGCAAGATAGTACTAGTTAGGAAGCAAATAGTACGATTAGTGAAGCAAGGGAGACGAGTTAGTGAAGCAAAATATACTAGTTGTGAAGCAAGATAGTACGAGTTGTGAAGCAAATAGTACGGTTGTGAAGCAAATAGTACAGTTTTGAACAAGAGAAGGGACGAGTTGGAAGCAAAATAGTAAGTTAGTGAAGCAAATATACGATTTTTTGAAGCAAAATAGTACGAGTTAGTGAACAAAGTAACGATTTTGTGAAGCAAGGAATAGTACGATTAGTGAAACAAATGTATAGTTAGTGAAGCAAGATAGTCGGTTGTAAGCAAAAGAAGTACGAGTTAGTGAAGCAAGTATAAGTTATGAAGCAAAATTAGGTTAGTGAAGCAAGAGAGGTACGATTTGTGAAGCAAAATAGTACTAGTTAGTAAGCAAGATATAAGTTTGTGAAGCAAGATGTACATTTGTGAAGCAAGATAGTACGGTTAGTGAGAGAAAGGAGTACAGTTAGTAGCAAATAGTCTATTAGTGAAGCAAGATATACGAGTTAGTGAAGCAAGAAGAGTACGAGTTAGTGAAAACAATAGTACTGTTGTGAAGCAAGATGTACGAGTTTTTTGAAACAAGATAGTACGAGTTTGTGAAAAAAGAAAATACGAGTTAGTGAAAGCAAGAGAGATAGTAAAGGTTAGGAAGAAAAATAGTACGAGTTTTGAACAAGATAGTACGATTGGAAGCAAGATAGTACGATTAGTGAAGCAAGAAGTACGAGTTAGTGAAAAGTAGTACGAGTTAGGAAGCAAGATAGTACAGTTATGAAGCAAAAAAGAGAGACGAGTTAGTGAAGCAAGATAGTACGATTAGTAAGCAAGATAGTAGAGTTAGTGAAGCAAGAAGTACGGTTAGTGAAGCAAAATAGTACGGTTATGAAGCAAGATAGTACGATTGTGAAGCAAGATAGTACGATTAGGAAGAAGATAGTACGAGTTAGTGAAGCAAGAGAGATAGTACGAGGTTATGAAGCAAGATATTTCTAGTTGTGAGCAAGAGATAGTACGGTTTGTGGGGCAAGATAGTACTGTTAGTGAAGCAAAAGAGTAATACGGTTAGTGAAGCAAGATAGTATAGTTTTTTGAAACAAGAGAGGTAGTACGAGTTAGTGAACAAAGAAAATATAGTTAGTGAACCCAAAAGAGATGTAGAATTAGTGAAGCAAGAGCATAGTACGAGTTAGTGAAGCAAAAAAGTAGTATTTGTTTGTGAAGCAAAAGAGCAGTATTAGTGAAGCAAAGAGATGTATTATGAACAAAGGGGGATAGTATTAGGGAAGCAAGGAGATAGTACGAGTAGTGAAGAAGGGATAGAAATTTTGAAGCAAAAGAGATGTACGATTAGTGAAGCAAGGAGATAGTACGATTAGTGAAGCAAAGAGATGTAGATTAGTGAACAAGAGAGTAGTACGAGTTAGTGAAGCAAGAGAGAAAACGAGTTAGTGAAGCAAGAGAGATAGAGATTAGTGAAGCAAGAGAGATAAATACGAGTTGTGAAGCAAGAGAGATAGTATTTGGAATTCATTCTTAGAGATTCCCGGGACTTTTGGCCCGGTCTTTTCCCTTGGCGACCCCGGTGGTATTGTGAAGTAAGAGAGTATTAGTTTAGTGAAGCAGAGAATAGTATTAGTGAAGCAAAGAGATAGAACTAGTTTTGTGAAATAAGAGAGAGGTATAGTTAGTGTTGCCACTGAACAAATGCGGTGTTGCACTAAATATCACTTTCAACCTAAAACATTTTCCAGTGGTGGGGCCCATCAGGGTGCCATGGTGCCCCTGGTGGCCCATCTAGGGTGGCCGTAGTATGCTGTGCCCAAAATTTGGGGGGGGTGTGGAGGGCGGCCACATCTAGGTGGGCCGGGGGGCGTGGTGGCCACATCTGGGGGGTGGCCTGGAGGGCTGGCCACTAGGGTGGGGTGGCGCTGGTGGCCACTCTAGGGTGGCCTAGTACTGCTGGGCCCATCTGGGGTGGCCGTGGAGGTGCTGGCCACATTTAGAATGCCCTTGGGGGGTCTGGCCACATGTAAGGTGGCCGTGGTAGCCACATCTGGGGTGGCCAAAGGTGTAGTGATCAATGTGGCCACAACATAAGCACCTCTTCGGCTCTTCGATCCTTCGGGTCGGCCAGGTCCACGTCCACGTCGGGTGGCCACAGGTACGTGTTAAGATAAGATAAGATAAGATTTCGTTCGGATTTTTAACCCCGGAGGGTTAGCCACCCAGGATAACCCAAGAAAGTCAGTGCGTCATCGAGGACTGTCTAACTTATTTCCATTGGGGTCCTTAATCTTGTCCCCCAGGATGCGACCCACACCAGTCGACTAACACCCAGGTACCTATTTTCTGCTAGGTGAACAGGACAACAGGTGTAAGGAAACGTGTCGAATGTTTCCACCCGCCGGGAATCGAACCCGGGCCCTCCGTGTGTGAAGCGGGAGCTTTAGCCACCAGGCCACCGGGCCTGGGTCGGCCACATCTGGGGTGGGTGTGGTGGCCACTCCTGGGGTGGGTGTTGTGGCCACTCCCGGGGTGGTCGTGGTGGTGGCGGTCATAGAGTTGCTGGCCATGTTTGTGATGCTCTTGTCTCTTCCCTTGTGTTGAACGTGAAATACCCAATAGTTCATCATCAGTGAATGATTCATCTTGAGAATGAGAGGAGGTGGCAGCGTGACGTCATACAGTGTACCAGCTGATTCACTCTCTGCTTGTTTCTTTCTTTCTCTAGCCTTAACATTATTTCTAAGCGCTTTTTTAGCTTCTTACTAAGGTTCTGAGTATATTGTTTCTTCTTGTTAGGCATCGTGTGTAAAAAATATGTACACTGGGAAGCAAAAATTGACGTCCCAATGGTAGACCGCGGTCAGACGGAGCGGTACACCTTCACTCTCCTCTGACTTCTAGTCAACACTGAAGTTGTTGTGGTGTGAGCAGCACTTTATAGCTACCCTGATGGTTGTCAGTTACTATTTAGAAGATCTGCCACAAAAATACAAAAAAAAAATTACTTAAAATGATACAAGTGCTACTGTTTTGATGTTAGTCATGCTAATGACGTAATTACCTTGTTTATAATAATTACGACAACTTTTTATGTAATTAACGTACAAACGAGACAGGCACCAAAATGTTGCCAGGTTCTTGCTCTAGTTTTCGGTAAGATAATCTAATTTTTCATATTTTTTTCGATTGTTTTAGTTATCTTCCAGCTTTATGTTGCGCCCCAGAAAGGGCCTTTAAAAAGACCCCTCATGGGGGAAAAATATATCAGAAAAAATGGGTTTTCACCCGCGGGCCCCCCGTTGTGCTCCGTGTTTTTCCCGGTGTTTTCACCCCCTTTTTCTCTTTTCCTGCTGGAGCTTTAATAAAAGTTCCGTGTTTTTATAAAGATACATCCCTCTTGCTCTTGGGAAACCCAATTTTTTGGGCCGAAAATGTTTTATACTGAGTAAAAAAAAAAAAAAAAAATTAGTGTTTTCAGTCCTAGCCCGAAATTTACGCCAAAAGGGGAATTATAGGCCCTAGTGTGCCCTTTTGAAAATAAAAATAATAAATTTTTTTCTTTTGGGCAAAAAAAAAAGAAATCTCTCTGATAAAAATTGTGTTTTACATATGTAAAAGTGTAATTACAAAATGGCAACCCTAGTTAAAAAATAGGTAAAAGTGTATTCAGTGGCCCCCGTTTAAAAACAAAGTGTATAGTGTATATTTTTGGGCCCCCGTTTTTTATACAAAAGGGTATGTTGTTAAAATACAGTGGCTCCGTAGTTTTAAAAATAGTGTTTTAAAATGTATACAAAAGTGGGCACCGTAGTAAAACATAGGTTAGTGGGTTTTCCCACAAACTAGAAACCTGGATACATATTTTATTGTGTATACTACAGTAAAAAAAACCGGAAATTTACCTTATGTATAGGGGAAACTACAGTGGTCACCCTAGTATAACATAGTGTAAAAAGATACAAACCCGTGGCACCGTAGTTACAAAAATTATAAGTGTAAAAACTTAAAAAAGGGCACCGTAGTTTTCCTTTTGAATAGTGTATAAACCCCAGTGGCACCGTGTTTAATACAAAGTGTATGTTTTTATTAAAACAGTGGCAAACCCAAATATACAATTTTATGTGTATAAATACAGTGCAAACCGGGAGGGATAATTTTGTAAAAATTTAAAACAGGGCCCCCGTATTTTAAAAAAAAAGGGGTTAAAGTGTATTAAATAAAAGTGGCACCGAGTTAAAAACATTGTGATAGTGTATCAAAAGTGGCACCATTTAAAAATACATTTGTGTATAGTTTTAAATACGTGACCGTAGTATTTCATAGTGGAAAAACTGTATATACCTTTGGGCCCCCGAAGAAAAACATAGTGTATCGTGTATACAAAAGTGGGGGGCCGTAGTTTAACATAGTGGGATAAAAACATGTGTTAAAACATTAAAATCCCCAAAAAACACCAAAAACAACACAAAAAATATACATCATGTGTACACCCTTTACATCACTAAAAACACTCTACTAAACCCAAAACACAAATATAATACATTGGGGGACAAATACATTTACTTCAAAAAAAACCCACTAACAAAACCCCCCATTTTAAAACATACTGGTACACATATACAAAAAAAACAAAACGCATTTTTTCCCAAAAACCCCACATATAACCAAAAAAATGTGTTTTCACAAATTTTCATACAGTGGGAAAAACCGGGGGCCCCTGTTGTATACACTATACACTAAAAGTTAAATACGGTGCCACGTTAGTATAACCCTATTTCACTAAGTATACTACGGGGCCACTGGGAGTATACCTAAAAAACTATGTTTTATACGGTGCCCCGTAGTTTAACACTAAAAACACTATGTTCCCAAGGTGCCATGTTTTAAAAAACACTATTAAAACTATTAAAACAAAGGTGCCACTTTGGTATACACTATAAAACATTAAAACTACGGTGCCCTTTTAAAAAAACACTAAGTGTATACTAAAGTGGCACCGTAGTAAAATAGTGTATAGTGTATCTTCCCGTTGGGGACCCTTAGTAAACATTTGTGTATATTTTATACTATTTGTGGCACCGTTTGTATACATAGTGTATAGTGTAAAACATGGCACCGTAGTAAAACAAGTTTTATTGGTATATACCGGGGGCACCGTAGTTACAAAAGTTTTATAGTGTTTTAAATACAGTGGCCAAAACCCTAGAAAAACATAGTGTATAGTTATACTAAGTGGCCCCCGTAGATACATTGTGAAAATGTATACTACAGTGGCCCAAGTATTTTCAAGTTTTATATTTGGGCCCGTTTACGTTAAAAACAGTTGGCCCCCGAAGAATAAAATAATGTATAGTGTATACTACAGTGGCACCGTTTTTAAAAGAGTGTATGTGTATTTACAGTGGCAAACCCTAGTATACAGATGTACAAGGGAAAAATAACAGGGCACCGTAGTAACAGTGTTTAGAGGGATACAAAAGTGGGGAAAAGTTGTTTTTTAAAAAATAGTTAAAAAAAGGATATACAGTGGTCAAAACCCTAGTATACAAATGAAAAGGGGTATACTAAAGTGGCAAACCCTAGTATACATAGGGAAAGGTAAATACACGGTGGAAAACCCTAGTATAAATAAATTTATATTTTAACACAAATGGCAAAACCCTAGTATAAAAGAGTTATATGTATACTAAAAAGTGGGACCCCAGTATTCCCCGAATTTTAAGTGTATAATAAAAAAGTGGCAAACCCTTAAATAAACTTTGGGGTTTTTAAAATGAAAAACTAACAGTGGCAAAACCCGGGTTTTTATACATAGGTATTTTTTTATACTTACTTTGGGCCCGTTATAATAAAATAGTTTAAAAGTGTATACAACGTGGGCCCCCCGTAGTAAAAACATGGTAAAAGTTTTTATCCCACAAATGGCCCCGTAGTATACAAATTTTTTAAAATGTAAACCAACAGTGGTAAAACCCAGGGATACATAGGGTTTATAGTGTATACCCGTGGCACCCTTAATACATAGGTTATAGTGGTTTTAAAACCCAAGTGGTAAAACCAAAAAAATATAAAATAGTGTTATAGGTAAAACTACAGTGGCACCGTAGTATACATAAAAATTTTTTGTGTTTAAAATACCAAAATGGGACCGTAGTTTAAAAGGGGCTATAGTGTATACAAAATTTGGGAACCCTAGCATAGTTTCTTTAGTGGGATCAACAGGGGGGCACCATAGTAAACTAGGTTTTAGGTATACTACCCGTGGCAAAAACCCAAAATACAAAGTGTTTAAAATGTAAAACCACGGGCACTGTAGTTAACATTTGTGTTTTAAATGTTTTTAAACCCCAGTGGCAAAACCGTATAACAAATTTTTATAGGTATACCCCAGTGGGGACCCCTAGTATACAAATTTATATTTTACCATATGGGCACCGTAGAAAACATAGCGTTAAAACGTATAAAACCTCATGGCCCCGTATATTGTGTTATGTTTTATACCAAAAGTGGAAACCCTATTTACATATTTTTATAAAGGGATACCAAAAAGTTGGGACCGGTTTTTCATAGTTTTTTAGTGTATACCACGGGCAAACCCTTTGTATAAAAAGAGGTTTTAGGTAAACCACAGTGACAAACCGTAGTATAAAAATAAATTTTTAATAAAAGGGAAAACCACAGTTTGGGGGAACCCCGAAATTTACATAATTTAATTTGTGTAAACCCAGTGGCCCCCATAGTATACATATGGTTATAGTGTAAACTGGAAAAAACCTGAAGTTTCCCGGGGTTTAACGCCCCCGCGGGGCCCCCTTTTTGACCAAGGCCTCCGGGGGATAGGAGCCTGACAAACCCCGGCTGTTGGGTGGGTGGCTGCACGCAAAAAACCAAAAGTACGAACCAAAAAAGCCCGGTGGTCAAAAAAAACCGACTTTTTTGCTTGCCAGTCCCCGCTTTAAAACTTTTCCCGGGGGGCCCGTTTTTGGTTTAAACCCCTTATGATGCTGGGAGGCGTTGAACAGGTTTTCGGGCCCCAACACTTATTGTTGGGCTCTTAACGTGCTTGTGACAACCCCCGTTTTTCATTGGGGGGGTGGTGCAGTTTGTCGCCATACCCCCCCGTTTCCCGTATAAAAATAGTGTTTTAGTAAAAACAACGGGGCAAACCCTAGTATACAAGTTAAAAGTGTAAAACCACGTGGACCCCTAGTATGCTTAGGTTATAGGGGTTTTTCCCCAGTGGGGCCAGAAAAAATCAAAGTTGTTAAAGGTATTTCCATAGAGGGACCGTAGTATACCAAAAAAGTTATAGTGAAAACCCAGGGTACCGTAGTTTTACATATGTT
This sequence comes from Cherax quadricarinatus, assembly GCF_026875155.1. Lineage (NCBI taxonomy): Eukaryota > Metazoa > Arthropoda > Malacostraca > Decapoda > Parastacidae > Cherax > Cherax quadricarinatus. The sequence continues at coordinate 7,731,781 of NC_069469.1, read as the reverse complement.
ACAGTGTTTTACCACGGGTACCGTGTTTTACATAGTTATATAAATGTTAAACACAGTAGACGTATGTACAAAGCGTTTAGTTTTAAACCACAGTGAACCCTAGTGTACATAGGTTAAAAGCGTATACCACAGGGTAAAAATACTCTAATAGTGTGGTACTAAAAGTGGCCCGAAACTATAAAAAGTTTAGGTATTCCACAAATCACCGTAGTATACGTAAAATTATGGTGATACCAAAAGTGGCACTGTATATGCATAGTTTTAAAAGGGGAAAACCACAGTTTGGGAACGTTAAAAAATTTTCATAGGTTACTACAGTGGGGAAACCCTAGAAAACATTGTTTTAGTTGTTACCCCGTGGCACCGTATTTTTAAAATATGTTTCGTGTATACCACAGTTTGGGCCCCCTTTTTTATACATAGTTTATAGTATATACCACACTGGCAAAACCCTGTAATGCAAAAATGTTATAGTGTATACCAAAAGTGGCACCTAGTATACATAGTGCATTGTGAATCCCCCAAAGGAAACCGAAAAAAACATACTGTTATAAATGTATTTCCAAGTGGCCCCCGTAGTATTTCAAAGGTGTTATAGGTATGCCCAAAAAGTGGGGACCCTTTTGTTTTTTTACTAGTGTTAAAGTGTATACCACAGTTTCCAAAAGTAGTTTTTACATAGTTTTAAAAAATGTTAAAAAACAGTGGCAAACCCTAGTTAAAAAATAGTTTATAGTATATACCAAGGGCACCGTAGATGCCTAAAGTTAAAAGGGGTATACCCAAATGGCAACCCTAGTATCCCTATGTTTTAGTATATAAACCCCGTGGACCGTAGTATGCATTTAAATTTTTTGTGTAAACCACAGGGCACCATAGTATTCAGTGATTAAAACTGTATTTTCCACAGGGCACCGTGTTATACATAGTGTTATATGTATACCCCCAGTGGCCCCCGTAGTATACATGTTTATAGGTATCCACAGTGGCACGTAGTAAAACATAGTGCTATGTGTACACCATAGGGGGGCCCGGGAGATACATAATTTTTAAAAAGGGGAAAAACAAGTGGCCCCGGGGGGGGGTTATATAAATGCTTTTAAATGGAAAAACCCCCAGTTTGGGACCCTGTATACATAGTGTTTTGTGTATACCACAGTGGGCCCCCTATTAACAAATTTTTGTTATGGAAACCCACCCCGTGGCACCGTAGGATACAAAAGGTTAAAAGTGTAACCATAGGGCCCCCGTAATTACAAAAAAGGTTTTAGGTTTAATACCACAGGGGGGGCACCGTGATTTATAGGGTTTTTGTGTGTACCACGTGGCAAAAAGAAGGGATCATAGTGTTTGTGGGAAACCACGGGGCACCGTTTATAAAAAATTGTGTTTAGGTATACCACAGTGGCAAACCCTAGAAAACATAGTGTTTGTGTATACCAAAAAAAAGTGGGACCGTAGAAAAATAGTGTTATAGTGTATACCACAGTGGGGGCCGTAAAAACAAAAAAGGAAAATTTTGTGTAACCACCCGTGGCAAACCCCAGTATAAAATGTTTCTATATGAAAACCCCAGGGCAAAAGTAAAATTTACATAGTGTTAAAATTGGGGATACCACTGTGGGGGCCGTGTACACAGTGTTAAAAAGTGTATACCACAAATGGGACCGTAGGGATACATATGTTGTTTGGATACCCAGTGGCGGGCCGGTTTGTACACAGTTTTTATAGTTAACCACAGGGGCACCGAGTAAAACATAGTGTTTTAGTGGATACCACAGTGGCGCCGGTTTGTATACATAGGTGAAGTGTATACCCCGGGGGCACTGTAGTTTTACAATTTGTGTTAAAGGGATTTCCCCAGTCAAACCCAGGATTTCATTGGGTTTTAGTGTTAAAACCACAGTGGCACCGTAGTATTTCATTTGTGTTAGTGTATTTCCACAGTGGGGCCCCCTAAAAACATAGTGGAACCCAAGTATAAATAAATGTTTTTGGTAATACCCCCAGTGGGAACGTACTATACATAGTTTGGGACTTCAGTGGCACCATAGTATACATTGTGTTAGTGTAAACCACAGTGGCAAACCCTAGTAAACATAGTGTTACAGGTAAAACCACAGGGCCCGTAGAAACTTTTGTGTTTTTAGTAATACCACCCTGGCACCGTAAATATTTCCTAATTTTTTTGTGTATCCACAGTGGGGACCAAAGTATTCAAAGTGGGCAAGTGACTACCACAATGGCACCGTATTTTACAATGTTTTTAAATGTTTTACCACAGTGGCAACCCTATTTTACATAGTGTTAAAAAGTTTTTTTTTACAGTGGCCCCCGTAGTATAATAGTGTTTATAGTGTATACCACATTTAAAACCCTATTACATTAGTGTTATAGTGTTAACCCAGGGGCCCCGTAGTATACATAGGTTTTTAAAAAGTATATAACCCCAAATGGCACCGTTGTATGCATAATGTTTTTAAAATGTATACCACAGTGGGGGCCCCCATGTATGCATGATATACTGTTTACCCCAGTGGCCCGTATTATACATATGTTAAGTGTATACCACAGTGGCACCGTATATACATAGTGGGTATAGTGTAAAACCAAAAATTGGCTCCGTAGGGAAACTTTGGGTTAAAAGTAATAACCCCAGTGGCAAAAAGTAGAAAAATATAGTTGGGAAAAGTGTATACCACAGTGGACCCTAGGGATACATAGGTTAGTGTATACCACAGTGGCACCGTAGTATCAAAAGTGGTTTTAGGAAACCCCCGTGGCAAAACCCTAGTAACATAGTGTTTTTAGGATAACCATAGTGGCACCGAGTATACATAAATGGTTTTTTAGTGAATTTCCACAGGGGAAAACCAAAAAAAAAAACCCCCCCCCCCACCCCCAAAAAAACCAAAAAAAAGGGCCCCCTAAATAATAAAAGTGGTTTTAGTTTACCACAGTTCCCCCGTAGTATACATAGTGTTTTTGGTTTTACCCCCGGGCCCGTTTGTATAAATAGGGTTTATTGTCTAACCCAGTGGGGGCCCCTAGTTTCAAGTGTTTTTGTGTATAAAAAAAAGTGGCACCGTAGTAAACATAGTGTTATAGTGGATACCACAGTGGGGGCCGTTTGTACACAGTTTTTATAGTGTAAACCAAGTGGCACCCTTTTGTAACATTTGTTTATATTTTATACCCAGTGGCCCGTAAATTTCAAGTTTATAGTGTATACCACATGGCACCGTAGTTTCAAGTGTAAAAGTGGGATACCACAAAAGGCAAAAAAAAGTAAATTAAAAACATTGTGGTTAAGTGTTTACCACCCGGTGGCGCCGTAGTAAAAGTGTTATATTTTTATACCACAAGGCACCGTAGTAACATATTGTTTGTTTGGATACCACAGTGGCGCCCGTAGTTTCAAATGTTAAAGTGTTTACCACATTTGGCCCCCGTTGGGATACATAGTGTTTTTTGAAAAGGGTCCAGGGCCCGTAGAAAACATAGTGTGAAAGTGTATAAAAAAAAGTGGCACCGTAGTAAACATAGTGTTAGTGTAAACCACAGGGCACCGTAGTTTTACAAAAAGGGTTTTAGGTTTTTACCCCAATGGGCCCGTAGTAACATGTTTAGGTATACCACCGGGCCCCGAAATTTACCCCCAAAATGTTTTAAATTTTTACCACATTTGGGGCCGTAATTAAAAAGTGTTTAGTGGGATACCACAAGGGCCCCCGTAGTATCATATTTTTATAGGTTGGAACCCCCAGTGGCGCCCCCAGTACACAGTGTTAAAGTGAATACCCCAATGGCACCCTAGTAATACATAAATGTTTTAATGGGTACCACAGTGGCGCCCTAGTACACATTTTTTTAAATGTATACCCCCAATGGCCCCCGGGAAAATACATAGTGCTAAGTGGAAAAAAACAGGGCCCCGTAGTTTCAAGTGTTAAAAGTTATACCAAAAGGGGGCACCGTTTTAACATAATGTATAGTGTATTAAAACGTGGACCTTGTAAACAAAGTGTTTTGTTATACCAAAAGTGGCAACCCAAATATCCCTAATGTTAAAAGTGGGAAAAACCCCAAAAAGGAACCTTAAATATAAAAATTTTTTTATGTATCCCCCTGGACCGTAGTATAACCCCCAGTGGTTTTAGTGTAACCAAAGTGGCACCCCTAGTATACATAGTTTTTTATGTAATACCAAAAGTTTGGGACCGTAGGGAAATAGTGTATAGTGGGAACCCCCAAATGGCACCGTAGTATAAAATAGTGTTTAGTTTTAAAACCCCAGGGCCCCCGTAGTATAATTTGTGTAAAAGTGTAAAACCAAGGGAAACCCTGTAAACAAAGTGTTAGTGAAAACCACCCTGGCACCCTTTGTATTATAGTTGTTAATTGTTTATACCAAGTGGCACCGGGAGTATTTCAAAAGGTTATAGTGAAAACCAAGTGGCACCCTAGTTTTAATAGGGGTTATAGTGTAATACCCCAGTGGCCCCCGTATTTTTAATAGTGGTTTTAGGGTTTAAAAAAAAGTGGGCAAACCCTAAAATAATAGTTTAATTGTATTTCCCAGTGGCCCCGTAAAATATAAAGGGGTTTATATGTGTAACCCCCAAAAGGGGACCCCTAGGGAAAAAATAGTTGTTAGTGTTACCACAGTGGCACCGTAGTAACAAAGTGGTTTTAAAATGAAACCACAGTGGCACCCTGTAAAACTTTGGGTTTTAGTGTAAACCACAGTGGGGGCACCGTTTGTACCCTAGTTTTTATTAAATGTTTACCAAGTGGCACCCCAAATAAACATAAAAATTTTATAGTGAAAAACCCCCCCAAGGCCAAAGTTTGTTTAAAAAAGTTTGTTTTGTGTAACCAAGGGCACCGTTTGTAACTTTGGTTTTTTGAATTCCCTTGGGGGAAACCGTTAACCATTTTGTGTTTTAAAATTTTTTTAATTTCCCAAATATATTTTTAATGTTAAACCCCAGTGGCACCGTAGTAACATAGGTTAGTGTAAACCACAGTGGCAAAACCCTTTGAAAAACATAAATTTATAGGGGGTATACCAAAAGGGGGCCCCCGTAGTATACAAGGTTAAAATGAAAACCACAGGGCACCCAGTAAAACATAGAGGTTTTTTGTATACCACAGTGGCCCGGAATACAAGTGTTAAGGGGTAAAACCACAGTGGCACCCTTAAACAAAGTGTTTAGTGGATACCAAAAGTGGCCCCCCGTAGTAAACATAGGTTGTTGATACCACAGTGGGAGCCTTAGTTTTCAAGTGTTATAGTGTATAAACCCCAGTGGCCCTTTTTACAATTTTTTAGTGGATACCACGTGGCCCCGGGGGGAGTATACATAAATGTTTTAGGTATACCCCCAGTGGCCCCCGTAGTATACAAAAAAGTTTTAGTGTTTAAAACCCCAGTGGCGCCCGTAGTACACAAGTGTTATAGTTGGGATAACCCCCAGTGGCACCGAAATAAAACTAGGTTTTTAGTGGAAACCCCCCCAGTGGGCCCGTATTAAAACCCCTTGGTTTTAATGTAATACCACAAATTTCCCCCGTTTTAAAACAAATGTTATAGTGTAAACCACAGTGGGCACCGTAGTATACATAGTGTTTTGTGGAAAACCAAGTGGGGGCCTTGTTTTACCCTAGTGATAGTGTATACCCACAGTTGGCACCGTAGTTTACCAAAATGGTTTAGTGTATACCACAAGGGGCCCCTAAAATACAAGTTTATAGTGTAAAACCCCAAATGGCAATTTGTTTTACATAGTGTTTTTGTGGAAACCACATTTCCCGTAGTTTCACAGTGTTAAAGTGTAAACCCCATTTGGCCCGGTTTTGGGACCCCAGTAAAAAATTAAAAGTTATACCACAGTGGCCCCGTAGATAAAATAGTGTTTTAGTTTTTTAAAACCCCAGTGGCGCCGGAAATAAAACCCTTTTTATAGTGTATACCCCAGTGCACCCTAGTATACATAAATTTCTATAGTGTTAAAACAGTGGCCCGGTAGGGAAAAAGTGTTATTTGTGAAAAAACCCCAAATTGGGACCGTTGTATACATAAAAAAACTAAAGTTAATTTTAAAAAGGGGTTTAACAAATGAAGTGTTTTTGCACAAAAGGGGAGGAAAAAAAAGGGGCCAGTTAAAAACAGTCAACGTTTTTATACCTAGGTTTAAGTGTAACCACAAAAAACCAAATAGTGTATATATATTTAAATTTTTCCCCAAAGTAACCCTTTAAAAATTTTTAATTTAAAAATATTATACCCTGAAAAGGGGGGGCCCAAACGAGAAAACTTTAGACCGCTAGTGTTTTATTAATCTTCCTAGGCCCATTTTACCTCGGTAAAAAACTTCCTAGCCCGCTTGTTTAAAACCCCGATATAATCTTTCCGGGCCCGCTAGTGTACCCGATTAATCTTCCCGGGCCCGTAAAAAGTACCTCCATATAATCTTTCCCAGGGTGAGTGTACCTCGATTAATTCCTAGCCCGCTAGTTTAAAAAATTTGCCCCCTAATCCCTGCCTTCTAGGTTTTACCTCGCTATTTAAACTTCCCCAGCCTGCAAATGTTTCCTCGAAAAATTATCTTCCTGGCCCGCTAGGGGTTTTCCTCGATATAAAACTTTCCAAAACCCGCTAAAGTAAACCCCCCATATAATTTTTCCTGGTGCTAGTGTACCCTCAAAAAAATCTTTTCCTAGCCCGCCCAGTTGTTAATACCTCGAATAAAATGACCCGTTAAACTTTCCTGGCCCTGCTAGTGTCCTCGGAAAATTTAAACTTCCCCAAACCGCTAATTTAAACCCCGATATAATCTTCCCACCGCTAGTGTAACCTCGATATAACTTCCTAAACCTGCTAGTGACCTCGCAAATAATCTTCCCTGGCCGTAGTGTACCTCGATATAATCTTCCTAGCCTGCTGTGAAACCCCGATATAATCCTTTTCCCAGCCTGTTAGTGTACCCGATATAAACTTCCCAGCCGCTAGTGGGGGCCCCGATAAAATCTTCCCCAGCCTGCTGTGTACCTCGATATAAAAACTTCCTCCGCTAGTGTACCCCGATATAATTTCCGGGGGCCCGCTTGGTACCCCCGCATATAATCTTCCTGGCCCGCTAGTGTCCTCGATATAATCCTTTTCCCGGGCCCGCTAGTGTACCTCGATTTTAATCCCAAAAATGCCAATGATCGGAAATTTTAAATTTCCCTAAATTAGTTTTGCAAAATCCCTAGGCCTCAGTGTACCTTTTTTAAAAAAAAAAACTTTAGGGAAAGGATTCCCAAAAAAGGGGGGGTTTATGATCCCAAAACCCTTCCACCTGTTTTTTGTGCCTTCCCATTAACTTTGGCCCCCGTTGGGGGGATGCAATTATTAGTTTTTTTTTTTCCCTTTAAAATTTTTAAATTTAAATCCGGGAAAAAAAGAGAATTTGACGGTCGAAAAAAAAAAAAATACTTAATTTAAATTAAAAAGGTTTTCCCAAATTTAAGGCCCAACAAGGATCCTTTACTGTTGTGGTTAGCTTAAAAAACCCAGGGGAAAAATGGGTTACCCCAGGTTTTTGGGGTGGGAGAAAGGGGTTTTTTAAACCCAAAATTTTTTTTTCAATTTTAAAAATTTTTATACCGTAAAAAATTTAATAACCCTGTGTTAGCACCCCAAAACACCGAAAAGAAATGTTTTTTAAATAAAAACCACTTTTCAGTAACCACCGGCCAACCCAATGATGGTTTTTAAATTTTTTTTTGGGGGGGACAATTTTAAAACCCCGGCTAAAAAAGGGTTAGGGGACCAGGAAACCCCCCTTATTTAAACCCAAAAAAAAAATCAAAACCGGTTCTTTCCAAAAAAAGTTAATTTTGAAAAAATAACAAAACCCCGGAATAACTTTAAAAGGGTTTTGTGAGAATTACAAGAAGGTTTTAAAAAAAAAATTCCCCGTAAATCCGGTGTGTTCCGAAAAAAACGACCTTTTCAAATTTTTCTTTGGGACAATTAAAAGGGGCCAATCCGCGGGGTTTGGGGACCCCAATTAAACCCCAAAAAATTTCTTAAAGGGCCCCCAATTTAAGGGGGGTGGTGCTTGTTCCAAAAAACGGGGGGCCCAAGGGGTTTTTAAAAGGGGTCCAAAAAAACCGTGGGGGTTTACTTTTAGGGTTATTGGGGGGAATTTCCGGGGGGTTAATTTTGAAGAAATTGGGGTGGAAATTAAAAGGGGGCCTGGAAAATCATTTCCCAATTTATTATCAATGGGGGCCACAACTAGGGTGGCCATGGTGCCGCTGGTGGCCACATCTAGGGTGGCCGTAGTACTGCTGGTGGCCACATCTGGGGTGGCTGTGGAGGTGCTTTCCACATCTAAGGTGGCCGTGGTGCTGCTGGTGGCCACATCTGGGGTGGCCATGGAGGTGCTGGCCACTAGGGTGGCCGTAGTGCCGCTGGTGGCCACATCTAGGGTGGCCGTAGTACTGCTGGTGGCCACATCTGGGGTGGCCGTGGAGGTGCTGGCCACATTTAGAATGCCCATGGAGGGTCTGGCCACATGTAAGGTGGCCGTGGTAGCCACATCTGGGGTGGCCAAAGGTGTAGTGATCAATGTGGCCACAACATAAGCACCTCTTCGGCTCTTCGATCCTTCGGGTCGGCCAGGTCCACGTCCACGTCGGGTGGCCACAGGTACGTGTTAAGATAAGATAAGATAAGATTTCGTTCGGATTTTTAACCCCGGAGGGTTAGCCACCCAGGATAACCCAAGAAAGTCAGTGCGTCATCGAGGACTGTCTAACTTATTTCCATTGGGGTCCTTAATCTTGTCCCCCAGGATGCGACCCACACCAGTCGACTAACACCCAGGTACTTTTTTTCTGCTAGGTGAACAGGACAACAGGTGTAAGGAAACGTGTCGAATGTTTCCACCCGCCGGGAATCGAACCCGGGCCCTCCGTGTGTGAAGCGGGAGCTTTAGCCACCAGGCCACCGGGCCTGGGTCGGCCACATCTGGGGTGGGTGTGGTGGCCACTCCTGGGGTGGGTGTTGTGGCCACTCCCGGGGTGGTCGTGGTGGTGGCGGTCATAGAGTTGCTGGCCATGTTTGTGATGCTCTTGTCTCTTCCCTTGTGTTGAACGTGAAATACCCAATAGTTCATCATCAGTGAATGATTCATCTTGAGAATGAGAGGAGGTGGCAGCGTGACGTCATACAGTGTACCAGCTGATTCACTCTCTGCTTGTTTCTTTCTTTCTCTAGCCTTAACATTATTTCTAAGCGCTTTTTTAGCTTCTTACTAAGGTTCTGAGTATATTGTTTCTTCTTGTTAGGCATCGTGTGTAAAAAATATGTACACTGGGAAGCAAAAATTGACGTCCCAATGGTAGACCGCGGTCAGACGGAGCGGTACACTTTCACTCTCCTCTGACTTCTAGTCAACACTGAAGTTGTTGTGGTGTGAGCAGCACTTTATAGCTACCCTGATGGTTGTCAGTTACTATTTAGAAGATCTGCCACAAAAATACAAAAAAAAAAAATTACTTAAAATGATACAAGTGCTACTGTTTTGATGTTAGTCATGCTAATGACGTAATTACCTTGTTTATAATAATTACGACAACTTTTTATGTAATTAACGTACAAACGAGACAGGCACCAAAATGTTGCCAGGTTCTTGCTCTAGTTTTCGGTAAGATAATCTAATTTTTCATATTTTTTTCGATTGTTTTAGTTATCTTCCAGCTTTATGTTGCGCCAGAGGCTCTTTAATGACCCATCATGAGGAAGATATATCAGAAGAAGCTGGGTGTCACCGGCGGGCCTCGTTGTGCTCCGTGTTTTCTGGTGTTTTCACGGTCTCTCTTACCTGCTGGAGCTTTAATATGTACCAGTGATCTTATACGATACATCCCTCTAGCTCTTGGAACCAATCTTGGGCAGAAAATAGTATATACTGAGTAAAAAAAAAAGGAGAATTAGTGTGCAGTACCTAGCAGAGTTTACTGCCAGAGGGGAATTATAGGCCTAGTGTGCCTTGTGCAAAATAATAATAATAGAATTTTTCTTTGTCAGAGAAAAGAAAGTCTCTCTGATAATATTGTGTATACATAGTGTATAGTGTATACTACAGTGGCTCCGTAGTATACATAGTGTATAGTGTATACAGTGGCACCGTAGAATACATAGTGTATAGTGTATACTACAGTGGCACCGTAGTATACATAGTGTATAGTGTATACTACAGTGGCTCCGTAGTATACATAGTGTATAGTGTATACTACAGTGGCACCGTAGTATACATAGTGTATAGTGTATACTACAGTAGCTCCGTAGTATACATAGTGTATAGTGTATACAGTGGCACCGTAGAATAGTGTATAGTGTATACTACAGTGGCACCGTAGTATACATAGTGTATAGTGTATACTACAGTGGCACCGTAGTATACATAGTGTATAGTGTATACTACAGTGGCACCGTAGTATACATAGTGTATACTACAGTGGCACCGTAGTATACATAGTGTATACTACAGTGGCACCGTAGTATACATAGTGTATACTACAGTGGCACCGTAGTATACATAGTGTATAGTGTATACTACAGTGGCACCGTAGTATACATAGTGTATAGTGTATACTACAGTGGCACCGTAGTATACATAGTGTATAGTGTATACTACAGTGGCACCGTAGTATACATAGTGTATAGTGTATACTACAGTGGCACCGTAGTATACATAGTGTATAGTGTATACTACAGTGGCACCGTAGTATACATAGTGTATAGTGTATACTACAGTGGCACCGTAGTATACATAGTGTATAGTGTATACTACAGTGGCACACGTAGTATACATAGTGTATAGTGTATAACTACAGTGGCACCGTAGTATACATAGTGTATAGTGTATACTACAGTGGCACCGTAGTATACATAGTGTATAGTGTATACTACAGTGGCACCATAGTATACATAGTGTATAGTGTTATACTACAGTGGCACCGTAGTATACATAGTGTATAGTGTATACTACAGTGGCACCGAAGTATACATAGTGTATAGTGTATACTACAGTGGCACCGTAGTATACATAGTGTATAGTGTATACTACAGTGGCACTGTAGTATACATAGTGTATAGTGTATACTACAGTGGCACCGTAGTATACATAGTGTATAGTGTATACTACAGTGGCACCGTAGTATACATAGTGTATAGTGTATACTACAGTGGCACCGTAGTATACATAGTGTATAGTGTATACTACAGTGGCACCGTAGTATACAGAGTGTATAGTGTATACTACAGTGGCACCGTAGTATACATAGTGTATAGTGTATACTACAGTGGCACCGTAGTATACATAGTGTATAGTGTATACTACAGTGGCACCGTAGTATACATAGTGTATAGTGTATACTACACTGGCACCGTAGTATACATAGTGTTATAGTGTATACCACAGTGATACCGTAATATACATAGTGTTATAGTGTATACCACAGTGGTACCGTAGTATACATAGTGTTATAGTGTATACAGTGGCACCGTAGTATACATAGTGTTATAGTGTATACCACAGTGGTACCGTAGTATACATAGTGTTATAGTGTATACTACAGTGGCACCGTAGTATACATAGTGTTAGTGTATACTACAGTGGCACCGTAGTATACATAGTGCTATAGTGTATACTACAGTGGCACCGTAGTATACATAGTGCTATAGTGTATACAACAGTGGCACCATAGTATACATAGTGTTATAGCGTATACTACAGTGGCACCGTAGTATACATAGTGTTATAGTGTATACCACAGTGGCACTGTAGTATACATAGTGTTATAGTGTATACCACAGTGGCACCGTAGTATACATAGTGTTATAGAGTATACTACAGTGGCACCGTAGTATACATAGTGTTATTGTGTATACCACAGTGGCACCGTAGTATACAGTGTTATAGTGTATACCATATGGGCACCGTAGTATACATAGCGTTATAGCGTATACCTCAGTGGCACCGTAGTATAAATAGTGTTATAGTGTATACCACAGTGGCACCGTAGTATACATAGTGTTATAGTGTATACCACAGTGGCACCGTAGTATACATAGTGTTATAGTGTATACCACAGTGGCACCGTAGTATACAGTGTTATAGTGTATACCACAGTGACACCGTAGTATACATAGTGTTATAGTGTATACCACAGTGACACCGTAGTATACATAGTGTTATAGTGTATACCACAGTGGCACCATAGTATACATAGTGTTATAGTGTATAACTGGAATACCTAGAGAGATTTCCGGGGGTCAACGCCCCCGCAGCCCGGTCTGTGACCAGGCCTCCTGGTGGATAGGAGCCTGATCAACCAGGCTGTTGCTGCTGGCTGCACGCAAACCAACGTACGAGCCACAGCCCGGCTGGTCAGGAACCGACTTTAGGTGCTTGTCCAGTGCCAGCTTGAAGACTGCCAGGGGTCTGTTGGTAATCCCCCTTATGTATGCTGGGAGGCAGTTGAACAGTCTCGGGCCCCAGACACTTATTGTATGGTCTCTTAACGTGCTTGTGACACCCCTGTTTTTCATTGGGGGGATGGTGCATCGTCTGCCATACCACAGTTTCACCGTAGTATACATAGTGTTATAGTATATACAACAGGGGCACCGTAGTATACATAGTTATAGTGTATACCACAGTGGCACCGTAGTATGCTTAGTGTTATAGTGTATACCACAGTGGTACCGTAGTATACATAGTGTTATAGTGTATACCATAGAGGTACCGTAGTATACATATTGTTATAGTGTATACCACAGTGGTACCGTAGTATACATAGTGTTACAGTGTATACCACAGTGGTACCGTAGTATACATAGTGATATAGTGTATATCACAGTAGCTACGTAGTGTACAAAGCGTTATAGTGTATACCACAGTGATACCGTAGTGTACATAGTGTTATAGCGTATACCACAGTGGTAACGTACTCTACATAGTGTGTACTACAGTGGCACCGTAGTATACATAGTGTTAGTGTATACCACAGTGGCACCGTAGTATACATAGTGTTATAGTGTATACCATAGTGGCACCGTAGTATACATAGTGTTATAGTGAATACCACAGTGGCACCGTAGTATATATAGTGTTATAGTGTGTACCACAGTGGCACCGTAGTATACATAGTGTTAGTGTATACCACAGTGGCACCGTAGTATACATAGTGTTATAGTGTATACCACAGTGGCACCGTAGTATACATAGTGTTAGTGTATACCACAGTGGCACCGTAGTACACATAGTGTTATAGTGTATACAACAGTGGCACCGTAGTATACATAGTGTTATAGTGTATACCACAGTGGCACCGTAGTATACATAGTGTTATAGTGTATACCATAGTGGCACCGTAGTATACATAGTGTTATAGTGAATACCACAGTGGCACCGTAGTATATATAGTGTTATAGTGTGTACCACAGTGGCACCGTAGTATACATAGTGTTAGTGTATACCACAGTGGCACCGTAGTATACATAGTGTTATAGTGTATACCACAGTGGCACCGTAGTATACATAGTGTTAGTGTATACCACAGTGGCACCGTAGTACACATAGAGTTATAGTGTATACCACAGTGGCACCGTAGTATACATAGTGTTAGTGTATACCACAGTGGCACCGTAGTATACATAGTGTTATTGTGTATACCACAGTGGCGCCGTAGTATACATAGTGTTATAGTGTATACCACAGTGGCGCCGTAGTACACAGTGTTATAGTGTATACCACAGTGGCACCGTAGTATACATAGTGTTATAGTGGATACCACAGTGGCGCCGTAGTACACAGTGTTATAGTGTATACCACAGTGGCACCGTAGTATACATAGTGCTATAGTGTATACCACAGTGGCACAGTAGTATACATAGTGTTATAGTGTATACCACAGTGGCGCCGTAGTACACAGTGTTATAGTGTATACCACAGTGGCACCGTAGTATACATAGTGTTATAGTGTATACCACAGTGGCACCGTAGTATACATAGTGTTGTAGTGTATACCACAGTGGCGCCGTAGTACACAGTGTTATAGTGTATACCACAGTGGCACCGTAGTATACATAGTGTTATAGTGGATACCACAGTGGCGCCGTAGTATACATAGTGTGATAGTGTATACCACAGTGGCACCGTAGTATACATAGTGTTAGTGTATACCACAGTGGCACCGTAGTATACATAGTGTTATAGTGTATACCACAGTGGCACCGTAGTATACATAGTGTTAGTGTATACCACAGTTGCACCGTAGTATACACAGTGTTATAGTGTATACCACATTGGCGCCGTAGTACACAGTGTTATAGTGTATACCACAGTGGCACCGTAGTATACATAGTGTTATAGTGGATACCACAGTGGCGCCGTAGTACACAGTGTTATAATGTATACCACAGTGTCACCGTAGTATACATAGTGCTATAGTGTGTACCACAGTGGCGCAGTAGTACACAGTGTTATAGTGTATACCACAGTGGCACCGTAGTATACATAGTGCTATAGTGGATACCACAGTGGCGCCGTAGTACACAGTGTTATAGTGTATACCACAGTGGCACCGTAGTATACATAGTGCTATAGTGTATAAAACAGTGGCACCGTAGTATACATAGTGTTATAGTGTATACCACAGTGGCACCGTAGTGTATATATAATAAATGCTAAAGTATCATTTAAAAAAGGTTTAATTCAAACTGAAGTGATACGCCTGAAGAGGCAGGTGCCAGAAGTCGCCAGAAACTTAGCACACAGCTCAGCTGTTTTAATAATCTTCCTAGCCTGCTAGTGTACCTCGATATAATCTTCCTAGCCTGCTAGTGCACCTCGATATAATCTTCCTGGCCTGCTAGTGTACCTCGATATAATCTTCCTGGCCTGCTAGTGTACCTCGCATATAATCTTCCTAGCCTGCTAGTGTACCTCGATGTAATCTTCCTAGCCTGCTAGTGTACTTCGCATATAATCTTCCTAGCCTGCTAGTGTACCTCGCGTATAATCTTCCTAGCCTGCTAGTGTACCTCGCATATAATCTTCCTGGCCTGCTAGTGTACCTCGATATAATCTTCCTAGCCTGCTAATGTACCTCACATATAATCTTCCTAGGCTGCTAGTGTAGCTCGATATAATCTTCCTAGCCTGCTAGTGTACCTCGCATATAATCTTCCTGGCCTGCTAGTGTACCTCGCATATAATCTTCCTAGCCTGCTAGTGTACCTCGATATAATCTTCCTAGCCTGCTAGTGTACCTCGCATATAATCTTCCTAGCCTGCTAGTGTACCTCGCATATAATCTTCATGGCCTGCTAGTGTACCTCGATATAATCTTCCTAGCCTGCTAGTGTACCTCGATATAATCTTCCTAGCCTGCTAGTGTACCTCGATATAATCTTCCTAGCCTGCTAGTGTTCCTCGATATAATCTCCCTAGCCTGCTAGTGTACCTCGATATAATCTTCCTGGCCTGCTAGTGTACCTCGATATAATCTTCCTAGCCTGCTAGTGTACCTCGCATATAATCTTCCTGGCCTGCTAGTGTACCTCGCATATAATCTTCCTAGCCTGCTAGTGTACCTCGATATAATCTTCCTAGCCTGCTAGTGTACCTCGCATATAATCTTCCTAGCCTGCTAGTGTACCTCGCATATAATCTTCCTAGCCTGCCAGTGTACCTCGATATAATCTTCCTAGCCTGCTAGTGTACCTCGCATATAATCCGGGCCTGCTAGTGTACCTCGCATATAATCTTCCTAGCCTGCTAGTGTGCCTCGCATATAATCTTCCTGGCCTGCTAGTGTACCTCGCATATAATCTAGTGATACCAATGGGGAAATTTTTTCCTCTAAATTACGATAAGTTGCAAAATCCTGAGGAAATACGAGAATTGTACGGTTTTGTAAAAAAAAAAAAATACGTTATCAGTGAAGGTTTACAAATAAGAGCATTTATCATCCAGAAACCTTACCACAGTGTTGTAGTAGCTAATAACCCGTAACATAATGGTACTTAGTGGGGTGGAGTGACTATCATTAGTTTTTTCTTCAATTTTTAAATATTAAGCATACACAGTGGAAATTCATATAACCTGTAGTTAGCAGCGGTCGCAATATACACAACGAAAAGCAAATATTATTCAAGTAAAAGCGGCTTTCCTCCAGTAATCTTCACCAGCCAACTATAGTGATAGCATTGAATTTGTTGTGGTGGAGACAGTGATCTATAAACCTTCAGGCTGTAAATAAGGGTTGAGGCCTCGACCGTTCGTCATTGTAGGAGCTGCCAGCAATCACCGGTTCTTCAAAACGCAAGTTATACTTTTGTATCAATCTAATCAATATTACTCGGTTAAATAATCTCTAGTAGTTCCATCATGTGTTAGCTCAAATCACCGACCAGATATGTTTTAAATAAGTAATCCACTGATCAGATCCGACTGGTTCCGAACCACTGACCGGTTTCAAATGTATTCGTTGGACAATAAAACGGACTATAAACAGACAGGGTTTCAGGCACCCTTATTAAACACAAACAATAACTATAAAGCAATAACGTAGAGTGGTAAGCTTGTCCTAATATACAAGTACAGTTAGAAATAGAAGTACAAATAGCCAGATCTTCACTTTAAGGAGGTTATTAGTAGAATATTCAAGAGGTTATTAGTAGAATTGCTGTAAATCAACCACTGAAATCACATGGAATCCTGTGTGGTCTGCAGTAAATCAAACGGCATTCCACATGGATTACATGCCACATTTGTGGAAACTGGTGTCACGCCCCTTGTGCAGATATCCAAGAATTATCTACAGGCCGTGTTAAATCAGAGAAGTGTTTTTGGGTATGCCCAAATAAGATCAATTTGTGGATTAAAATCACATTCGTATTAAAAGAGGATAACATCAAAGCAGCCTTCATAGAAAACCTGGAAGGATTCTATAACGAATGGGAAAATAAAAAGTCTGGGCTGGATGGTGCTATCGCCCTTGGTGCGGATGCTGTCCTGGCCGACAGTGACTGTATGACTGGAGGTGCTGGCCACGTAGTCAGAAACTGTAAGGCTGTAGGTGCTGCCCAGGTAGACAGTGACTGTGGGGCTGGAAGTGCTGTCCTGGTAGACAGTAATGGTGAGGCTGGAGGTACTGTCTGGTAGACAGTAACTATATGCATGAGGGAATGTATATTAATGGCCTCGAGGGAGACAGGAGCTGTAGTGGGGAAACAAGTGTAGTCAAGGACAAGATAAAACCAATATTACAAACCAGTAATACCACAGGAGATAGCAAACAAGGGGACTCCACTAGTAATAATGAGGATATATTACCAGAAACAACTGGTGAGAGCTCCATTGTTAGTACTAGTGAGGATAGGAATGAGACAGGAAAACATACACCAACAGGGAATACAGTCACAAAAACCCAAGGCAAACGGAAACCAAGCCTGTGCACTTAGTATCTGCAGACATGGGATATCTGGAAAAACGGATTGGACGTGCAATTTTAACCACCCTAGAAAATGCCGTGCCCATATGACAACAGGGAAATGCAAACTCCCTTCCTGTAAGCTTTTTCACTCTGAAATGTGTCCCTCTTCAGTACAGGAAAGACTGTGCTATAACTTAAATTGCCAGGCACACCATCTAAAGGGGACAAAAAGATACAGAACATCCAGGCCATGGGAAAACCTGGGTAGTCACAGCTACTCAAGAGGGAGAGTTTTTTTTAGTGCCAGGAAGAAGAAAAAAAACTGGCAGGAAATGGCAGAAATCGTGCACCAAATCCAGTCATTACTGGAGTGGAATCTCAGTCGATTGCTTCCACTCCAAACCAACAAATACAGATATTAGTGCCGGAAAAAAAGTCCCCCCCAGTACCACCAATCCGATGACATTCTTCTTTGCAAATATACAGGGTCTAAAGCCAGCAACGAACAACAAAATACCTTTCATCCGTGGACTGCTTGCAGAGGCAAATGCAATGTTCGCAGCTTTCACAGAGATCCACATAAAAGATCACTTGGACAACGAAATATGGATCCCAGGTTACAACCTATACAGATGCAACAGAGTGAACAGGCAGAAGGGGGGGAGGGTTGGTCTGTATATCGCAGAGTCACTTATTTGCACAGAACTCCTTAATGCTTCAAATGATGTAGTGGACGTTTTAGCAGTAAAGATCGAGAACCAAAACCTAGTCATTGTGATAGTCTACAAGCCTCTGGATGCAACGTCCCAACAATTCCAGGAACAGCTGTTGAAAATTGACCACTGTCTGGAAAATCTTCCAGCTCCTGCCCCCAACATCTTGCTCCTGGGGAATTTCAACTTAAAGCACCTAAAATGGAGGAATATAACAAATGTTGTTGCAGTGATAACACCAGGAGGCAGCTCAGACGAGAACTCACACACACACGAGCTTTTAAATCTCTTCACAAAATTCAACTTAAACCAGCAAATAATAGAGCCTACTAGACTGGAGAATACACTGGACCTTATCTTCACTAACGATGATCTGATACGAAATGTCACCATATCAAAAACAATATACTCGGATCACAACATAATCGAGGTTCAGACATGTATGCGCGGAGCCCCAGACCGACAAAATGAGACTAGTCACGAGGGAGCCTTCAACAAATTCAACTTTAATAACAAGAACACAAAGTGGGACCAAGTAAACCAAGTCCTAAACGATATAAACTGGGAAGATAGACTAAGCAACACAGACCCCAACTTATGCCTAGAACAGATTAACTCTGTGGCACTTGATGTATGCTCAAGGCTTATTCCTTTAAGAAAAAGGAGTAGTAGATGTAAAATAGAAAGAGACGGCACTCCCTTTACAGGCGACGGAAAAGAATAATAGAGCGGCTAAAAGAGGCCAATATATCAGAAATGCGTAGGGAGACACTGGTCAGAGAAATAGCAAACATCGAACTAAAGCTAAAGGAATCTTATAGGAGTCAGGAATCGCAGGAAGAACTAAAAGCCATAAATGAAATCGAAAGAAACCCAAAGTATTTCTTTTCTTATGCCAAACCAAAGTCGAGAACAACATCCAGTATTGGGCCCCTACTTAAACAAGATGGGTCCTACACAGATGACAGCAAGGAAATGAGTGATCTACTCAAGTCCCAATATGACTCAGTTTTTAGCAAGCCGCTAACCAGACAGAGTCGAACATCTAAATAAATTTTATGAGAGAGCCACAGAATTTGGTAAACACAAGCCTATCTGATGTTATCCTGACGCCAAATGACTTTGAACAGGCGATAAATGACATGCCCATGCACTCTGCCCCAGGGCCAGATTCATGGAACTCCGTGTTCATCAAGAACTGCAAGAAGCCCCTATCACGTGCTTTTACCATCCTATGGAGAGAGAGCATGGACACTGGGGTCGTCCCACAGTTACTAAAAACAACAGACATAGTCCCACTCCACAAAGGGGCAGTAAGGCAATGGCAAAGAACTACAGACCGATAGCACTAACATCCCATATCATAAAAATCTTTGAAAGGGTCCTAAGAATCAAGATCGCC
This sequence comes from Cherax quadricarinatus, assembly GCF_026875155.1. Classification (NCBI taxonomy): domain Eukaryota; kingdom Metazoa; phylum Arthropoda; class Malacostraca; order Decapoda; family Parastacidae; genus Cherax; species Cherax quadricarinatus. Next base: position 7,712,161 of record NC_069469.1, on the reverse strand, counting down.
ACCTATCTAGAAAGGTCTGTCCCAACTACTGGATCACTGCGACAAGGTCCTAGATGCACTAGAAGACAAAAAAGAATGCAGATGTAATATATACAGACTTTGCAAAAGCCTTCGACAAGTGTGACCATGGCGTAATAGCGCACAAAATGCATGCAAAAGGAATAACAGGAAAAGTTGGTAGATGGATCTATAATTTCCTCACAAACAGAACACAAAGAGTAGTAGTCAACAGAGTAAAGTCTGAGGCGGCTACGGTGAAAAGCTCTGTTCCACAAGGCACAGTACTCGCTCCCATCTTGTTTCTCATCCTCATATCTGACATTGACATGGATGTCAGCCACAGCACCGTGACTTCCTTTGCAGATTACACCCTAATCTGCATGACAGTGTCTTCCATTGCAGACACTGCAAGGCTCCAGGCGGACATTGTTACGCAGAAAGGTGGGACAGCTGGGGGCTAGAGCCTTGTCTAAGGGCAGAGGTAAAAGTTACACACATCTCAAGCATAAACAGGCCACCCAGGGCTATCCCAGTCAAAACAGAAAGCGCTAAATCAGAATGTTACTTCAATGTTAACAGATGGTTAGGCAAAAATCTTAGTTAGGAAAATATAACTATTTATTCAACATCACACTATATACACACTCTAGAAACACTTTAATTCTAAACGCCCAAATGAGGGCACACAAGAAACAGCTGGCTGGAGGTCCAGCCACCATAACCACCAGGCCGAGTCAGCGCCAGGCAGTCACTACTACACTACCACCCCATTTCTTATTTCCACACTCATCCCACAGCACTCTGACCATGTCAGTGCCTAGGTGAGCATACAGGTATGCCATAGAAGGGCCTATGGCTTGAGCTAGCTAAACAAAAGGAGTATACATCTACAAACTTAGCTTAAATACACAGCATCTCCGACGCCAGCCTCCAAGCCATGCTGACTCCATGTGACCGCCCCAAGCCACGCTTACCACGCGTACCCAAACACAGTTGGAAAATAAATCCTTAGCAGGATTTCTTTATATTTATAGATTAACCTACTTTACAGTACCCCTATGAATTATAAAATTATGAATTATAAAATTATGCTTTACAATTATAACATTCATACTATTATGACACCCTTCTCTACTGTATATACATTACAATGTCATGCAGAACCCTGCATAACAGACATCAACCAAATCTTTCAGTGGGCTGCAGAAAACAATATGAAGTTCAGCGATGAGAAATTTCAATTACTGGGGTATGGTAAACATGAGGAAATTAAAGCTTCATCAGAGTACAAAACAAATTCTGGCCACAAAATAGAGCGAAAAACTAACGTCAAAGACCTGGGAGTGATCATGTCGGAGGATCTCACCTTCAAGAACCATAACATTGTATCAGTCGCATCTGCTAGAAAAAATGACAGGATGGATAATAAGAACCTTCAAAACTAGGGATGCCAAGCCCATGATGACACTCTTCAGGTCGCTCGTTCTATCTAGGCTGGAATATTGCTGCACACTAACAGCACCTTTCAAAGCAGGTGAAATTGCTGACCTAGAAAATGTACAGAGAACCTTCACGGCGCGCATAACGGAGATAAAACACCTCAATTACTGGGAGCGCTTACAAGTTCCTGAACATGTACTCCCTGGAACGCAGGCGGGAGAGATACATGATACACCTGGAAAATCCTAGAGGGACTAGTACCGAACTTGCACACGAAAATCACTACGAAAGCAAAAGACTCGGCAGACGATGCAACATCCAACCAATGAAAAGCAGGGGTGTCACTAGCACGTTAAGAGACAACACAATAAGTGTCATGGGCCCAAGACTGTTCAACTGCCTCCCAGCATACATAAGGGGGATTACCAACAGACCCCTGGCTGTCTTCAAGCAGGCATTGGACAAGCACCTAAAGTCGGTACCTGACCAGCCGGGCTGTGGCTCGTAAGTTGGATTGCGTGCAGCCAGCAGTAACAGCCTGGTTGATCAGGCTCTGATCCACCATGAGGCCTGGTCACAGACCGGGCCGCGGGGGCGTTGACCCCCGGAACTCTCTCCAGGTAAACTCCAAGTATTGCTTATATCAACACGAGTTCGCGCGGAGTCACGTTCAATATTCATGTAATTTCAAAACTTCAGTGGATATTAAACCTGAATTAATTAACACTAGCTATAGTAATCTCCTCGGCGTCGCACTTCTGGTTTTCAGTGTTTTAATACGCTAGAGACAAACACCACTTCCCAGTTATTCTTTCTTCACGTTACAACAATGGAAATTTTTTCCAGCTGAGATTACTTCCAAGTTTCCCTTTCCTGTGGCTGGAGACCAGAGGGAGACAGCATCAGTTCGTCTTATTCAAAAATTCTTCTCTTTTCTAGGAGGTCTCCATTGAATTCCCCACAAAAAAATTACCCAAGAGACTATGATATATATTTATGTCTTTCCAAGAAGAACTGCAAGAGAGAGACAGCACCTACACACTCGTAGAGGTCAGCTACAACACAATACACAAGCACAACAACATGATCCAGTGGTGCATACCTGGGTATTACTGTCAATGAACGTGAGTCATTAGAGATATAATAAGGATGTAGCTACGTGGAGCTGTGATGGTTGCAGCTGGTACCACAAACACAGCTACACATTCCTCGCGATGACCCCTTTAACAGGTTCTGTTCCTTTAGATCAAAAGATATGTAATATCGAAAAGGTGATAAGGCATGTAACACCTGGGTATCTTTACTGAGATGTTAAGTCATTGGTGTGCGAATAGGTCATCAGTCTAATACAGACACATTCCATGTGTCTTCATCAGGTTCTGCTCCGACCAGCACCGGAAGTGACTGACGACTCGTCTCCCTTACTATTTCGGCAGGTTCCTCTCTACCCCCAAAACTCTTTAGATATTTAAGAAGAGTCCTGGGGAGAGGGATGGTGCCTCGAAGTTCAGATTCCCTGCTGCACTTGACCTCTTCCTCCAAGTAAACATAAGACGTACTGCTGCAGGCCTACTGGCCCAAGCTAAGCAAGTCCGCCTTACACCTTACTATCATCCCCGTCCCCCCTTGCTCAGGAATCTTAGTGGTGGGGTTATAGAATTTGGTAAACGTCTTGATTGTGGTGATCTTAGATATTGGGGATATAACAGGTTGAAACAAGGTGTGGGTGTGACGTCACTGATCACCAAGTAAACGCAGGTGGGAGTGTGACGTCATGGGAGGTGTCCCTATCTGTGCCGGCATGTGTTGGTGGTAGAGATATTGGCAAATATTGTAAGGAGTTGGTGACTGTGATTTTTGTGTGAATGTTTATAAAAATGAGTGTTTTCTGTGATCTTGGTGGTTTTGAGGTGAGTGATCATGGAAGTTAGTTGATGGATGTCCTAGTTTTTTTGTGTGTACATGATATGTTTTCAGTTGGTGGTGATCCTGTTGTGTTTCAGTGTTGTTTGTGGGAGTATTCAAAGGAGTTTGATGATGTTTTTGAAGGTGTTCAAATGATGTTTTTGGAGTATTCAAAGGTAATTGATGGTGTTTTTGGTGTTCAAAGTAAAACGTTGTGTGTGTGTGTGTGTGTGTGTGTGTGTGTGTGTGTGTGTGTGTGTGTGTGTGTGTGTGTGTGTGTGTGTGTGTGTGTCTGTGTGTGTTAGTTTTGGTAAACGTCTCGTGTCATAAGTGTATGTGTTAGTTTTTGTGATAATGTAAAGTTTGGAGACTGAGGGAGTAGTATGGTGGATGAGTTGTAATTTCAGTTAATAAAATGTGTAAGTGTAGATGAATTAGAGGTGTCAAATCTTATTTGGGAGTATTCAAAATGATATTTTGGAAGTGTTCCAATGATGTCTTCGAAATGTTCTAATGTAATTTGGAAGTGTTTCAGTGTTGTTTGGAAATGTTCAAAGGTGTTTTTGTGAGTATTCAAATGATTTATGCGAGTGTTTTGATGGTGTTCAAAGTAAAATGTGGTGTCTGTGTGTTAATGCACTGTCTTTGTGTTGTCTTGTTCTTCTGTGTTACTGCACTCTTTGTGTTATTGTCTTGTTCGTGTTACAGCACTGTCTTTGTGTTATTGTCTTGTTCTTCTGTGTTACAGCACTGTCTTTGTGTTATTGTCTTGTTCTTCTGTGTTACAGCACTGTCTTTGTGTTATTGTCTTGTCGTGTTACCCCCCCCTTTTTTTGGTTATTGTCTTGTTCTTCTGTGTTACGCATGTTTTGTGTTATTGTCTTTTTCCCTTTGGTTATACACTGTCTTGTGTTATTGTTTGTTCTTCTGTGTTACGCATGCTTTGTGTTTTTTTGTTTTTGTTCCCTTTTTTGTGTTATTTTGCCTGGCTTTGGTTAGTTTGTTTTCTGGGTTATGTTTTTTTGTTTTGGGGCTTGTTTTCGTGTTACCCAAATGTCTTTGTGTTATTGCTTGTTTTCTGGTTACACATTTTTGTTTTTGCTTTTTTTTCTTGTTACACACTTCTTTTTGGTTATTGTCTTGTTTCTTCTGTGTTACCACTGTCTTTGTGTTATGCTGTTCTTTGTTTTCCCTCGTCTTTTGTTATTGTCTTGTTTTCTGTGTTCCACCGTCTTTTGTTATTGCTTTGTTTTCTGTTTACAGACTGTCTTTGTTTTTATTGTTTGTTTTTCTTTTTTCACCTTTGGTTATTGCTTGTTTTTCTGTGTTACAGCACTGTCTTTGTGTTTGTCTTGTTCTTCTGGACTACAATTTGTTTTGGTTATTGTTTTTTTTCTGTTACCACCTGTCTTTGTGTTTTGTTTTGTTCTTCTTGTTCCCAAAAAGTCTTTGGTTTTTGTCTTTTTTTTCTGGTTACTCCTGTTTTTGGGTTTTATTGTTTTGTTTTCTGTGTTACACACTGTCTTGTGTTATTTCTTGTTCTTCTGTGTTACTACACTGTTTTTGTGTATTGTTTGTTCTTCTGTGTTACACACTGTCTTGTGTTATTGTCTTGTTCTTCTGTTTTACTACACTGTCTCTGTGTTTTGTTTGTTTTTCGTTTACTACACTGTCTCTGTGTTGTTGTTGTTGTTTTTTTGTTGTTGTCGGTTTACTACATGCCCTTTGTGTTGTTGTCTTTTTCTTCGGTGTTACTACACGTCTTTGTGGTTTACTGTGCCCTTTTTTTTTTCCTGAACTTTTCTTGCTTATTATTTAAAATTTTCTTGAATATTGTCATTCTTTTTCACTGTGTAGTGTTGTTGTATTTCCCTCTGACTTTTCCCCAAAATTGTTTCTCCAACATTGGACCCAGTCTTCCAAAAAATTATGTGACCCAAAATTTCCCCAAAACTTTAAAAAAAAACCTTTCAGGACCCTTTTTTTTCCCCCTCCCTCCCCACACTTGTCTCTCTAAACAATATTAAACAAATAACACAATATAAACCAACACAAAATTAAACCCTCGGAATAAAGTTGATTTCTGGTAATGTTTTCTTATGAAAAAAAAATATTTCATCCTGGTAAATTGATTCAAGTTTTGTCCCCTTATCCCGAGTTTATGCATTTTATGTTGCTGTGATCCACATTTGCAAAAACTAGCAATAAAAAAATTTTTTGCGTTTGTTTTTATGTTTAACTTGTGTTTTTGACTATACATCCTCTGGGCTTTATTGTGTTTATGTTTTTCTTACTTAAACATTATCACCACTCGTTCTGGGAAACACAGTTTTAAAACCAATTTCCCCGGTATAAACACTACAAATCACAAACTTGTTGTAATATTTTAAAAAACCCTGACAATTTAACATTTTGTCCGGGTGTGTTTACCTCCCCCGCACCCCACACCCTTCCCGTACTCTCCCACAAACCCCCTTCCCCCCCCCCCACCTTCCTGCCTCTCCCACAGCACTCCCCCCCCCTTCCTGTACTCCCCCACAGCACTCCACACCCTTACTTCCCCCACCACTCCCCACCCCTTTCCGTGCTCTCCCCCAGCCTCCCACACCCTTCCCGTCTCTCCCAAAAACCTCCCCCACCCTTCCTGTCTCTCCCCCCACTCCCCACACCTTCCCGTCCTCTCCTTACAGCCTCCCAAAACCCCTTTCCCGTACCTCCCACGCACTCCCTCACCTTCCCTTACTCTCCCACAGCACTCCCACACCCCTTCCGTACTCTCCCACAGCACCCCACACCCTTCCGGTACTCCCACAGCACTCCCACCCCTTTCCCGTACTCTCCCCCAGCACTCCCACACCCCCCCGTATCTCCCCCACATTCCCACCCTTTCCCGTACTCCCCCACAGACTCCCACCACCCCCCTTTCCCGATCCTTCCCCCGCACTCCCAACCCTTCCCGAAACCCCCCAGCACTCCACACCCTTTTCCCGATCTCCCCGACCTTCCCACACCCTTTCTGTACCTCCCCGCATCCCCCCACCCTTAATGTATCTCCCCGCACTCCAACACCCCGTTTCTCTCCCACAGCATTTTCACACCCTGTATCTCCCACAGCATCCCACACCTTTTCCCGTTCTCTCCCACAGCACTCCCCCACCCGTTCTCTCCCACGCACTCCCCAAAAAATTCCTGTACCCACCCCCAGCACTCCCCCACCCCTTCCGCCCCTTCCCAAGCACTCCCACACCCCCGTCTCTCCTTGTCTCCAAAACCTTTCCGTGCTCTCCCACAGCACTCCCCCACCCCCTCTCTCCAGAGTACTCCCACCCCTTCCTGTACTTCCAAAGGGACTCCCACCCTTTTTGTCCCCCCAACACCCCCACCCCCTTTCCCGTGCTCTCCCTTACCACTCCCACCCTTTCCTGTACTCTCCATAACATCCCCCCCTTCTGTACTTCCCCCAACACCCCATACCCTCCTTTTCTCTCCCACAGCACCCCATCCCTTTTTACTCTCCCATGCACTCCCATACCCCTTCCCGTACTCTCCCATGCACTCCCCCCAACTTCCGACTCTCCCACAGCACTCCCACAAAACCCCACCTCCACACATCCCACCCCTTCCGTCCTCCCACTGCACTCCCCACCTTCCTCTTCCCACAGCACTCCCACACCCTTCCTGTTTCTCCCACAGCCTCCCAAAACCCTTTCTCTCCCACACACTTCAAAGCACTTCACACTTGGGGTTTTAAAATTAATTTGCCCCCGCGGTCCCCCCTTACTTCCTCCCACGCCTCCAAAACCCTGTACCTCCCCACACACTCCCCAGCACTCCCCACACCCCGTACTCTCCCACAGCACCCCACACCCTTCTGTCTCTCCCAAAGCACTCACAAAACCCTTCCGTACCTCCCCAGCACTCCACACCTTCTTGTACTCTCCCAAAGTCTCCAACACCTTTCCAGGCTTCCCCAGCATCCCAACCCTTCCCGTATCTCCCATAGCCTCCCCTCCCTTTCCCTTTCTTCCCCCAGCATCTTTATCCCTTCCTGTACCCCTTCCCCCTGCACTCCCACACCTTCCTGTCTCTCCCCCAGCACTCCCACCCCTTTCTTACTCTCCCACAGCACTCCCCCCTTTTTCTGTCTCTCCCACAGCCTTTCAAACCCTTCCCGTCTCTCCCCCGCACCCCACACCCCTTCCCGTACTCTCCCAGCAATCCCCCCCCCCTTCCGGGATCTCCCCAAAACATCCCCCCCCTCCTGTTCTCTCCACAGCACTCCACCACCTTTCCCTTTCTCTCCCACAGCATCCCACACCCTTCCCTTCTCTCCCACAGCACTCCCCACCCTTTCCCGTCTCTCCCACCCACTCCCCACCCTTCCGGGTTACTCCCCACAGCACTCCCCAAAACCCTTCCTGTATCTCCCAAGCACCCCCACAAACCCTTTCCCGTCTCCCCACAGCATCCCACCCCTTCCCGTACTCTCCCCAGCCCCCCCACCCCTTCCCGTGCCCCCACGCACTCCCCCACCCCTTCCCGTTTTCCCCCGCACTCCACACCCCGTACGCTCCCATAGCACTCCCACACCCTTCCTGTACTCTCCACAGCACTCCAAACCTTCCGTACTCTCACACGCATCCCCACCCTTCCTTTTCTCTCCCCCCAGCACTCCCAAACCCTTACTGTACTCTCCCCCCCATACTCCCTCCCTTCTGTTTCTCTCCCCAGCACTCCAACACCCTTTACTCCCCACAGCCCCTCCCACACCCCCCCCTTCTTACCTCCCACCACTCCCCCCCCCTTACTGACTCTCCCACACACCCCCCCCCTTACTTACTTCCCCAGATTCCCCCACCCTGCACTCCCCCCCAGCCTCCCACAGCACTCTCACACCCTTCTGCCTCCCCCCCAAAACACCCCCCACACCCCCCCCCGTACCTCTCCAACCTTCCCAAACCCTTTCCCTCCCCCACACTCCCCCACCCCCTGCTCTCCCCAACACCCCCCCGCCCCCCCCCAACCCTTTGTTTTTGTTTTTTTAACCCCTTTCCCGTGCTCTCCACAGCACTCCACAACCCCCCCTTACTCTCCCACGCACTCCACACCCTTCCTGCTCCACACCTTCCCTGTCTCTCCCCCAGCACTCACACCCTTCTGTACTCTCCCAGCATCCCCAACCCCTTCCAGATTCCCCCACCCCTTTCCCGTACCTCCCACGCACCCCCACACCCCCTTTCCCTTTCCCCACAGCACTCCACCTTTCCGTCTCTCCCACAACCTTCCTGTATCTCCCAGGATTTCCCACCCTTCGTATCTCCCACAGCACTCCAAAACCCCTTTCCGTCCTCCCACAACACTCCCCCACCCTTCCGTAAATCTCCCCAGAACCCACACCTTCCCGTATCTCCCCAAAAAAATCCCAAACCTTTTCCCGACTCTCCCCCAAACACCCCACACCTCCTGACCCCCCCCACAGCACCCACCCCCTGTACTCTCACATAACCCTCCACTCCTTCTCTCTCCACAACATCCCACACCCTTTCCCGTACCTCCCACCCGCCTCCCCTCCTTCTGATCTCCCCCAGAATTTCCCCAAACCCTTTCCCGTACTCTCCCCCCGCACTCCCACCCCTTCCTGTACTTCCCAAAACTCCCACACCCTTTTTATCTCCCACAGACCCACACCCCTTTTGTACCCCCCACAGCACTCCCCCACCCTTCCTGTACCCCCCCAACACTCCCACACCCCCTGTACTCTCCCCCGCACCCCCACCTTCCGACTTCCCACACACTCCCCCACCCCTTTGATCTCCCAAGCCCCCCCCACCCCCTTCCCGTACTCTCCCACAACACTCCAAAACCCTTTTTTGACTCTCCCAAAAAATCCCCACCCTTTTCCTGACTTCTCCCCCCAAGCACTTCACTCTTTCCGGTACTCTCCATAACACTCCCACACCCCTTCCCGACCTTTCCCCAGTAACCTACACCCTTTCCTGTTCTCCCAAGCACTCCCCCACCCCCTTCCGTTTCCCCAGGGAAAACACCCCACAAACCCTCCTGTACTCTCCCCCAAGACCCTTTTTTTTTTTCCCCACCCCCCCCCCCACACCCTTTGTACTCTCCACCAACCACCCCCCTTCTGTACTCTCAAAACATCCCACACCTTTTCCCGTCTCTCCCACAAAACTCCCCACCCTTCCTGTTTCTCTCCCAACCTCCACACCCTTTTTTTACTTCCCACACACTCCCCCCCTTTCCTTACTCTCCCCCAACACTCCCACCCCTTCCTGACTCTCCCCAACACTTTCCCAAAACCCTTCCTTTTTCCCCCCAAGCACCTCACACCCTTCCTGTATTCTCTCCCCAACACTTTCCACGCCCTTCCCTTCTCTCCCACAGCACTCCCACACCTTTCTTTTACGTCCCCCAGCACTATCCCCAACCCCTTCCCGTACCTCCCAAACAACCACACCCTTCCCCTTTCTCTCCACACTCCCCAAACCCTTTTTGTCTCTCCCACAAACCCCCAACCCCTTTTTTGTCTCTCCACACACTCCCCCACCCTTCCTGTACTCCCCACAGCACTCCCACCCCTGTACTCTCCCCAAACACCCCCTCCTTACTGTACTCTCCCACAGCACCCCACAACCCTTTCTGTACTCTCCCACAGCACTCCCCCCACCCTTTCTGTACTCTCCACACACTCCCCAAACCCTTCTGTACTCTCCCCCAGCACTCCCCCATTTCGTTCTCTCCCACAACACTCACCCCTTCCTGTACCTCCCACCACTCCCCCCCCTTCCTGTACCTCACACAGATCCCCCACCCTTTCTTACCCCCCCATCCTTCCCCCACCCCCCCTTCTTTAATTCCCACAGCACCCCAACCCCCTTTCCCGGGCCCCCCACGCACTCCCACCCTTCCGTACTCTCCACGCACCCCACACCCTGTACCTCCAAACACTCCCCCACCCTTCCTGTATCCCCCGCACCCACACTTCCCTTTTCCCCCCACAACTCCCCCACCCCCTTTTTCTTTCCCCCTCCCCAGCACTCCCCCTTCCTGTACTCTCCCACAGCACTCCCACACCCTGTCGCCCCAGCAACCCCCCACCCCCTTTACTCCCCACAGCACTCCCACCCCTTCCCGTACCTTTCCCCAGACCCCCCCTTCCTTCCCCCCAAACACTCCCCAAACCCCTTATTTCTCTCCCCCCAACACTCCCACACCCCTTCCCGTTCTCTCCCCCCACTCCCCCCCCCCCTGACCTCCCAAACACCCACACCCCTCCTGTACTTTTCCCCAGCACTCCCCCACCTTTTTATCTCCCACGCACTCCCCACCCCTCCTTCTTGTACTCTCCCACAGCACTCCCACACCCTTTTTGTACTCTCCCAACACTCCCACCCTTCTGTACTCTTTCCCGCACTTCCCCCACCCCTTCCCGTATCTCCCACACCTCCAACCCTTTTGACTCTCCCACAACACCCCACCCCTTTCCCGTTCCTCCCACAAACACTCCACACCTTTCCGTACTCTCCCCCAACCCCCCCTCTTTTACACCCCTCCTGTACCTCCCCCAAACCCCCCCCCCTCCCCACCTGTCTTCCACAGCAACTTTCCCCCACAATCCCCCCTTTCCCGTACTCTCCCACAGCACTCCCACACCCCCCCTTTTCTTACTCCCACAGCACCCCCACCCCTTTCGGCTCTTCACAGCACTCCCACACCCTTCCTGAATCTCCCAAGATCCCCCATTTCCTGTACTCTCCCCCAACACCCCACACCCTTCCTGTACTCCCACAACACCCACACCCCTTCTTACTCTCCCAAGCACTCCCCCCCCCTTTCTTTTTCTCCCAAACTCCCAACCCCTTCCCGTACCTCCCACACACCCCAACCCTTCCCGTACTCCCCCACAGCACCCACCCCCTGTCTTTCCCACAGAAACCCCCCAAACCCTTTTTTGACTCTCCCCCGCACTCCCACCCCTTCCTGTATCTCCCACACTCCCCAAAACCCCTTTTTACTCTCCCACAACACCCACACCCCTTTCCCGTTCTCTCCCCAGACTCCAAAAACCCTTTTTTATCCCCACAGACTCCCCCACCTTTTTTGTACTTCCCAAAAACTCCCCCCCCTTTTCCAAATCTCCCACAATCCCACACCCTTCCTGTAACCTCCCCAGACTCCCACCCTTCTGTACTCTCAAAAACACTCCACACCCCTTCCCGTACTCTCCCACAACCCCTCACCCTTCTGTACTCTTCCACAGCACCTCAATTTTCCTTCTCTCCCCAAAAACTCCACACCTTCCCGTTCTCCCCCCAGACCCCACACCCTTCCCGTACTCTTCCCCCCGCATCCCACACCCTTTTTTTACTCCACAACACTCCACACCCTTCCTGTACTTCAAAAACCCCTCCCCACCCTTTTTGTACTCCCCCCAAAACATTCCCCCACCCCCCTTTTTCCTTACTCTTTCCAACCCCCACACCTTCCCGTCTCTCCCACAACTCCCCACCTTCCTGCCCCCTCCCCCCACTCCCACACCTTCCTGTACTTCCCAAGCACTCCCACCCTTTCTTACTTCCACAACACTCCCACACCCCTTCCGACTCTCCACACACCCCAACCCTTCCTGTTCCTCCACAGCACCCACACCTTCCCGTACTCCCACACACTCCCCCCCCTTCCTGTACTCTCCCACCACTCCCACACCCCTTTTTTTTTACTTCCCCCAGCACTCCCCCACCCTTCCTGTATCTTCCCCCACCTCCCCACCCCCCTTCCCGTACTTCCCCCCAAACTCCCACCCTTTCCTGTTCTCTCCCCCAAAAACCCCCCCCTTCCTGTTCTTTCCCCAACACCCCCCACCCTTTCCCGTACTCTCCCCCAACACCTCACACCCTTCGTACTCCCCACAGCATCCCAAACCCCTGTACTCTCCCCCAAACACTCCCAATCCTTCTGTACTCTCCCACAGCACTCCCCAACACCTTTCGTACTCTCCCCCCACACTTTCCCCAACCCCTTTTTGTCTCTTCCACAGCACTCCCACACCCTTCCCTGTACTCTCCCCCGCACCCCAACCTTTCCTGTACTCTCCCAAACTACCCCCTTCTTTCTTCCCACAACACCTCAACCCTTTCCGTACTCTCCACACCCCCACCCTTTCCTTTTTCTCCCACTCACTCCCCCAACCCCTTTGTATCCCCACACACTCCATCCCCCCTGACTCCCCACAACAAATCCACACCCCTTTCCCGTACCTCCCACCCTTCCCCAACCCTTTCTGACTCTCCCCCACATCCCACCCCTCCGTACCCCCCACAGCATCCAACCCTTTTGTACCTCCCACAACACTCCCCCACCCCCCCTGTTTCTCTCCCAAGCACTCCCACCTTTCCTGTACTCCCACACATCCAACCCTTCTGTACTCCCCACACCTCCCTCACCCCCTTTCCCGTACTCTCCCACAAACCCTCCCTTCCTGTACTCCCCACAACCCCCCCCCCTTCGATCTCCCACAGCCCTCCCCCACCCTTTCCCTTTTTTTCTCCCAAGACTCCCACCTTTCCTTATCCCACAGCACCCCACACCCTTCCCGTACTCTCCCAGGGGACCCACCCTTCCTGTACCTCCCCGCCCCCCACCCCCTTATACTTCCAAACACTCCCACCCTTCATTACTCTCCCAAAACTCCCACACCTTTCCGTCCTTTTAAAACACTCCCACACCCTTCTGACTCTCCCAAAACACTCCCCCCCCTTCCCGTACTCTCCCCACCATCCACCCCCTGTACTTCCACAGCACTCCCACACCCCTTCCTGACCTCCCCCGCACTCCCCACCCTTCCCGTACCTCCCCACAGCACTCCCACCCTTTCTTTTATTCCACAGACTCCCACACCCTTTCCCGATTTTCCCACAGCACTCCCACACCCCTTTTTTTTACTCTCCACAAAAACCCCCCACCCTTCTTTTACCTCCCACAACACTCCCCCACCCTTCCTGTTTCTCCCACACACCACACCTTTTACTCCCCACAACACTCCACACCCTTTTTGTCTCTCCCCACTTCCCTACCCCCCGTACCCCCACAGCACTTCTCACCCTGTACTTTCCCCAGCTCACCTTTCCCCATTCAGCAATTTAAATTTTTTTAAATTTCAATTTTTTATCCAAAAAACCAACCCCATTTCCCCCAGGATCCAAACTTTTTCCCGACCCCAAACCCCCCTTTTTTGTTTCTACTTCATTCGTTTCTACAATTTTCCAAAATTTGGTATTAAGCCTCAACTGGAAATTTTGACAAAACCCCACATCTGTTTCACAAAAATTTTTCCCGTTTCCTTCCCAAACCAAATTAAATCCGTTTAAATCCCAAAATTGGAAAAAAAAAAGGACCCCAAGAAAAAACTCAAATCCCCAATTCCAAAGGGGAACAATTGATAAAAAGCAATTACGTTTCAAAAGATTAACAACTGGGATCAAAAAGGGCACCCACAGAAAATTTCAAAGGGGGTTAAAAATCAATTTTTATTAAAAAAAAATTTTGGAATTAAAAACCCCCCCCCTTGAATTAAAGTCAAATAAACTCAGGTCTAAAAAATTTTCCCCCTTGTAAATAAAGAAAAAATTTGACGCAACACTTAAAATTCTTTAACTACTGATAATTTGGACTTAATGAAAACCCCAATCAAAAAATTTTACTTTTAAGTCAACTTTCGCTCTCCCCGGAAAATTTCAAGCCTTCAACTCAAGACCAATTTTTGGCTCAAGCTCTTTGGTTTTTGTATTTTGATACTTTTTAAAAAATTAACGCAAAATTTTAACCCCTTTTACTCTTCAAGTTAATTTTTTCCCCCAGATTGCACCCCTTTTCCCCTTTTTTAACCTCCCCAACTTTGGGGGGTTTTTTAAAACCTCCAACTTCTTATCTCCCCAACCTACACCAGCCTACACAGTAGGCTTCTTCAGTCGAGTACAGAAATTAGGCAGGAGCAGTAGAGATGTGAAGACGATGTAATCAGTTCATCACCCTTGAAGTCTTAGATTTGAGGTTGTCAGTCCCTCAGCCTGGAGAAGTTCTGTTCCAAAGTCTGGAACTAACTGAAGATCAAGCTACAGTGTCGAGACTTAAATACTGTCGGAAGGAGAGGTGCAGAGTAGTTGTAGTGAGAATGTAGTCACTGGGAGGTCATGTCCCTCTCAGGTCAAACAATTCTCACTTGAAAAAGTTCTCCAAGGTTGTCCAGGCTGAGGGAATGACAACCTCAAATCTACTTCAAGGGTGATGGACTGATTACATCGTCTTCACATCTCTACTGCTCCTGCCTAATTTCGGTACTCGACTGAAGAAGCCTACTGTGTAGGCGAAACGTTTCGAAATAAAGTTGCCTAAATGTTGCCTATGTGTCTTATCGACCAACCTGTCGATATTGTATACCATTTGATAATCACATGTATTGTTGGTAACGGCTTGACAAAGCTCCTGGAGAGCGAAACGTTGCCACAATAAAATGTCACATTAGTTACACTTGTGTCCTTTTACTTTACATATTGTCGATAATTCTACCAAAAATAGAGTTAGAAACAGATGTGCTCAGTCTTCAACACTTATCACAGTAAAGTATCACACAAGATCAGTACAGTAACATACATTAACAGTACAGCACAGTAACACAGATCAGTACAGTAACATACATATAAATCAGTAACAGCACAGTAACACAGATCAGTACAGTAACATACATTAACAGTACAGCACAGTAACACAGATCAGTACAGTAACATACATTAACAGTACATGCACAGTAACACAGATCAGTACAGTAACATACATTAACAGTACAGCACAGTAACACAGATCAGTACAGTAACATACATTAACAGTACAGCACAGTAACACAGATCAGTACAGTAACATACATTAACAGTACAGCACAGTAACACAGATCAGTACAGTAACATACATTAACAGTACAGCACAGTAACACAGATCAGTACATAACATACATTAACAAGTACAGCACAGTAACACAGATCAGTACAGTAACATACATTAACAGTACAGCACAGTAACACAGATCAGTACAGTAACATACATTAACAGTACAGCACAGTAACACAGATCAGTACAGTAACATACATTAACAGTACAGCACAGTAACACAGATCAGTACAGTAACATACATTAACAGTACAGCACAGTAACACAGATCAGTACAGTAACATACATTAACAGCACAGCACAGTAACACAGATCAGTACAGTAACATACATTAACAGCACAGCACAGTAACACAGATCAGTACAGTAGCATACATTAACTGCACAGCACAGTAACACAGATCAGTACAGTAACATACATTAACAGTACAGCACAGTAACACAAATCAGTACAGTAACCCAAAAGATCAGTCCAGTAACACGGAAGATCAGTACAGTACATTACAGTAACACAGAAGATCAGTACAGCACAGTAACACAGATCAGTACAGTAACATACATTAACAGTACAGCACAGTAACACAGATCAGTACAGTAACATACATTAACAGTACAGTAACATACATTAACAGTACAGCACAGTAACACAGATCAGTACAGTAACATACATTAACAGTACAGCACAGTAACACAGATCAGTACAGTAACACAAAAGATAAGTACAGTAACACAGAAGATCAGTACAGTACATTACAATAACACAGAAGATCAGTACATTTAAGTACAGAACAGTAACACAGAAGATCAGTACATTAAAGTACAGGACAGTAACACAGAAGATCAGTACATTAAAGTACAGGACAGTAACACAGAAGATCGGTTCAATAACATAGAAGATCAGTACAATACAGTAACACAGAAGATCAGTACAGTAATACAAAAGATCAGTACAGTACAGTAACCCAGAACTGTACAACACAGTAACACAGAGTACAATAACAGAAGGTTGGAGTGGGAATAACATCACCGTGGCTACTGTGAGGGAGGCTGGAGTGGGAATAACATCACCGTGGCTACTGTCAGGGAGGCTGGAGTGGGAATAACACCAGAGTAGCTACTGCTGAGGTCGACGCTTTTGAATCCAAATCATGAATTGTAAACAGCAATTAATAATAACAATAAAATTATTTGCGACCACTGTCAGCCTCAGAGTTATCTCTGAGTTACCAGACCTTGCCACGTGGAGGCCAGTGGTTCGTCTTTAAGGTCCCCCCCCCCTCGCCTTTCCCAGGTTCATGTATCCAGGAATCCATCCGTGGGCCCCCGGATGTCTCCCCTTCCTCACTTCCCTAAGGTCAGCCTCACCTCTCTCTCTCTGCCTTCCAGCCTCAGCCTTCCCCAGGTTCATGTATCCAGGAATCCATCCGTCCGCCTCCGGATGTTTTCCCTTCCTCACTTCCCCAAGGTCAGCCTCACCAACCTGTATTCTTGCTTTCCCCAGGTTCATGTATCCAGGAATACATCCGTCCGCCTCCGGATGTCTCCCCTTCCCCACTTACCCAAGGTCAGCCTCAACTGCTAGTATTCATGCCTTCCCCAGGTTCATGTATCCAGGAATCCATCCGTCTACCGCCAGATGTCTCCCCTTCCCCACTTACCCAAGGTCAGCCTCAACAACAACCTTCCCTAAGTTCATGTATCCAGAAATCCATCCGTTCGCTCCCGGATGTCTTCCCTTACCCACTTACCTAAGGTCGGCGGTGCCTTCCACGGATCAGTGTCTCCAGGAGTCCACTTATGTCACCTCAGGTGGACTCCCTTCCCCACTTCCCCTTGTCAGCGGTTGCCACCTTCAGTGACCTCGCTGCATGGAACCTTGGTCTTGTCTAGCTGGTCTACGGTAGAGACTGTCCAGGTGGGTGGAATTACTGGAGGTGACACACACAGAAAACTGCGTCCAGTAATTACTCCCATCAAGACAGCCTGGACCGTAGGTCAGCTAGACGCCACCAAGCTGCCTCACAGCTCGGCCACCTCCGAGAGGCTAATTAACATAAATTTTGGAAATCCTTTTATATTACACTATAAATTTATACTAAGTACAAGCTTTTCTTGCTTATTTATCAGTTTAAAAGTATTTGTGAGTGTTTTATTTTATGTAGATGAATGTCCAAGTGTTGAAGAACTTTTCCACCTCCATCAAAACTGTTTTAAATGTTATATTGTGTTCATTTTTATTTATTTATTGGTCATTTTCATGACATTGAAAGACTAACAAGCGCACAAACATACACATATATAAGTATTTTTACATACATTTATACTCTGGTTTACGGTATTTTGACGACATTCTTTGTGAAACATGTAAATATATAAAGACGGGACACGTTTGTGACACTAGTGGAGGACTGTGTCATGTGTACATGTTCTTATGTATGAAGGAATGTAATGCTTATGTGTTATTGTGTCACATAAGTGTTGTTAACTTCAGTATTTCAGTGTTTACACATGATCCACAGATTACCTTCACTTTCTGAACTTACCGTCTTCTATGTTATCCATATTATCTTTATCATCACTTCAATAATCATAATTCTGACATAAACTTTTCCTGGTATTGTCAACAGTCTTATTCCATTATAATTATTACATTCTTTAAAGTATTTTACCCTTTTCTTCTTTTATAAACATTATGAACAAAATCATTAACTACTCCAGTACTTTATTACAACTGCCTCACAAACTTCAATCTTAATTCATTCTAAATTTCCCTTTTTTAACGTTCTTATCGCCTCTTATCTTTCATAATGACTGGCTGACTCTGCTGACAGCAGAGTCAGCCAGCCAGAGTCAGCCAGACTGACAGTTGTACTACAGAACTGTGCTGTCCTTACTGTGAATTATTATGTAGATCATACAAGTTTTTTTGACGTTTACTTTTCACTTTCATCTACAGATATACATCACTACAAACACACATATATACATACATGTGTACACATATACATCACTACAAACACACTACTACCAACACACATATATACATACATGTGTACACATATACATCACTACAAACACACTACTACCAACACACATATATACATACATGTGTACACACACATAATCACTACAAACACACTACTACCAACACATATATACATGCATGTGTACACATATACATCACTACAAACACACTACTAACAACACACAAATATACATACATGTGTACACATATACATCACTACAAACACTCTACTAACAACACACATATATACATACATGTGTACACACACACATTACTACAAACACACTACTACAACACACATATATACATACATGTGTACAAGTTCTTATAGACATATCTGCACTCTCCCTCACCATTGTTTAAATTAAACAATACTGTATAGTGTAAGAGAAATAAGAAAATTCCTGATTACATAATTTGAATTTTCTTAAGAAATTGGAATGCAGGTTACAATATTTTGATGACATATTTTGGGAAAATATGTAAATATGTAAAGAAGTGACTAACTTGAGAGACTTGTGGTTAAGACAAAGAAGATATTCTTATATAACACTTTGTTTAAGTAGAATTATTAAATAAGTCAGTTTTCACATATACACTTCTCTCACCTCTTAATTAATAACATTAAAAACATTCACCACCACAGATACAAAATAAAAACTTTCGGTGATGAAAAAAAAAACTGTCAACTTGGATGATTTGATCTCTTGACAATAAGAATTTTGGTGGTGGCTGCCACAACCTGGCCAGTACGACTGTGTTACCACAACCTGGCCAGTACGACTGTGTGTTGCCACAACCTGGCCAGTACGACTGTGTGTTGCCACAACCGGGCCAGTACGACTGTGTGTTGCCACAACCTGGCCAGTACGACTGTGTGTTGCCACAACCTGGCCAGTACGACTGTGTGTTGCCACAAGCTGGCCAGTACGACTGTGTGTTAATGTCTCCCAGACTGTTGTTATGTACTGTGATGTATGAATGTTAACATATATTACACACTGAATGTTGCAGAGATATGTAGCACAAAGTCAGAAAGTTGTGAAAAAGTCACAAATGTAATAATGTACTAATGAACGAAGAAGTTTGTGTCACAGGTGAAAGTTCCTCTCTGTTATTATGTGTTTCTGTTGGAAATAGTGCTGGCAGGACTCTGTTGGTAAAAGACTTAAGGCAGCGGTTTGTTTGTTACTTATAAGATGACTCAAGTCAGTGGTATTATACGTCTGCATGATGGTGGTGTCTCCACCCACATTATTCTTTCAGTGACTTTTTATTTCAGTTCCTTCTTGGTGGGAAAGATTTTTGTCTCTGTCACATCACAAATATAATCGGTGCAGATGTTTCCTCTAGTAAATTAATGATGGATGATTTATATGAGCGAACACAGTAGAGGTGACCATTGACATTCCATGACTGTGTTCTCTTTCTTCCTCAGAAAACAATACTCGATGAATAGAAACCTGGCAAACCTCAAATACGACCACTAATACATTCCAAGAAGTAAGGAATTGCACCAAGCCCAGGAGCTTAACACCAACTGCTAATAAAATGGTGATCAATAGAAAATTTGCTGTGCTGGACAAACTAGAGTTGCAAGGTCGTGATATTGTTCCACAGAGGAAACCAGAATTAAACAACGCAGAATGATATAATTTCCTGGAATGACTGATGTTATTTGATGTGGGTATATATGGGGACACGTTTAGCAACAAATAATAGTGAGAGGAAGGTCAAAGGTGAATTTAAAAATCAGTGAACATTTTTAAGCCCCGAAAATGTGATGGCTGTTACAGCATACTACAGAAATTTTTCAAAAATGTGATAATATAAAAAATTATATACATACATTTATTTATTTATTTTATTTATTTATCGAAACAACAATTATTGAGGACTAGTCTGGGAGTTTACTCTATCATCAGACACTGTACAAAGTCATAGAAGATCAGTTATAAAGAACCTGATCTTAACATATGCTAAACATTATGCTATTATAAGTATTATGGAAAGATAAAAAAAGTAAAAAGTAGGAA
This sequence comes from Cherax quadricarinatus, assembly GCF_026875155.1. Lineage (NCBI taxonomy): Eukaryota > Metazoa > Arthropoda > Malacostraca > Decapoda > Parastacidae > Cherax > Cherax quadricarinatus. The sequence continues at coordinate 7,691,798 of NC_069469.1, read as the reverse complement.
TAGAGTAAGTTACTTTATTTCTAGTTATATAATTTAATTTTCTTCATTTTTAAGATACTGGAACAAAGCAGAGCTCCCCTGTCCGTATTTCATAGTTGTCTTGTGTTCCAGCATCCTACCTGGAAACTGACGCCAGGTCTTGTGTTCCAGCATCCTACGTGGAAACTGACGCCAGGTCTTATGTTCCAGCATCCTAGTAGAAACTAACGCCAGGTCTTGTGTTCCAGCATCCTACGTGGAAACTGACGCCAGGTCTTGTGTTCCAGCATCCTTTGTGAAAACTAACGCCAGGTCTTGTGTTCCAGCATCCTACATGGAAACTGACGCCAGGTCTTATGTTCCAGCATCCTACGTTGAAACTGACGCCAGGTCTTGTGTTCCAACATCCTACGTGGAAACTGACGCCAGGTCTTGTGTTCCAGCATCCTACGTGGAAACTGACGCCAGGTCTTGTGTTCCAGCCTCCTACGTGGAAACTGACGCCAGGTCTTGTGTTCCAGCATCCTACGTGGAAACTGACGCCAGGTCTTGTGTTCCAGCATCCTACATGGAAACTGACGCCAGGTCTTGTGTTCCAGCATCCTACGTGGAAACTGACGCCAGGTCTTGTGTTCCAGCATCCTACGTGGAAACTGACGCCAGGTCTTGTGTTCCAGCATCCTTCGTGGAAAACTGACGCCAGGTCTTGTGTTCCAGCATCCTTCGTGGAAACTGACGCCAGGTCTTGTGTTCCAGCATCCTTCGTGGAAACTGACGCCAGGTCTTGTGTTCCAGCATCCTACGTGGAAACTGACGCCAGGTCTTGTGTTCCAGCATCCTACGTGGAAACTGACGCCAGGTCTTGTGTTCCAGCATCCTACCTGGAAACTGACGCCAGGTCTTGTGTTCCAGCATCCTACCTGGAAACTGACGCCAGGTCTTCACTGTGTAAAGAAGGTCACTGTCTTGACGAAGACGTTTTACATTCCTGTAATTGTTTTTTTTTTTTTTGAGAAACAATTATCTAATTTATTAGGACGGAAGATTATGATATCTAAATATTAGCTCTTCTCCTGAATGATATTATGGAAAACAATGTTTTCTTTGTTAGTCGCTAGAGTCGTTTTACAATAGTTTTTTGCTTGACTTAGTAAAAACCTTTTTGGATGTAGCAGTCAGGATGCACAGCTTTTCTGACCTCTTGGTTTATACTGGAAACTTCTTGATCTAAGCGGTTTGGCCAGCAAATACCTGAATATCTTAACAGTAGATTAGACACAGTTCTTTTCTTAGATTGATTGCTGAAATAATTGACACAAGTTGATGTGTTAGAAGGCTTTCTTTAAACACTGAGCTGGTTCTTATTTTCCTGCTAAAGCTCCTTGTCTTTCCCACTGGTATTCATTGCCCTTTTGGTTAATGTTCTTCCTCAAGAATGTGTGTCCTGTGGTTCTTTGCTTGTTCTTTCTTTGTTACCAGTTTCATCCTATATTCGCTTGTCTGAGGTGCTTATTTCCTCCTTGTTTCTTCTTCTTGATTCGCCGGTACTCTCCGGGCCCGGGCCTCTTCCAAGTGGTGGCCCGTCCTTGGCTCTCTTTCTCGGAAGTATCTCAGTCTAATGTCTGCCATGGGAGGAGGTAAAAGTACTTTCTCATCGTTGGGACCAACTGTCCTCAGGAGTAGCCACATTCCCCGCCCTCACGGGGCTAGTCTCATCTTGTTTGCTGCCTTCTCCAGTGTATATTTTTGTGTTTGCTGCCTTCTCCAGTGTATATTTTTGTGTTTTCTGCCTTCTCCAGAGTATATTTTTTGTGTTTGCTGCCTTTTCCAGTGTATATTCCCTTGCTTGTTCTTTCTTTCCTTGTTTTTTCGGTGTATGTTGTATTTCTGTACGTTCGTTCCTCTATTAGTTTTTCTTCTCTACGAGTTTTAAGTGATTATGTGATTATTAATTTCCATGGAGACAGTAAACATATTCGCGCAAAATATCGTTATTATTCACATACATAATACTCTTTATCTTTTATCAAATCCATAAACTAGTGAACACAAGTGATTTTTTTGTCTGAAACTTTCAGGTGTTTGTCTACAACAAGCACAGCTTTGTAAGCAGACACAAGCAGGTCCCAGGTGTTTGTCTACAACAAGCACAGCTTTGTAAGCAGACACAAGCAGGTCTCAGGTGTTTGTCTACAACAAGCACAGCTTTGTAAGCAGACACAAGCAGGTCTCAGGTGTTTGTCTACAACAAGCACAGCTTTGTAAGCAGACACAAGCAGGTCTCAGGTGTTTGTCTACAACAAGCACAGCTTTGTAAGCAGACACAAGCAGGTCTCAGGTGTTTGTCTACAACAAGCACAGCTTTGTAAGCAGAGACAAGCAGGTCTCAGGTGTTTGTCTACAACAAGCACAGCTTTGTAAGCAGAGACAAGCAGGTCTCAGGTGTTTGTCTACAACAAGCACAGCTTTGTAAGCAGACACAAGCAGGTCTCAGGTGTTTGTCTACAACAAGCACAACTTTGTAAGCAGACACAAGCAGGTCTCAGGTGTTTGTCTACAACAAGCGCAACTTTGTAAGCAGAGACAAGCAGGTCTCAGGTGTTTGTCTACAACAAGCACAGCTTTGTAAGTAGACACAAGCAGGTCTCAGGTGTTTGTCTACAACAAGCACAGCTTTGTAAGCAGAGACAAGCAGGTCTCAGGTGTTTGTCTACAACAAGCACAGCTTTGTAAGCAGAGACAAGCAGGTCTCAGGTGTTTGTCTACAACAAGCACAGCTTTGTAAGCAGACACAAGCAGGTCTCAGGTGTTTGTCTACAACAAGCACAACTTTGTAAGCAGAGACAAGCAGGTCTCAGGTGTTTGTCTACAACAAGCGCAACTTTGTAAGCAGAGACAAGCAGGTCTCAGGTGTTTGTCTACAACAAGCGCAACTTTGTAAGCAGAGACAAGCAGGTCTCAGGTGTTTGTCTACAACAAGCGCAACTTTGTAAGCAGAGACAAGCAGGTCTCAGGTGTTTGTCTACAACAAGCGCAACTTTGTAAGCAGAGACAAGCAGGTCTCAGGTGTTTTGTCTACAACAAGCGCAACTTTGTAAGCAGAGACAAGCAGGTCTCAGGTGTTTGTCTACAACAAGCGCAACTTTGTAAGCAGAGACAAGCAGGTCTCAGGTGTTTGTCTACAACAAGCGCAACTTTGTAAGCAGAGACAAGCAGGTCTCAGGTGTTTGTCTACAACAAGCGCAACTTTGTAAGCAGAGACAAGCAGGTCTCAGGTGTTTGTCTACAACAGCGCAACTTTGTAAGCAGAGACAAGCAGGTCTCAGGTGTTTGTCTACAACAGCGCAACTTTGTAAGCAGAGACAAGCAGGTCTCAGGTGTTTGTCTACAACAAGCGCAACTTTGTAAGCAAAGGCAAGCAGGTCTCAGGTGTTTGTCTACAACAAGCGCAACTTTGTAAGCAGAAGACAACAGGTCTCAGGTTGTTTGTCTACAACAGCGCAACTTTGTAAGCAGAGACAAGCAGGTCTCAGGTGTTGTCTACAACAAGCGCAACTTTGTAAGCAGAGACAAGCAGGTCTCAGGTGTTTTTTCTACAACAAGCGCAACTTTGTAAGCGAGACAAGCAGGGCTCAGGTGTTTTGTCTACAACAAAGCGCAACTTTGTAAGCAGAGACAAGCAGGTCTCAGGTGTTTTTTCTACAACAAGCGCAACTTTGTAAGCAGAGACAAGCAGGTCTCAGGTGTTTGTCTACAACAAGCGCACTTTGTAAGCAGGGGACAAGCAGGTCTCAGGTGTTTGTCTACAACAAGCGCAACTTTGTAAGCAGAGACAAGCAGGTCTCAGGTGTTTGTCTACAACAAGCGCCCAAATTTGTAAGCAGAGACAAGCAGGTCTCAGGTGTTTGTCTACAACAAGCGCAACTTTGTAAGCAGAGACAAGCAGGTCTCGGGGTTTGTCTACAACAAGCGCAACTTTGTAAGCAGAGACAAGCAGGTCTCAGGTGTTTGTCTACAACAAGCACAACTTTGTAAGCAGAGACAAGCAGGTCTCAGGTGTTTGTCTACAACAAGCACAGCTTTGTAAGCAGAGACAAGCAGGTCTCAGGTGTTTGTCTACAACAAGCGAACTTTGTAAGCAGAGACAAGCAGGTCTCAGGTGTTTGTTTCAACAAGCCAACTTTGTAAGCAGAGACAAGCAGGTCTCAGGTGTTTTTTCACAACAAGCGCAACTTTGTAAGCAGAGACAAGCAGGTCTCAGGTGTTTGTCTACAACAAGCGCAACTTTGTAAGCAGAGACAAGCAGGTCTCAGGTGTTTGTCTACAACAAGCGCAACTTTGTAAGCAGAGACAAGCAGGTCTCACATATATGACGTTGTAAGTGTTTTCATTTCGCGTTTCATTTTATTTTTGTTGTGTTTGATAATCAGTGTTAAAGCTGACAGTAGTTATTACACTTACAACTTTCTATTGGAGTAGACAGTAGTTACTGCACTTACAACTTTCTACTGGAGTAGACAGTAGTTACTGCACTTACAACTTTCTACTGGAGTAGACAGTAGTTACTGCACTTACAACTTTCTACTGGAGTAGACAGTAGTTACTGCACTTACAACTTTCTACTGGAGTAGACAGTAGTTAAATGCACTTACAACTTTCTACTGGCGTAGACAGTAGTTACTGCATTTACAACTTTCTACTGGAGTAGACAGTAGTTACTGCATTTACAACTTTCTACTGGAGTTGACTCAACTCCTCAACTTCTTTATTTGCAAAGAAATATTTTTCACTGAATTTTTACAATTTAAGCATTGATGTTGGTATGATGTTCCATGTTGCTTTATAATGTTGGTATGATGTTCCATGTTGCTTTATAATGTTGGTATGATGTTCCATGTTGCTTTATAATGTTGGTATGATGTTCCATGTTGCTTTATAATGTTGGTATGATGTTCCATGTTGCTTTATAATGTTGGTATGATGTTCCATGTTGCTTTATAATGGTATGATGTTCCATGTTGCTTTATAATGTTGGTATGATGTTCCATGTTGCTTTATAATGTTGGTATGATGTTCCATGTTGCTTTACAATGTTGGTATGATGTTCCATGTTGCTTTATAATGTTGGTATGATGTTCCATGTTGCTTTATAATGTTGGTATGATGTTCCATGTTGCTTTATAATGTTGGTATGATGTTCCATGTTGCTTTATAATGTTGGTATGATGTTCCATGTTGCTTTATAATGTTGGTATGATGTTCCATGTTGCTTTATAATGTTTGTATGATGTTCCATGTTGCTTTATAATGGTATGATCCATGTTGCTTTATAATGTTGGTATGATGTTCCATGTTGCTTTATAATGTTGGGATGATGTTTTCCCTGTTGCTTTATAATGTTGGTAAAGATGTTCCATGTTGCTTTATAATGTTGGTTTGATGTTCCATGTTGCTTTATAATGCTGGTATGATGTTCCATGTTGCTTTATAATGCTGGTATGATGTTCCATGTTGCTTTATAATGCTGGTATGATGTTCCATGTTGCTTTATAATGTTGGTATGATGTTCCATGTTGCTTTATAATGTTTGTATGATGTTCCATGTTGCTTTATAATGTTGGTATGATGTTCCATGTTGCTTTATAATGTTTGTATGATGTTCCATGTTGCTTTATAATGTTGGTATGATGTTCCATGTTGCTTTATAATGTTTGTATGATGTTCCATGTTGCTTTACAAAGTTGGTATATTTTCCAGTTGCTTATAATGTTTGTATGATTCCATGTTGCTTTTAAATGTTGGTATGATGTTCCATGTTTGCTTTATAATGTTTGTATGATGTTCCATGTTGCTTTATAATGGTATGATGTTCCATGTTGCTTTATAAATCAATATAAAAAACTACTTTATACATCAGATGATATTCATGGAAGTTCATCTATACATTAACAAGGAGACGTGTCAGCCAGGAGACGTGTCAGCCAGGAGACGTGTCGGCCAGGAGACGTGTCAGCCAGGAGACGTGTCAGCCAGGAGACGTGTCAGCCAGGAGACGTGTCAGCCAGGAGACGTGTCAGCCAGGAGACGTGCGGCCAGGAGACGTGTCAGCCAAGGGGAACGTGTCAGCCAGGAGACGTGTCGGCCAGGAGACGTGTCAGCCAGGAGAAAGTGTCAGCCAGGGAACGTAGTCAGCCAGGAGACGTGTCAGCCAGGAACGTTTCAGCCAGGGGACGTGTTTAGCCCCGGAGACGTGTCGGCCAGGAGACGTGTCGGCCAGGAGACGTGTCAGCCAGGAGACGTGTCACCAGGACGTGTCAGCCAGGAGGGCGTGTCAGCCAGGAGACCCTGTCAAACAGGAAACGTGTCGGGCCCGGAGACGTGTCAGCCAGGAGACGTGTCAGCCAGGAGACGTTCGGCCAGGAGACGTGTCGGCCAGGAGACGTGTCAGCCAGGAGACGGTCAGCCAGGAGACGTGCGGCCAGGAGACGTGTCGGCCAGGAGACGTGTCAGCCAGGGAGACTGTCGGCCCGGAGACGTGTCGGCCAGGAGACGTGCAGCCAGGAGGGCGGTCAGCCAGGAGACGTGTCGGCCAGGAGACGTGTCAGCCAGGAGACCCTGTCGGCCAGGGGAAGTTCGGCCAGGAGACGTGTCAGCCAGGAGACGTTCCCAGGGACGTGTCAGCCGGAGACGTTGTCAGCCAACAGACGTGTCAGCCAGGAGGGCGTGTCAGCCAGGAACGTGTCAAGCCCGGAGACGTGTCCCCGGGCCCGGAGACGTGTCAGCCAGGAGACGTGTCAGCCAGGAGACGTGTCAGCCAGGAGACGTGTCAGCCAGGAGACGTGTCAGCCAGGAGACGTGTCAGCCAGGAGACGTGTCGGCCAGGAGACGTGTCGGCCAGGAGACGTGTCGGCCAGGAGACGTCGGCCAGGAGACGTGTCGGCCAAGAGACGTGTCAGCCAGGAGACGTGTCGGCCAGGAGACGTGTCAGCCAGGAGACGTGTCGGTCAGGCTGTAAGATGCTCTCCTAAAATTGTTTTTGTCACTAAATCACATCACCAAAATTGTTAGTATTTTTGGGAAAGTTTTTGTTTTATGTTTGTGATGGTCAGTGATTTTTCTGTCATTAAAGATTTATCTCATGATGAAGATCTTTTAAATACTGTAACATGTATTTAATGAAACGTTACATAATTTTTTTTAACAAGTCGGCCGTCTCCCACCGAGGCAGGGTGACCCAAAAAGAAAGAAAATCCCTAAAAGAAAATACTTTCATCATCATTCAACACTTTCACCTCACTCACACATAATCATTCTTTTTTTGCAGAGGTGCTCAGAACACAACAGTTTAGAAGTATATACGTATAAAGATACACAACATATCCCTCCAAACTGCCAATATCCCGAACCATTCCTTTAAAGTGCAGGCATTGTACTTCCCGTTTCCAGGACTCAAGTCCGACTATATAAAAATAACGGGTTTCCCTGAATACCATCACTAAATATTACCCTGCTCACACTCCAACAGCTCGTCAGGTCCCAAATACCATTCGTCTCCATTCACTCCTATGTAACACGCTTACACACGCTTGCTGGAAGTCCAAGCCCCTCGCCCACAAAACTTCCTTTACTTTTCATAGTCAGTAAAGCAAGTGGTATTGTGACTGTACTTTACATAGTCACTAAAGCAAGTGGTATTGTGACTATGTACTTTTCAAAGTCAGTAAAGCAAGTGGTATTGTAACTATGCACTTTCAGAGGTGATATACAAATTTTGTTTGTTACTTGTCTACTGACATGACTGCAGTTTTATATTAAAATGCAGCTTATATCTGTTTGCTCTATTAACTCACATGCATTTTTTAAGCGCACAGTTTGATGACTTCCATACATGGGACCCATCATAAATATTCCCAGTTGAGCCCCGCACCTCCTAAGGTTGGCTCTGCTGGACAGTTTCCCCTGTCATTTTTTTTTTTCGTCCTGGATAATTTCCCTGTCATTTTCAATCGCTTTGGTATTTTTCCCTGTAATTTTCCATCGCACTTAACGGGTTTTTGTCATATTCCATCATTATGAACGAGTTTCTCTGTCGTATTCCATCTTCCTGAACGGTTTTCCCTGTCATTTTCAATCGTACTTGACGGTTTTCATTTTCATTTTCCATCGCCCTGGATGGGTTTCCGTGTCACTCCATCATTTTGGACGGGGTTCCCTGTCACATACCATGGTTTTGGGCGTGTCTACCTGCCATATACCATGGTTTTGGACGTGTCTACGTGTCATATACCATGGTTTTGGACGTGTCTCCCTGTCACACACCATGGTTTTGGACATGTCTCCCTGTCATATACCATGGTTTTGGACGTGTTCCCTGTCAATACCTGGTTTGGACGTGTCTCCCTGTCATATACCATGGTTTTGGACGTGTCTCCCTGTCACATACCATGGTTTTGGACGGGTTTCCCTGTCATATACCATGGTTTTGGACGTGTCTCCCTGTCACATACCATGGTTTTGGACGTGTCTCCCTGTCACATACCATGGTTTTGGACGTGTCTCCCTGTCACATACCATGGTTTTGGACGTGTCTCCCTGTCACATACCATGGTTTTGGACGTGTTTCCCTGTCACATACCATGGTTCTTGGACGGGTTTCCCTGTCACATACCATGGTTTTGGACGGGGTTCCCTCTCACATACCAAGGTTTTGGACGGGGTACCCTGTCACATACCATGGTTTTGGACGGGGTTCCCTGTCACATACCATGGTTTTGGACGGGGTTCCCTCTCACATACCAAGGTTTTGGACGGGGTTCCCTGTCACATACCATGGTTTTGGACGGGGTTTCCTGTAACATACCATGGTTTTGGACGGGGTTCCCTGTCACATACCATGGCTTTGGACGGGGTTCCCTGTCACATACCATAGTTTTGGACGGGGTTCCCTGTCACATACCATGGCTTTGGACGGGGTTCCCTGTCACATACCATGGCTTTGGACGGGGTACCCTGTCACATACCATGGTTTTGGACGGGGTACCCTGTCACATACCATGGTTTTGGACAGGGTTCCCTGTCACATACCATGGTTTTGGACGGGGTTCCCCGTCACATACCATGGTTTTGGACGGGGTTCCCTGTCATATACCATGGTTTTGGACGGGGTTCCCTGTCACATACCATGGTTTTCGACGGGGTACCCTGTCACATACCATGGTTTTGGACAGGGTTCCCTGTCACATACCATGGTTTTGGACGGGGTTCCCTGTCACATACTATGGTTTTGGACGGGGTTCCCTGTCACATACCATGGTTTTGGACGGGGTTCCCTGTCACATACCATGGTTTTGGACGGGGTTCCCTGTCACATACCATGGTTTTGGACGGGGTTCCCTGTCACATACCATGGTTTTGGACGGATTTCCCTGTCATATACCATGTAATTTTCCCTCACCTTGGACCTGGTTTCCCTCTTATTTTCCATCGCTCTGGATGTGTTTATTTTTCATTTTCCGTCTCCTTTCACGGGTTTTTCTGCCATTTTCAGTAGCTTTAGACGGGTTTCTCTGTCGTTTTTTATAGCCCTGAAGTGGTTCTCTGTCATTTTTCATTGTTCTGAACGAGTTATCCTGTCATATTCCAACGGTCTTGACTGGTTTCCCTGTTTTTTTCATCGTCCTGGACGCGTTTCTCAGTCGTTTTCAATCCCCCGCGACGGGTATTCTTGTAGCTTTCCATTGACCTGGACGGGTATCCCTGTCATTATCTATCACCCTGGAGGGTTATCCCTGTCATTATCCACCACCCTGGACGGGTATCTCTGTCATTATCCACCACCCTGGACGGGTATCCCTGTCATTATTCACCCTGGACGGGTATCCCTGTCAGTATCCACCACCCTGGACGGTTATCCATGTCAGTATCCACCACCCTGGACGGGTATCCCTGTCATTATTCACCACCCTGGACGGGTATCCCTGTCATTATCCACCACCCTAGGCGGGTATCCCTGTCATTATCCACCACCCTCGAAGGGTATCCCTGTCATTATCCACTACCCTGGACGGGTATCTCTGTCATTATCCACCGCCCTGGACGGGTATCTCTGTCATTATTCACCCTGGACGGGTATCCCTGTCAGTATCCACCACCCTGGACGGTTATCCCTGTCAGTATCCACCACCTGGACGGGTATCCCTGTCATTATTCACCACCCTGGACGGGTATCCCTGTCATTATCCACCTTGGACGGGTATCCCTCTCATTATCCACCACCCTGGATGGGTATCCGTCATTATCAACCACCCTGGACGGGTATCCCTGTCATTATCCACCACCCTGGACGGGTATCCCTGTCATTATCAACCACCCTGGACGGTTATCCCTGTCATTATCAACCACCCTGGACGGGTATCCCTGTTATTATTCACCGCCCTGGACAGGTTTCTCTGTCATATTCCATCCCCTTGACTGGTTTTCTTGTCATTTTACGACGCTCTTGACGAATTTCTCCTCTTTTACTCCATCGCCTTGGATGTGTTTCTTAGTCACATTCCTTCGTCCTAGAGAGGTTTCTTTGTCATATTCCATGAGAGATGACAGGTGTCCTCATCATTTTTCATCCAGCTTCCTGGGTTTTCCACTGTCATTTTCCGTCACAATGGACTGTTTTCTGTCATAATCCATAACTCTGAACTTGTTTCTCTCTCATATTTACTCGCCCTGGACAGGTTTCCATGTCATTTTCCGTCGTCATAGACGGGTTCCTGTCATTTTTCCATTGTCCTGGACGGATTTCCTTGTCATATTCCATCACCTGGACGGGTTTCGTTGTCATTTTCAATTGCCCTGGAAGGATTTCCCTGTCATCTTCAATCGACCTTCACGGGTTTCCCTCTCATGTTTCCCTCTCATGTTTCCTTCTCATGTTTCCCTCTCATGTTTCCCTCTCATGTTTCCCTCTCATGTTTCCTTCTCATGTTTCCCTCTCATGTTTCCCTCTCATGTTTCCCTCTCATGTTTCCCTCTCATGTTTCCCTCTCATGTTTCCCTCTCATGTTTCCCTCTCATGTTTCCCTCTCATGTTTTCCATCGTCCTGAACAGAACAACTTCTCATTTTCCATCGCCTTGGACGGGTTTTTCTTTCATTTTCTATTAATATGGACCCGTTTTTCTGTCGTTTTCTATGCAATAGAAAATGACAACTGTCATTTTCTATTTCAGTAGACAGATTTTCTTGTCATATTCCCTCGCTTTGGACGGTTTTCCTGCAATATTCCATCGCCCTGTACGGGTTTCGTGGTTATTTTCCATCACCGTGGACAGGCTTCTGTCATTTTCCATTGCCCTGAAATTGTTTCCCTGTCACATTCCATAGCCCTAGACGGGTTTCCCTGTTATTTTTCATCGCCCACGACGGGTTTCTGTCATATTCCATCTCCCTGGATGGGTTTCTGTCATATTCCATCGCCCTGGTCGGGTTTTCCTTTCATATTGCATCACCCTGGACGGGTTTCCCTGTCATACTCTCTCTCCCTGGGCAGGTTTCCCTTTCATATTCCATATCCATGGACGGGTTTCTCTCTCACATTCCATCGCCCTGAACGAGTTTCCCTGTCATATTTCGTCTCAATGGACGGGTTTCCTGTCATATTCCATCGCCCTGGACGGGTTTTTCTGTCATATTCCATCGCTCTGGACGGGTTTCCGTGTCATATTCCATCTCCCTGGACTGGTTTCCCTGTCATATTCTATCTCCCTGGACGGGTTTCCCTGTCATATTCCATCTCCCTGGACGGGTTTCCCTGTCATATTCCATCTCCCTGGACGGGTTTCCCTGTCATATTCCATCTCCCTGGACGGGTTTTCCTGTCATATTCCATCTCCCTGGACGGGTTTCCCTGTCATATTCCATCTCCCTGGACGGGTTTCCCTGTCATATTCCATCTCCCTGGACGGGTTTCCTTGTCATATTCCATCTCCTTGGATGGGTTTCCCTGTCATATTCCATCTCCCTGGATGGGTTTCCCTGTCATATTCCATCTCCCTGGACGGGTTTCCCTGTCATATTCCATCTCACTGGATGGGTTTCCCTGTCATATTCCATCTCCCTGGAAGGGTTTCTCTGTCATATTCCATCTCCCTGGATGGGTTTCCCTGTCATATTCCATCTCCCTGGACGGGTTTCCCTGTCATATTCCATCTCCCTGGATGGGTTTCCCTGTCATATTCCATCTCCCTGGACGGGTTTCACTGTCATATTCCATCTCCCTGGACGGGTTTCCCTGTCATATTCCATCTCCCTGGACGGGTTTCCCTGTCATATTCCATCTCCCTTGACGGGTTTCCCTGTCATATTCCATCTACCTGGATGGGTTTCCCTGTCATATTCCATCTCCCTGGACGGGTTTCCCTGTCATATTCCATCTCCCTGGACGGGTTTCCCTGTCATATTCCATCTACCTGGATGGGTTTCCCTGTCATATTCCATCTCCCTGGAAGGGTTTCCCTGTCATATTCCATCTACCTGGACGGGTTTCCCTGTCATATTCCATCTCCATGGACGGGTTTCCTTGTCATATTCCACCTCCATGGACGGGTTTTCCTGTCATATTCCATCTCCATGGACGAGTTTCCCTGTCATATTCCATCTCCATGGACGGGTTTCCCTGTCATATTCCATCTCCATTGACGGGTTTCCTTATCATATTCCATCTCCATGGACGGGTTTCCTTGTCATATTCCATCTCCATGGACGAGTTTCCCTGTCATATTCCATCTCCATTGACGGGTTTCCCTGTCATATTCCATCTCCATTGACGGGTTTCCCTGTCATATTCCATCTCCATGGACTGGTTTCTCTGTCATATTCCATCTCCATGGACGGGTTTCCCTGTCATATTCCATCTCCATGGACGGGTTTCCCTGTCATATTCCATCTCCCTGGACGGATTTCCCTGTCATATTCCATCTCCATGGATGGGTTTCCCTGTCATATTCCATCTCCCTGGACGGGTTTCCCTGTCACATTCCATCTCCCTGGACGGGTTTCCCTCTCATATTCCATCTCCCTGGACGGGTTTCCCTGTCATATTCCATCTCCCTGGACGGGTTTCCCTGCCATATTCCATCTCCCTGGATGGGTTTCCCTGTCATTTTCCATCTCCATGGACGGGTTTCCCTGTCATATTCCATCTCCCTGGACGGGTTTCCCTGTCACATTCCATCTCCCTGGACGGGTTTCCCTGTCATTTCCATCTCCTGGACGGGTTTCCCTGTCATATTCCATCTCCCTGGACGGGTTTCCCTGCCATATTCCATCTCCCTGGACGGGTTTCCCTGTCATATTCCATCTCCCTGGACGGGTTTCCCTGTCATATTCCATCTCCCTGAACGGGTTTCCCTGTCATATTCCATCTCCCTGGACGGGTTTCCCTGTCATATTCTATCTCCATGGACGGGTTTCCCTGTCATATTCCATCTCCCTGGATGGGTTTCCCTGTCATATTCCATCTCCCTGGACGGGTTTCCCTGTCATATTCCATCTCACTGGACGGGTTTCCCTGTCATATTCCATCTCACTGGACGGGTTTCCCTGTCATATTCCATCTCACTGGACGGGTTTCCCTGTCATATTCCATCTCACTGGACGGGTTTCCCTGTCATATTCCATGGCCTTGGACTGGTTTCCTTGAAAGGGCGAAGTTAAGAAATTAAAGATGAGGCAAGATTAGTGGACTCAGAACATAAACTTCAGGGACACAGCCACAAACCTCAGAGTGAGTGTAGTTGGGTTTGTGGGTTAACAGGGCTAAGACCGGCAACGGTGCGACACACGTGGTCGTGGGTGGCTGGGTCTATGGGTTGAACGGCGTAAGCCCCACTGAGGACAGCCACACTGCCGCGAAGATAATTCTAAGCTGGCTAGCTTAAAATACACCCACGAAATACTACAACACCACAAGGATGAAAAAAAAGAGCACTCAGGATGGCTTGGAGCTTGAATCACAAGCGATGAAGACTACTCACGTGGCTTACTTGAGTACTGGGGTAAGACACCTGGGTTAGTTTCTAGCTGGCTTATCTTAACCCTTCACACAGAATAGCTTGATAACTTCTCACGATGAGCACAGCAGGGGTGGAAGCTGGCTTGGCAGGCAAAGGAATTGGATGAAGTAGATTAGGCTCGACTGGGCTTCCTCACCACAGACTGGAAGCTGGCTTATTTTGCAAACTCGGGTCAACCCCTCGGGAGTGATGCAAATAAGCAGATAAACACTAATACAAAGAGACTGACCAGTGAATGGTGTAGAAAGCTGGTAGGAGCTTGGGCGGGAGAACTGGCTTGAGGTAGCTGGCTGGCGTTAACCTCGGTAGGCCTACTCACAAGATGGCTGGCGCGGTCGAAATTTATCTCCAGAAATCGCTGTAATCGTCAGAATTACAGGCCCTCCGATGCCACCATTTATCGTAGGGGTTGAAGGTAGACACACTTGTTGGATGGTTACGATATAATGTCAGACTGAGATGATGGGAACTGGAGCCCAGTGCCTTGCCTGTCTTCCCCTGGATGTCTACGCCGAGTGAGAGGGAGGCAGAGGTACGAGCCTACACATGCGCATCCCGTGACGTCACACAAAGTCACAGGCCTACAAGGGATCTGCTATCTAAAGCACATGGATAATACTAATATGCTATGCTATAACACAGGGATCAGCAACTATGCTGACAGTGGGAGAGTACAGGAAGGGTGTAGGAGTGTTGTGGGAGAGTACAGGAAGGGTGTGGGAGTGTTGTGAGAGAGTACAGGGTGTGAGAGTGCTGTGGGAGAGTACAGGAAGGGTGTGGGAGTGTCGTGGGAGAGTACAGGAAGGGTGTGGGAGTGCTGTGGGACAGTACAAGAAAGGTGTGGGAGTGTTGTGGGAGAGTACAGGATGAGAGAGTGCTGAGGGAGAGTACAAGAAGGGTGTGGGAGTGTTGTGGGAGAGTACAGGAAGGGTGTGGGAGTGCTGTGGGAGAATACAAGAAAGGTGTGGAAGTGCTGTAGGAGAGTGCAGGATGGGTGTGGGAATGTTGTGGGAGAGTACAGGAAGGGAGTGGGAGTGCTGTGGGAGAGTACAGGAAGGGTGTGGGAGTGCTGTGGGAGAGTACAGGAAGGGTGTGGGAGTGCTGTGGGAGAGTACAGGAAGGGTGTGGGAGTGCTGTGGGAGGGTTTAAAGGGAAGATGTGGGAGTGCTGTGGGAGAGTACAGGAAGAGTGTGGGAGTGCTGTGGGAGAGTACAGGATTGTGTGGGAGTGCTGTGGGAGAGTACACGAAGGCCGTGGGAGTGCTGTGGGAGAGTACAGGGTGTGGGAGTGCTGTGGGAGAGTACAGGAAGGGTGTGGGAGTGCTGTGGGAGAGTACAGGGTGTGGGAGTGCTGTGGGAGAGTGCAGGAAGGGTGTGGGAAGTTGTTGTGGGAGAGTACGGAAGGGTGTGGCATGTGTGTGGAGAGTCAGGAAGGGTGTGGGAGTGTGTGGGAGAGTACAGGAAGGGTGTGGGAGTGCTGTGGGAGAGTAGCAGGAAGGGTGTGGGTAGTGTTGTGGAAGTACAGGAAGGGTGTGGAGTGCTGTGGAGAGTACAGGAAGGTGTGGAGTGCTGTGGGAGAGTACAGGAAGGGTGTGGGAGTGCTGTGGGAGAGCACAGGAAGGGTGTGGGAGTGCTGTGGAAGAGTACAGGAAGGGTGTGGGAGTGCTGTGGGAGAGTACAGGAAGGGTGTGGGAGTGCTGTGGGAGAGTACAGGAAGGGTGTGAGTGTTGTGGGAGAGTACGGAAAGGTGTGGGGGAGTGTTGTGGGAGAGTACAGGATTAGTGTGGGAGTGCTGTGGGAGAGTACACGAAGGCCGTGGGAGTGTTGTGGGAGAGTACAGGGTTGTGGGAGTGCTGTGGGAGAGTACAGGAGGGTGTGGGAGTGCTGTGGGAGAGTACAGGAAGGGTGTGGGAGTGCTGTGGGAGAGTACAGGAAGGGTGTGGGAGTGCTGTGGGAGAGTACAGGAAGGTGTGGGAGTGCTGTGGGAGAGTACAGGGTGTGGGAGTGCTGTGGGAGAGTACAGGAAGGGTGTGGGAGTGCTGTGGTAGAATACAGGAAGGGTGTGGGAGTGCTGTGGGAGAGTGCAGGAAGGGTGTGGGAGTGTTGTGGGGGAGTACAGGAAGGGTGTGGGAGTGCTGTGGGAGAGTACAGGAAGGGTGTGAGGAGTGCTGTGGGAGAGTACAGTAAGGGTCGTGGGAGTGTCTGTGGGAGAGTACAGGAAGAGTGTGGGAGTGCTGTGGGAGAGTACAGGAAGGGTGTGGGAGTGCTGTGGGAGAGTACAGGAAGGGTGTCGGAGAGCTGTGGGAGAGTACAGGGTGTGGGAGTGCTGTGGGAGAGTACAGGAAGGGTGTGGGAGTGTTGTGGGAGAGTGCAGGAAGGGTGTGGGAGTGTTGTGGGAGAGTACAGGAAGGGTGTGGGAGTGTTGTGGGAGAATGCATGGGGTGGGGATTGTTGTGGGAGAGTACAGGAAGGGTGTGGGAGTGCTGTGGGAGAGTACAAGAAGGGTGTGGGAGTGCTGTGGGAGAGTACAGGGTGTGGGAGTGCTGTGGGAGAGTACAGGAAGGGTGTGGGAGTGCTGTGGGAGAGTACAGGAAGGGTATGGGAGTGCTGTGGGAGAGTGCAGGAAGGGTGTGGGAGTGTTGTGGGAGAGTACAGGAAGGGTGTGGGAGTGCTGTGAGAGAGGGGGGGGTACAGGAAGGGTGTGGGAGTGCTGTGGTAGAGTGCAGGAAGGGTGTGGGAGAGTTGTGGGAGAGTACAGGAAGGGTGTGGGAGTGTTGTGGGGAGTGCAGGAAGGGTGTGGGAGTGTCTGTTGGAGAGTACAGGAAGGTGGGGAGTGTGTGGGAGAGTACAGGAAGGGTGTGGGAGTGTGTGGGAGAGTACAGGAAGGGAGTGGGAGTGCTGTGGGAGAGTAAAGTGTGTGGAGTGCTGTGGGAGAGTACAGGAAGGGATGTGGGAGTGCTGGGTAGAGTACAGGGTGTGGGAGTGCTGTGGGAGAGTACAGGAAGGTTGTGGGAGTGCTGTGGGAGAGTACAGGAAGGGTGTGGGAGTGCTGTGGGAGAGTGCAATAAGGGTGGGGAGGTGTGGGAGTGTTGGGGGTGGAGTACAAGGTGTGGGAGTGCTGTGGGAGAGTACAGGAAGGGTGTGGGAGTGCTGTGGGAGAGTACAGGAAGGGTGTGGGAGTGTGTGGGAGAGTACAGGAAGGGTGTGGGGGGGTGTTGTGGGAGAGTACAGGAAGGGTGTGGGAGTGCTGTGGGAGAGTACAAGGTGTGGGAGTGCTGTGGGAGAGTACAGGAAGGGTGTGGGAGTGCTGTGGTAGAGTACAGGGTGTGGGAGTGCTGTGGGAGAGTACAGGAAGGTTGTGGGAGTGCTGTGGGAGAGTACAGGAAGGGTGAGGAGTGCTGTGGGAGAGTGCAGGAAGGGTTGGGGAGTGTTGTGGGGAGAGTACAGGAAGGGTGTGGGAGTGTTGTGAGAGAGTACAGGAAGGGTGTGGGAGTGCTGTGGGAGAGTGCAGGAAGGGTGTGGGAGTGTTGTGGGAGAGTGCAGGAAGGGTGTGGGAGTGTTGTGGGAGTGGTTTTGGGAGTGCTGTGGGAGAGTACAGGGTGTGGGAGTGCTGTGGGAGAGTACAGGAAGGGGGTGTGATGTCGTGGGAGAGTACAGGAAGGGTGTGGGAGTGCTGTGGGACAGTACAAGGGAAAGGTGTGGGGAAGTGTTGTGGGAGAGTACAGGAAGGGTGTGGGAGTGTTGTGGGAGAGTACAGGAAGGGTGTGGGAGTGCTGTGGGAGAGTACAGGAAGGGTGTGGGAGTGTTGTGGGAGAGTACAGGAAGGGTGTGGGAGTGCGTGTGGGAGAGTACAGAAGGGTGTGGGAGTGCTGTGGAGGAGTACAGGAAGGGTGTGGGGAGTGCTGTGGGAGAGTACAGGAAGGGTGTGGGAGTGCTGTGGGAGAGTGCAGGAAGGGTTTGTGGGAGTGTTGTGGGAGGGTGTGGGAGTGCTGTGGGAGAGTACAGGGTGTGGGAGTGTGGGGAGAGTACAGGAAGGGGGCTGGGAATGTGTGGGAGAGTACAGGAAGGGTGTGGGAGTGCTGTGGGACAGTACAAGAAAGGTGTGGGAGTGTTGTGGGAGAGTACAGGAAGGGTGTGAGAGTGTTGTGGGAGAGTACAGGAAAGGTGTGGGAGTGCTGTGGGAGAGTACGGGAAAGGGGTTTTGGGTGTGCTGTGGGAGAGTACAGAAAGGGTGTGGGAGAGTACAGGAAGGGTGGAGTGTGTTGTGGGAGAGAATAGGAAGGGTGTGAGTGGTTGTGGGGGGAGTAAAAAAAAGGTGAGGGAGTGCTGTTGGAGAGTACAGGAAGGGTGTGGGAGTGCTGTGGGAGAGTACAGAAAGGGTGTGGGAGTGCTGTGGGAGAGTACAGAAAGGGTGTGGGAGTGCTGTGGGAGAGTACAGGAAGGATGTGGGAGTGCTGTGGGAGAGTACAGGAAGGGTGTGGGAGTGCTGTGGGAGAGTACAGAAAGGTGTGGGAGTGCTGTGGGAGAGTACAGAAAGGGTGTGGGAGTGCTGTGGGAGAGTACAGGAAGGATGTGGGAGTGCTGTGGGAGAGTACAGGAAGGGTGTGGGAGTGCTGTGGGTGAGTACAAGAAGGGTGTGAGAGTGTTGTGGGAGAGTACAGGAAGGGTGTGGGAGTGTTGTAGGAGAGTACAGGAAGGGTGTGGGAGTGTTGTGGTATCGTAGGGGTTCTTAAATGGAGATATCGAGGGTTGAAGGCAGACACACTTGTTGGATGGTTACGATATAATGTCAGACTAAGATGATGGGAACTGGAGCCCAGTGCCTTGCCTGTCTTCGCCTGGGTGTCTACGCCGAGTGGGAGGGAGGCAGAGGTACGAGCCTACACAGGCGCATCCCGTGACGTCACACAAAGTCACAGGCCTACAAGGGATCTCCTATCTAAAGCACATGGATGATGCTAATATGCTATGCTATAACACAGGGATCAGCAACTATGCTGACAGCTCGGTCATGTTACGTATGTCGTCTCGACATACACTACTATCTACAGGCTGAACAGGCAGGCGGTTCTGGGCTGATTCTATACAATAACAAATTCATATATAACTTAGAACTAATGGATGGTATCATAATGGATGTTACAACATGAGTTTTACGTAATAGGTGTTAACGTAATCACTTTTAAAGTAATGCATTACAAACTATAAGAACAAATCATTATACAATATGGATGGAATTGATCGATCGATCTGTATTCATGCACTCTACAGATTCTGACGAAGAATAAATATATATATATACAAGGTGAAATTAACAGCAAAGGCATCTGGTGCGCACTCAGATCATTACTGTCAAATTCTCAGAATACGGAGGGAACGTGAATACGAAAAAAAAAAAAATTCTGAAAAACTAATCAGTTAATAACAAACAGTTGACAATTTACTTCATCTCGGACATCTAGTTATACAGACTATATACATT
Organism: Cherax quadricarinatus; assembly: GCF_026875155.1. Taxonomy (NCBI): domain Eukaryota; kingdom Metazoa; phylum Arthropoda; class Malacostraca; order Decapoda; family Parastacidae; genus Cherax; species Cherax quadricarinatus. Next base: position 7,672,270 of record NC_069469.1, on the reverse strand, counting down.
TAAACCCAATTCTGCGAGGGTGAGGTTTACATATGCAGAATGGTTATCATCTCTGGGAGGATCGAATTCCTCTGCAATGGCTAACACATGCCTTGACTGAGGGAGATCTGAGCAAGTATCTACAAAAGATACTTGTGGGTTTCTCATTACTTGTCGAGTATGCAAGGAGTAACGACATTCAGGTTGGTTATCTGACTGAGTATCTGAGTTAGAGGGTACAGAGTCAAGAGGATTTGAACCCGCGGTCATAGAGTCTCAAAACTCCAGCCCGTCGCGTTAGCCACTAGACCAGCTAGCCACAATAAGATTCATCCAACTAGGTATATTTCTACACCATAGGAAAGTTAGCACAGGCACCTCTGTGACCACAAATGCAAGTTTTTACAGACGAATCTCCAGCTAGCGTGGCCGTGACGAACTCTAGCTCAAGTCCCTTCACTGCCGTCAACATGACTCAAGAAATCGTAATGACACGATTGCAAATAAACCATACCCCCGGCCGGGATTGAACCCGCGGTCATAGAGTCTCAAAACTCCAGCCCGTCGCGTTAGCCACTAGACCAGCTAGCCACAATAAGATTCATCCAACTAGGTATATTTCTACACCATAGGAAAGTTAGCACAGGCACCTCTGTGACCACAAATGCAAGTTTTTACAGACGAATCTCCAGCTAGCGTGGCCGTGACGAACTCTAGCTCAAGTCCCTTCACTGCCGTCAACATGACTCAAGAAATCGTAATGACACGATTGCAAATAAACCATACCCCCGGCCGGGATTGAACAGAGGTGCCTGTGCTAACTTTCCTATGGTGTAGAAATACCTAGTTGGATGAATCTTATTGTGGCTAGCTGGTCTAGTGGCTAACGCGACGGGCTGGAGTTTTGAGACTCTATGACCGCGGGTCAATCCCGGCCGGGGTATGGTTTATTTGCAATCGTGTCATTTACGATTTCTTGAGTCATGTTGACGGTGTAAGGGACTTGAGCTAGAGTTCGTCAGGCCGCTTAGTGGGATTAGTCTTAAAACTTGCATTTTGACACAGAGGTGTGTTAATTTCTTGGTGTAGAAATATTCTAGTTGGTATGAATCTTATTGTGGCTAGCTGGATCTAGTGGCTAAACGCGACGGGCTGGAGTTTTGAGATCTATGACCGCGGGTTCAATCCGGCCGGGAGTAATGGTTATTTGCAATCGTGTCAATTACGATTTCTGAGTCAGGATTTTCGCTCTGTCATATTAGTCTGGGTAGCCATTCATAATCGATCTTTCTGAATCTAATGCGTTTTTGTATTTACAGTACTAATTTCTCTAACCTATATTATTACCAGAATATGTTCTGCTCGTTGGTCGACAAATTTTTGATCGTAGCTTAGGCATTCGGAGTTTGTTGAAAATTTGTCAGCTACTTCTGAACCTACTTGCTTTTGGGCTTAGCACGTATTAGTTACTCTAGTAAATTCTGTGTTGATTTATGAAGTGTTTACGGATTTCTAAAACATCTGAGCATGTGGTACGAGTTGTACGAATCTCAGGTTGTAATTAGGTTTCGGAGTGGAATATAACAACTCATAGGGTAAACGCTTATCTACACATACAATGCATAATGTAGGAGTATCACCTATGGAAGCACTGCAAGCAGAATTTATGGCACATTGAACATCTGGTATGACTTCATCCCAAGTTTCACTAATGGGTTGATAGTGGCTCTCAGGACATCAAGTACTTTTTATTGGTTCTTTCGGCTAACCATTGTTGGCAGGATGATGAGGAACAATGGTGGATTTAGAGATCTTGTATAAAGTACACAAATTTTCAAGAATCTCATTACAGAATTCACCTCCATTATCTGTTACTAAGGACTTTAGGGGTGGTATGCTGCAGATAATGCGTTCTTTAAACGCTTTAGCTACGTCTCTGCAGTCTTATCTGCAATAGGAACTAACTCACAATATCTGGTGAAATGGTCTACCATAACACACAGATGTTTGTTGCCTTGGAGGGAACATTTAAATTGGTTAAAAATCAAGGGCAACTCTTTCCCATGGTTCGCTAGTGGTTGGGTAACTTGGATTGGATTAGGACCATTGACATTTCCTTTATGTTGCATACAGACACTACATTTCTTAACATACTCGGAAATGTCAGTTGCCATACGTGGCCAAAGTATTTCATTCTGGCTTGTTTCACAGAACGATCCATACCAGGGTGTGCAACACCTGGTGCATCATGAACTAGCTGTAGAGCTACGTTCACTAGTGACTGTGGAATTACTAATTGGTAAACTCTTCTACTTGGAGTACCCAACTCGGCTGTTCGATACAGTAATTCTTGGCTCATTACAAAGTCACTAATGGGTGCTGGTGGCTTCACAGTAAGAATAAGATCTTCCTGGAGCAGGAATCGAATCACCAGAACACAAGGGATCGGTTCTTTCTTACTGGAGGAATGAACAAACTCGGTGGAGTGGATGACTCCCCCCGGTTGAAAAAATTAACGCTATAACACGCAATATGAACAAGGGAGAACGAATCTACTATCTCAAACTGCAAGCACAGGAGAAAGTAAATGAACACGGTCAACAATGCTGATATTCAATCTGAGTCGCACACAGTGACACGAGGTATCAACTATAAAGAAACTACACTTACAAACGTTAACATGTGAAAGTTACTCGAGAAATAACTTCTAACAATGCGCTGATTACTGTCAACTAGGATGGGATCACCATCTGGAACATAAGGAACAACAACAGACACTCTAGTGAGAACACTAGCTGTAACAGGGGACGTCCTTTCTGCATACGGCATGGGGACATCAACAAGAGATGGCATTACTAGTTGCAAGTAATCGTTTTCTGACAAGGCATCCCCTGTGGAGAAACTACTACTCGAACTAGCAGTCATTGCAGGGATAGGCTGTGCACTCAAGGCAGTCTGAGTGTCCCCGGACACTTGAGGCAACGGAACACTATCCTGCAAGTCTGAAGGTGTAGGTGGAACACAGATGGGAGTGACAGAGTTACTAGTGCCTGACCGCTTGGCTACGTTAATAAGTAATGAACGAATCTATAGGAACTTAATCTGAGCTTCACATTTCGCAGCACTTTAACAAATCTCAGATACAAGCTGTGAGAACAAACACATTGCTCAAGGGCTAGGTATTGTCTTTCATTCAGTAAGGAAATATTGGTACTGTGGACTGATTCATATTGACTTTGACTGGCATGATACACTAAGTGAACGTTCAAAAGTGACTGGGACATCTTCTCAGTGAACTTAAGTACATAAGGCAAGAAAAATGGAGAGAATGACATAATAAGCTTAAATGGAAGAAAATGCTTAACTATTCTGCATAAGTAATTAAAAGTTGACAGGTCACACAGTAAGTAAAGAACTCACACAAGAAAAATATGCAACTGAAATGAACAACACTTTGAAAATCAAGAGAACTTGTACTTTACTCAATTTAATTTGCTCAACTTTTACTTTAAATTGAATGAATGGCACAGTGAGTTGTCTTTACTTTCAATGCAACAAGGAAATACACAATAAAATGATAAAATGGACTCAATAAAACTTGTGCAAAAATAAAACAGACACACAATTCACTGAAATAAAATAAAATGGCACAGAACAGAGCATGTGAAACTGCACTGAAATAAACTGTAGCAATATTGCAAATAATTGCTAATCAACAAGTACTTCATAAAATTTCTGCAAGAAAACTTTAATGGCAACACAATATTTGCACAAGAATTATTGCAAAATGAGTCAATGTGCAATAATAAAAATTATTACACACACAAGAAAAGAAATGTATCAAGGAATGAACTGATTGAACACTTTAACTCTTAACTGCAACTTAAACAACACTTAACAAGCAAAAGAACAATTTACTCTAAAAGAAGAACTTAAAAATTGCACTAAGAGTGAATTTGTTCAATGAAACATGAAAAATAATAGGTGCTAAAACACAGAACGAAAGCTTGAACACTTACAGTGATGCAGAACACCACACATCAACATAAACACAGTACTAGAATTTTCTTGCTATGAAACTTGATGTGTGAAAAATTTTGTAAAAATGATTTCTTGCTTGCACAAAATAATGGCACTATTGTCTGTGGAAATAAGACAAATTAGACACTGGCTAAATGAAAGAATATGAACACAAGAATGTTCAACACAGAGAACAAAACAAGAATACACAAATGCTGGGAAGAAAAAAAAAATATAACAGACAACACTGAGTTGTGATGCAGAATATGAGGTGAAAAATTTACTGAAATACTTCACTGGAATACTGAGAACACTAGGTGACTGAAGTGTAAACACAAGTTCTATACTGCTCATATGTTGCACACAAAACAAAGGAAAACACTAAGTACTTACTTCAAGTGTATAAAAAGACACACAACACAACAGACATAAGATAATGCACGAAAATTAACACTGAATTAAGGAGATTAAAAGAAATTAATGCAATCAGTACATGATAAACACTGAGTCTGATCAAGAGTCACTGAATGTCACTAAGAGAAAAATCACAGGAAGCACAAAAGAAATGTCTCAACACTCGCAAATGTCTCTATGAAAAAAAAAAATATTATCGCTGTAACAACTTGGTGAAGAATGAGGTTGATGGTAGTGGAGAGTACGGGATTGTTTATGTCGTCTTGCTGCTGTCCTCTGCACAGGTGATCGTAGAATTGCGCTTACATCGACGAGAGACACACACAGGAGGCTTTTAATGGTGGCGCGAAAACACACTCTAGCTCTTGACCCCCTATGTGGTCCTTAAAATATGGTGCTACAACCCTTAGTAGTTTACCAAAACACTGAAGTAGTTAGGTGAGTGGGTATTGGCTGAGTGAGACTTAATTGTTCTTGTCTGGTTTCCTTGTCGTATTTCATTGTTCTGGACGGGTTTTCCTGTCATATTTCATCGTTCTGGACATGTTTCCCTGTCATATTTCATTGTCCTGGAAGGGTTTCCCTGTCAGACTTCATTGTTCTTGACGGGTTTCCCTGTCATATTTCATTGTTCTGGACGGGTTTCCCTGTCAGATTTCTTTGTTCTGGACGGGTTTCCCTGTCATATTTCATTGTTCTGGATGGGTTTTCCTGTCATATTTCATTGTTCTGGACTGGTTTCTGTCATATTTCATTGTTCTGGACGGGTTTCCCTGTCATATTTCATTGTTCTGGATGGGTTTTCCTGTCATATTTCATCGTTCTGCAAGGGTTTTCCTGTCATATTTCATTGTCTTGGACGGGTTTTCCTGTCATATATCATCGTCTTGGACGTGTTTCCCTGTCATATTTCATCGTTTTGGACGGGTTTCCTTGTCATTTTTCATTGTTCTGGACGTGTTACCCTGTCATATTTCATTGTTCTTGACGGGTTTCCCTGTCATATTTCATCGTTTTGGACGGGTTTCCTTGTCATTTTTCATTGTTCTGGACGTGTTACCCTGTCAGATTTCATTGTTCTTGACGGGTTTCCTGTCATATTTCATTGTTCTGGACGGGTTTCCCTGTCATATTTCATTGTTTTGGACGGGTTTCCCGGTCATGTTTCATTGTTCAGGACGGGTTTCCCTGTCATATTTCATTGTTCTGGACGGGTTTCCCTGTCATTTTTCATTGTTCTTGACGGGTTTCCCTGTCATATTTCATGGTTCTGGACTGGTTTTCCTGTCATATTTCGTTGTTCTGGACGGGTTTCCTGTCATATTTCATTGTTCTGGACGGGTTTCCCTCTCATATTTCATTGTTTTCGACGGGTTTTCCTTTCATATTTCATTGTTCTTGACGGGTTTCGCAGAACACCTGCATCTCCAAGCTGCGCCGCCGTGATATGAAAGTGCGAGGTCACAGGACAGACAGACGGTGCCAAGCAAGGTGTGAGGTTGTGAGGTCACTCTGTAACCTAACCTAACCTAACCACACACATGCTATCCACAATTTTTCTAGTTTTCAGTAATAAATCCAATTTTTCTCAATTGTTCAATGACACTAATACATAATTTTTGTTTCACTTATAACCCACAACATTTCCCATTATCTGTTAAGAACCTCCAACAGGACTCAATTTTTCCATTTTCGATAATAGTGGTTTAAGCTCTCGCTTCACACGACGTGGACCCCGGTTCGATTCCCAGCCAGAGTATAAACATTGAGCGTGTTGTCTATGTTCCCCATCAGTAAAATGGGTACCTGGGTGTTAGTGGACTGGTGTGGGTCGCATCCTGGGACAAAACTGACCTAATGTGCCCGAAATGCTCAGCATAACAAGCAGCTTTCTGTATAGCAGTTTGTCATTGATGTCAGCTAGGCCTGTATACCTTGTACATGTACTTGTAGTAAATAAAGATATTATTATTATTATTATTATTATTTATTATTATTAATTATTATTGCTACTATTATTATATTATTATTATTATTATTATTATTATTATTATTGCTACTGTTATTATTATTATTTATTATTATTATTATTATTATTATTATTATTATTATTATTATTGCTACTGTTATTATTATTATTATTATTATTATTATTATTATTATTATTATTATTTTTATTATAGAACAAAAAGATTTCACAAAAAGTGTGAGGTCACAGGACAGGCAGACGGTGCCAGTTGAGGTGTGAGGTCACAGGACAGGCAGACGGTGCCAGTTGAGGTGTGAGGTCACAGGACAGGCAAACGTTGCCAGTGAGGTGTGAGGTCACAGGACAGGCAGACGGTGCCAGTTGAGGTGTGAGGTCACAGGACAGGCAGACGGTGCCAGTTGAGGTGTGAGGTCACAGGACAGGCAGACGGTGCCAGTTGAGGTGTGAGGTCACAGGACAGGCAGACGGTGCCAGTTGAGGTGTGAGGTCACAGGACAGGCAGACAGTGCCAGTTGAGGTGTGAGGTCCCCAGGACAGGCAGACGGTGCCAGTTGAGGTGTGAGGTCACAGGACAGGCAGACGGTGCCAGTTGAGGTGTGAGGTCACAGAACAGGCAGACGGTGCCAGTTGAGGTGTGAGGTCACAGGACAGGCAGACGGTGCCAGTTGAGGTGTGAGGTCACAGGACAGGCAGACAGTGCCAGTTGAGGTGTGAGGTCACAGGACAGGCAGACGGTGCCAGATGAGGTGTGAGGTCACAGGACAGGCAGACGGTGCCAGTTGAGGTGTGAGGTCACAGGACAGGCAGACGGTGCCAGTTGAGGTGTGAGGTCACAGGACAGGCAGACGGTGCCAGTTGAGGTGTGAGGTCACAGGACAGGCAGACGGGGCCAGTTGAGGTGTGAGGTCAGCAGGACAGGCAGACGGTGCCAGTTGAGGTGTGAGGTCACAGGACAGGCAGACGGTGCCAGTTGAGGTGTGAGGTCACAGGACAGGCAGACGGTGCCAGTTGAGTGTGAGGTCACAGGACAGGCAGACGGTGCCAGTTGAGGTGTGAGGTCACAGGACAGGCAGACGGTGCCAGTTGAGGTGTGAGGTCACAGGACAGGCAGACGGTGCCAGTTGAGGTGTGAGATCACAGGACAGGCAGACGGTGCCAGTTGAGGTGTTGAGGTCACAGGACAGGCAGACGGTGCCAGTTGAGGTGTGAGGTCACAGGACAGGCAGACGGTGCCAGTTGAGGTGTGAGGTCACAGGACAGGCAGACGGTGCCAGTTGAGGTGTGAGGTCACAGGACAGGCAGACGGTGCCAGTTGAGGTGTGAGGTCACAGGACGGACAGGCAGACGGTGCCAGTTGAGGTGTGAGGTCACAGGACAGACAGGCAGACGGTGCCAGTTGAGGTGTGAGGTCACAGGACAGGCAGACGGTGCCAGTTGAGGTGTGAGGTCACAGGACAGGCAGACGGTGCCAGTTGAGGTGTGAGGTCACAGGACAGGCAGACGGTGCCAGTTGAGGTGTGAGGTCACAGGACAGGCAGACAGTGCCAGTTGAGGTGTGAGGTCACAGGACAGGCAGACGGTGCCAGTTGAGGTGTGAGGTCCACAGACAGGCAGACGGAGCCAGTTGAGGTGTAGGTCACAGACAGGCAGACGGTGCCAATTGAGGTGTGAGGTCACAGACAGCAGACGGGCCAGTTTGAGGTGTGAGGTCACAGACAGGCAGACGGTGCCAGTTGAGGTGTGAGGTCACAGGACAGGCAGACAGTGCCAGTTGAGGTGTGAGGTCACAGGACAGGCAGACGGTGCCAGTTGAGGTGTGAGGTCACAGAACAGGCAGACAGTGCCAGTTGAAAGTGTGGGGGTCACAGGACAGGCAGACGGTGCCAGTTGAGGTGTGAGGTCACAGGACAGGCAGACGGTGCCAGTTGAGGTGTGAGGTCACAGGACAGGCAGACGGTGCCAGTTGAGGTGTGAGGTCACAGGACAGGCAGACGGTGCCAGTTAATTTTTCCCATTATCTGTTAAGATCCTCCAACAAAACACAATTTTTCGTAATACAATAATATGATACAACTTCCAACACACTTGATGTGCTGATTTGAAAAACCAAGAGACTTCAGATGACATATATCTTGATATATATCTTAAAACTCACTAACATTCGCAGTATACAATCTACCTCTCTATGGTAAACATTCAAGATGAACTTCAAAACATCAACTGATGTTGATATAATTCGTTATCCAGCGAGGATCATCATTTCCGGTTATTCCAAAAGTGGCAAATCTTATTTCACATCAGAATTAGTAAAGTTATACCATGAGAAATTTTTCATAACATTATAATATGTAATGTGACATCTCGTCCTTAAGAACAAGATTCAGAGTTAACCATTAAATTAACATCAAGTCAAGATATTACTCACCTCCAGAATGTTATTGCATCACCTGATAAAAATATATTAATTATTGATAATGATCTATTTTTAAAAGCTGGTAACAGTGAAATTATTCTCGAATGTTTTACTAAAGGTAGATATCAAAATATTTTGATTGCTCAAAATATATTTCACGGAGGACGATACAGTCGTACCATGGTCTTAAATGGCACCCATTTTGGGTTATTTAAAATGACAGACCTCAGGCAGATAGAAATTCTGGGACGATAAATTTTTGGTGAAAATAATGAATTTGTTAATATTTAAAGTCGCCTTAAACCGTTCACCATTTGGTTATTTATTCGTAGACCTCGCATTAAATACCCTAGAAGCATTAAATACCCTAGAAGCATTAAATACCCTAGAAGCATTAAATACCCTAGAAGCATTAAATACCCTAGAAGCATTAAATACCCCAGAAGCATTAAATACCCCAAAAGCATTAACCCACCTGCAGTTGCTTAGGTGAAACCTCAGAAAACCCCAGATTTGTCAAGACTGATGCATATAAGAGTGAGTGCACGAAATATAGGATTCCAACTCACTCAAGGATTCATTGCAGATAAATCCTTGGGTGAGTTGGGATGAGAATGGTGACCTTCTTACCCCCATAACTGAATGTAATATTATTAAAAAATTTAATGTTTTATCCGAAAATAATGTGAAATCATGGAGAAGAATCGATTCTGATCATTTATCAAAAATAAAGCATTTATTAAATGTGTCAGGTATACATTTCGATTTTGTAAGGAATCCAGAAGTGCGAACTCAATTACTGCATGGAGGAGGCGGCGAAACACATGAGGAATCACCGTGGATAACATAATAGGTGAGTATATAAGCTTTGTGATTATGTGTTTTTACTCAGTCTGGGTTATAAGAGTGTGACGAGATGGCTGAACGACTTCTATACATCTGTTGTGATTTCAGTGTTGATTTAGTTCCCACCAATACACCATCGGCAGTCATTAATAAATTATATGATCCTATTATAATAGACAATAAAATTGATTATGAGGTTGCTCTAAAAAATATAATTTGTCCCGACACATTATATACCACAGAAGAATTTGAGTATATATATTAAATATGAGAAAACTACTGTAAATAAATTTATCCATGAAATTGATGTGAGCAAAATTATTGGAGGTGATATGGCAAGGATTTTAGAAGCAATAAATTAGGATATTAATGAAAATATGATAAATAAGGTTAAAAAGTCAACAGGTATTATCATCCCCAAAAATTCAACTGTGTTAACTTATCATCCAGGAATAAACAGAGTGGTTATTAACTTGAAAAAAAAATTATACTACCTTCAAATATTAAAAGTGGTTATGTGGGGTTGAAATTTGATAGATAATGATGTGATATGTTGAGGTTCTCAGGTAATGAAGTCTTGTATGTTTTTACCAGAAAAAATGAGGTTATTTGTAACGAGTCTTTTGTGAAGGCGGTAAACCCACCCGATCCTGAATCAGGCATTAATTATATGTTAATATATAGTGATTTGATTGATCCCATTATTTTTGGGCATCAGTTGGTATCTCTTTTGGGTGTAGTTGATATTAATACATTAAGATCTAATTATGATCCCACAATGTACAAACCACTTAATAAAAAGATAATTGATCAAGTTCGCTGATCAGAAAGGAAAGTTAATTCAATATAATGATAAGTGTTCTACTGTATGTGTACTACATTTAAGACATATAAAACGAGAGTGAATGATCAAGTTGAGTTAATATTGAACGAACCGTCAAGATGAGAACCAGTTTCTCCCCTCCTTCAGTGGAATTATTCATGAAACTCTTTGATACTTCGAGGGTAAAAGAGGGAGGGTTGGATATCATATTATATAAAGCTAGAAGGAAGGGCGGGGGTCAGAAAAGTATTACCATCATTGCCCCGGAAGTATTGCAATATGGACATAATGTGTTGAAAGACGTTAACAGTGGTACTGCATTGAAAAATTCAGCGAGGAATACAGGTGTAGGAGCATTGAAGGATGTTGGACAAAAGTTGTTGTCTGGAGGAAGTAGAAAAATTAGTCTGAAACGATTGAAAATTAATAAAGAAAGTGAAACTTTTAATTATCTTCAATTTACTGATAGCTTTCATAACGTTAATATGTCGACTGGTGCTCTATATGTTACACCAGGGGGGATCAACGCCCCCGTTCCCAGTTATACTCATTTGATAACTGATGGATTCCCAAAATTACCAGGACATACCATTACTGAATCCACTATAGCAGCTAGACGGTGCGTCTAGCACCGTCTAGCTGCTATAGTGAATTTAGAATACAAAGTTCAGAAGGACGTTTTTGTAAATTGGAAAAGTCTAGCATTGGAAATGAATATAATTATAAAAAATCAGGATGGGAGTGCACTGGGAGATGGAGATAAAGTGTTATTTGTGAATTCTAAAAGTCAGACAATATTCAAATTTGTGTGTTTGTATCTCAATGAACAGCTTATAGGGGCGGCATTATCACTGAGGTGTGAAATTTCACACTTAGGTATGAAAAGGCGGCATCCTTTGAGAAGCCGCTCAGCCGCATTATCTACTACTCTCAACCCCTGCAGTCCTATACAGGTGAGTTCTTAAAGGTGAGCACACACACTCACTTTCATTCTCCACTAACACAAGCATTTTGTATATCCGAAGAGCAACTATAAGTGATTGCCTGATATTTTTTTCCCCCAACATTTTCCTTATGTTTTCTCATAAAACAAGAAAGCCTCACCCGAGCAATTTCGATTCTTTAAAGATTATTTACAGTAACTAGGACAAAACTCTTGGTACAACTCGCATGTGTACATCCTCGATGACCTAAGTTCAAGAATGCATTCCGTGTATCCTGGAATGGCTTCGATAACTTTCAAAACTTCCTGAGGTGGAGCTTCCATCATTAAAAAAAAGTTTGTTGTTATGAGTACTGTAAATCACAATTTACAATATTATGAAACTAATGGAAATATTGATTTCCATTCATTAAGAAAGGTCTCGTCTTCCGCTTCAATATATTAACAATGATACATTCCATAACAAGAATGACATCCTGTAAGTTTAATCTCTGTAGAAGCAAATTTGAAATATTTCGGAAATTGTTTAAAATTTTGGAATCGCTGGATTCTGAACAGTTACTGGAGAATTACTTTCCAAAATAGTCTTCAAACTTTTATTCCTGATGAACTTAATACAAAGACAACTTGATTTTCACTGTCAACAATGTGAGTTTTAAATTGAGAATTATTTAACTTAAACTTGTTTGTAAGTGACACTTAAATGTTGGTGTGCCTAAAGTGGAAGTGTTTATATATTGAACATAGACATTGTATATGTTACTTTGACAATTTTACAGAATTTTTTTGACCGATTTAGATTTTTTTCAAAATAATATCAACTTTAGATATTCTTTCTCTGAAGAATGTGAAGAATTTTAAATTGAACAGAACTGCAAGAAAAATATTTAGATATATTAAAAACTTGTGTTTTTAAGCGATCTTAATTTTTTCTATTTAATGAACATTTTTTTTTCATTACAGTATGACCTATGTGGCTGATGGAACAATTTGGATACTAGTTTAGAAAATATTTTTTGATAGATTTTAAAAATTCCAGACTAGTGTGTCCTACCTGAGATAAGATTATTAATGGAGTGTTGGTGCAGGTGTGCAACTTTTAATCTCGAAATGGTCAGGTAGAGTTTTACATTACTGTATTATGCCTTGATACCGGAACTGAGGAACTGAGCTCTTCCTCGATTTGCTTACATCAAATCTGAATGCCCTCTGTTCCCCAGGTGCTATATGACCCATACTGCTTTAGCACTTTTCCTTGATTAAAATAAAAAAATTTTGAACGGGAGCAAACTCTGATAACTGTTGTATCTAACTAAATGCATGAAATGTTTTATTTTCTTAAGTATAGGATGTGAAGGGGCAAATGTTGCTGTTGTTGTTGTTGTTGTTGTTGTTGCTGTTGTTGTTGTTGTTGTTATTGTGCAATAACTTGTGACCAGTTTTAGTCAGACTTAAAATATTACTGTTGACGTGTTTTACCTGGAGGAAAACTTCCACTTTATTCTGAGTTATATTTTCCCAAGTTTATTAATCAAATTGTTTTCTGTGAAATACCTGGAGAATGCTTCGTCTGATCGGTGCTTGACTTTTCTGGGTTTTCCCATGATGAATCTACATAACGTAGTAATGACACGATTGTAAACAAACCACGGAACTGGTTGGGTTAGAACCCATGGAGAGAGTGTCGTAAAACTCCAGACAAGTACCAGGCCAGTGGTTTACGCACTGGCCTGGAGTTTTACAACTCACTCACCATAGATTCTAACCCTCACCCCCCTTCCGCCCATTTCGTGTTTTTTTTTTTTTTTTTTTTTTTTTTACATAAAACTACATTGTGTTCCTAACACTTGTGTCTCCTCACGACATTTGTAAAAAAAAATGCATATTATGTACCCGAGGCCTAATTAACAATCAAAGGCAAACAGGACAGGTTTAGTACGGAATACAACTGACAGAATTGACGGATAAGAATAAACTACTTTAAATAAAACCCAATGTTTTACGGAACGTTTCGGGCTGGCAAAATTAACTTAAAACTACCAATTATTCGCCCAGGTATGTATGTCTTATTGTGTCATTTTTAGTGAAGAAATTTGGTAATAGTGTCCATGTGATAGTATGTGAATAATTATTTTTATTCACTTCAGATCTTAAACACTAATATTTAACTGCATTACAAACTTATGCTGCACTCTGCACTATTTTTTTCGTGTGTGTTGACATAATGGTGGCTGGAGTTTTTCAGTGCAGGAAACTTTTTTTAATTGTCAAGTCACAAGCCCACAATGCATCGTAGTTGCTTAAACGGCAGTAGTGTTTTTGTTATGTGTGCAACAGATATACTCCTACATAACAACACACTTCTTGGTGACAAGGTTGAGATCAGGACAAGCTGTAGGCACCTTATTTCAACTCCTTTAGTGATTTGCTGGAAGTCATGCTGGAAGCCATTTGTGGTCCCGCTGGCATGGATCACAAGACGGTTTGTTATTCCTGTATCACAAGAGTGTTGGAAATATCAAAAACAAATCCAAAGTGTTATGCTTAGTTCCAGGTTACCTTGGTTGATGGCAACCATTTATCTAGACAAGATTGATTTAAGGTAACTTATGGCAACAAATCATTAATTCACTTCTTTTTCGTGGGAGAATAAAGACTCAATAAGTAAAATATTCCAATGTTTAATTTCTATTCCTTTGAAAGTATAATAAGCAAGTTCTTTATATATAAATTTATGTAGTCCAGAAAAGGACAGTTCACTCCTTTAATATAAACATCCCAGAAGTAAAACCAGAACCAACTCGCTAATGTGGACAATTATACATAGATCAAAGGTAAACAGCCGTAATAATTAAGAGAGACTTCCACAAGATTATCCAGACTAGTTATCAGCTAAGGAAAACTCTAAGATCACATGCAAGAGACCACAACATATTTAAGAGTGACAGATATGTGTTGACGGCTGAGAGCCTGACACAGTGACCGTGTGTACCCCCACATGAGGTCGGTCAGGTGAAGCCTGACAACTGCACAATTATTGCTGAACACAGACCCCAATAATAACCTACCATATAATTATTATAAAAAGAAGAAGCACTAAACCAACAAACATTTTTTTTTTCAACAAGTCGGCCGTCTCCCACCGAGGCAGGGTGACCCAAAAAGAAACAAAATCCCCAAAAAGAAAATACTTTCATCATCATTCAACACTTTCACCTCACTCACACATTATCACTGTTTTTGCAGAGGTGCTCAGAATACAACAGTTTAGAAGCATGTACGTATAAAGATACACAACATATTTCTCCAAACTGCCAATATCCCGAACCATTCCTTTAAAGTGCAGACATTGTACTTCCCATTTCCAGGACTCAAGTTCGACTATATAAAAATAACCGACAAACATATACATTATTATTTACAATAACAATCGAGAGTGAATACTTTGTTCATGTGATATCAAATAATAATATATAGTCGAACAATCTTTATTTAGCTAATAATAAAGGTCGTAATATAATATTACATGAAGTATTGTAGCCATACTTTTCTCACTTATAATGGCATTGCAACAAAAATAACATCCAACTCAGCAATCAGAGCGGTGGAACACTCGGAGGATCTCTGTACCCGTATCACCGTCCTGTAAAGGCACGACTCAAGACGGGCTGGAGTTTTGAGACTCTATGACCGCGGGTTCAATCCCGGCCCGGGGTATGGTCTGTAAAGGCACATTCAGTTTGGACGATGAGAAAGCCACTAACTCAGAGTCATTGAGTGGTACACACCAAGGGTATCTGTTAGGGTGGGGGGGAGGTGGGGTAGTGTTTTGTTATTGTCGTCCTGCTGTTCTGTAATCAGTGGTGAGAGTAGGTAGTGGATAGGTTGCAAAAAATCTTATGTTGTTGAGATTATATGAATATTTATTATATGATGTACTGAATTGTTTTTAAATAAAAATAAAAAAAACTCAGATTCCGAGTTAGAAACCTGTTAGTCAACAATCTTGTGAACGGTCTTAATTTATCCGTGGAACAGTCAGAGCTATGTAATTCAAGAGTTAGCCTGAGGGATTTATTGTACCCTGGCACAAGTCATTGTTTTTCAGGAAGCGACATAGAAACCTTGAAATTATTATAAATTGGAAAAATTATTATGGTATTGTTGTGATGTTAATGTATTTTTGGATAAATTTCATAATCCTGCAATGTGGAATTAATTCGTTGATTCCAGCAACACAAGTTTGAAAAATCAGTCTTCACAATGGCATCAGCCTAACAAGTCTGTCTTTAGCTCTTTAGCTAGTAACTGGTTAATGTCGGACAGAAAGGTCATCATAAGCGTCATCCTCCTATCTTTAGGTTATTTGTGTATCGTGTATTATGGAGAGTCAGATGAGACACAGTTGGGTGTTTTCCCGGGGCCGGTGTAGATTATTCAGTCAACAAGTTAGATAACTTTGTCAGGTAATGAGAACAAATCCATTATTTATCTAAGTGATGGAGTAATGATATTACAAGTGAATGATGAGCATTTACTGTCCACATAGAGGACTGCTTGCAATTAATTATTGAATTAATCTTACTTACCCCTTGTGAGCTCTCCTGCAGTGATCCTTTTTCTTGTCCTCAAACTTACCTCACTTCTAGTAACACTAGGAATACCACTATATTACTAACACTACTGCTGCTACCATTACTATTGCCTCTCTTAACACGTCTTCCTATTTCATGTACTACTAAAACTACTTCCCCTTACTTTCTGCTACAACTGCTACTTCTACTGCTACTTCCAGTGTCAACATTACCACTACCACTTCCTGTCTTCCTGTCTTCCTCCCGTCCTTGTCACCTTCGCCTATATATTACTGGCTCCCTCAATGTATATTGCTGGCTCCCTCAATATATATTACTGGCTCCCTCAATATATATTACTGGCTCAATCAATATATATTACTGGCTCCCTCAATATATATTACTGGCTCCCTCAATATATATTACTGGCTCAATCAATATATATTACTGGCTCCCTCAATATATATTACTGGCTCCCTCAATATATATTACTGGCTCCCTCAATATATATTACTGGCTCCCTCAATATATATTACTGGCTCCCTCAATATATATCACTGGCTCCCTCAATATATATTACTGGCTCCCTCAATATATATTACTGGCTCCCTCAATATATATTACTGGCTCCCTCATTATCTTGTGATAATGTGACTTGTGAATGATCCATGTTGGACCCAAACGTCATCATAAGATTGTCTCTTGTGTGCGGGTTATCTGTCAATTGTTCCAGTCATGGTATTGCGCCATTTTGTTCACTGACGTAGCTTGATCACGTGTGTCTTTAAACGTTCTCTGATGAAACAGTATTAGTTTTGCTTTAACGAAAGTGTCAACAAACCTCCGTATTCTATTTAAACTTTCTCGGATTGCTGTAATCTTGCTTTCTTGTTTTTCAATAATCACATCTCTGTCCTCTCGTTCCCCTCACCAAGCTGTCGTCTCTGTCCTCTCGTTCCCCTCACCAAGCTGTCGTCTCTGTCCTCTCGTTCCCCTCACCAAGCTGTCATCTCTGTCCTCTCGTTCCCCTCACCAAGCTGTCGTCTCTGTCCTCTCGTTCCCCTCACCAAGCTGTCGTCTCTGTCCTCTCGTTCCCCTCACCAAGCTGTCATCTCTGTCCTCTCGTTCCCCTCACCAAGCTGTCGTCTCTGTCCTCTCGTTCCCTCACCAAGCTGTCGTCTCTGTCCTCCGTTCCCCTCACCAAGCTGTCATCTCTGTCCTCTCGTTCCCCTCACCAAGCTGTCGTCTCTGTCCTCTCGTTCCCCTCACCAAGCTGTCATCTCTGTCCTCTCGTTCCCCTCACCAAGCTGTCGTCTCTGTCCTCTCGTTCCCCTCACCAAGCTGTCGTCTCTGTCCTCTCGTTCCCCTCACCAAGCTGTCATCTCTGTCCTCTCGTTCCCCTCACCAAGCTGTCGTCTCTGTCCTCTCGTTCCCCTCACCAAGCTGTCGTCTCTGTCCTCTCGTTCCCCCCACCAAGCTGTCGTCTCTGTCCTCTCGTTCCCCTCCCAAGCTGTCGTCTCTGTCCCTCGTTCCCCTCACCAAGCTGTCGTCTCTGTCCTCTCGTTCCCCTCACCAAGCTGTCATCTCTGTCCTCCGTTCCCCTCACCAAGCTGTCGTCTCTGTCCTCTCGTTCCCCTCACCAAGCTGTCATCTCTGTCCTCTCGTTCCCCTCACCAAGCTGTCGTCCCCTGTCCTCTCGTTCCCTCACCAAGCTGTCGTCTCTGTCCTCTCGTTCCCCCCACCAAGCTGTCATCTCTGTCCTCCCCGTTCCCCTCACCAAGCTGTCGTCTCTGTCCTCTCGTTTCCCCCTCACCAAGCTGTCATCTCTGTCCTCTCGTTCCCCTCACCCAAGCTGTCGTCTCTGTCCTCTCGTTCCCCTCACCAAGCTGTCGTCTCTGTCCTCTCGTTTTCCCCTCACCAAGCTGTCATCTCTGTCCTCCTCGTTCCCCCCACCAAGCTGTCGTCTCTGTCCTCTCGTTCCCCTCACCAAGCTGTCGTCTCTGTCCTCTCGTTCCCCTCACCAAGCTGTCGTCTCTGTCCTCTCGTTCCCCTCACCAAGCTGTCGTCTCTGTCCTCTCGTTCCCCTCACCAAGCTGTCGTCTCTGTCATCTCGTTCCCTCACCAAGCTGTCGTCTCTGTCCTCTCGTTCCCCTCACCAAGCTGTCGTCTCTGTCATCTCGTTCCCCTCACCAAGCTGTCATCTCTGTCCTCTCGTTCCCCTCACCAAGCTGTCATCTCTGTCCTCTCGTTCCCCTCACCAAGCTGTCATCTCTGTCCTCTCGTTCCCCTCACCAAGTTGTCATCTCTGTCCTCTCGTTTCCCCTCACCAAGCTGTCGTCTCTGTCCTCCTGTTCCCCTCACCAAGCTGTCGTCTCTGTCATCTCGTTCCCCTCACCAAGCTGTCATCTCTGTCCTCTCGTTCCCCTCACCAAGCTGTCGTCTCTGTCATCTCGTTCCCCTCACCAAGCTGTCATCTCTGTCCTCTCGTTCCCCTCCACCAAGCTGTCGTCTCTGTCATCTCGTTCCCCTCACCAAGCTGTCATCTCTGTCCTCTCGTTCCCCTCACCAAGCTGTCGTCTCTGTCCTCTCGTTCCCCTCACCAAGCTGTCATCTCTGTCCTCTCGTTCCCCTCACCAAGCTGTCATCTCCTTCATTCTGTCATTCCCTAATAATTTGCTGTGTCAATGTCAGCTATCACTTTGCTGTTCAGTTATCAACCCAATTTCGCTGGAAAGTTTATTTCATTGTTTTGATCGTATTTTCCATAACCTCACTGTGAGATCGACTCTCGGCGTCCATACGTTCTCCAGATCAACTCTCGGCGTCCATACGTTCTCCAGAACGACTCTCGGCGTCCATACGTTCTCCAGATCGACTCTCGGCGTCCATACGCTCTCCAGATCGACTCTCGGCGTCCATACGTTCTCCAGATCGACTCTCGGCGTCCATACGTTCTCCAGATCGACTCTCGGCGTCCATACGTTCTCCAGAACGACTCTCGGCGTCCATACGTTCTCCAGAATGACTCTCGGCGTCCATACGTTCTCCAGATCGACTCTCGGCGTCCATACGCTCTCCAGATCGACTCTCGCGTCCATACGTTCTCCAGATCGACTCTCGGCGTCCATACGTTCTCCAGATCGACTCTCGGCGTCCATACGTTCTCCAGAATGACTCTCGGCGTCCATACGTTCTCCAGATCGACTCTCGGCGTCCATACGTTCTCCAGATCGACTCTCGGCGTCCATACGTTCTCCAGAACGACTCTCGGCGTCCATACGTTCTCCAGATCGACTCTCGGGTCCCCCTACGCCTCTCCAGATCGACTCTCGGCGTCCATACGTTTCTCCAGATCGACTCTCGGCGTCCATACGTTCTCCAGATCGACTCTCGGCGTCCATACGTTCTCCAGAACGACTCTCGGCGTCCATACGTTCTCCAGAAAAGACTCTCGGCGTCCATACGTTCTCCAGATCGACTCTCGGCGTCCATACGCTCTCCAGATCGACTCTCGGCGTCATACGTTCTCCAGATCGACTCTCGGCGTCCATACGTTTCTCCAGATCGACTCTCGGCGTCCATACGTTCTCCAGATCGACTCTCGGCGTCATACGTTCTCCAGAATGACTCTCGGCGTCCATACGTTCTCCAGATCGACTCTCGCGTCCATACGTTCTCCAGATCGACTCTCGGCGTCCATACGTTCTCCAGAACGACTCTCGGCGTCCATACGTTCTCCAGATCGACTCTCGGCGTCCATACGTTCTCCAGATCGACTCTCGGCGTCCATACGTTCTCCAGAACGACTCTCGGCGTCCATACGTTCTCCAGACCGACCTCGGCGTCCATACTTCTCAAGATCGACTCTCGGCGTCCATACGTTCTCCAGATCGACTCTCGGCGTCCATACGTTCTCCAGATCGATTCTTGGCGTCCATACGTTCTCCAGATCGACTCTCGGCGTCCATACGTTCTCCAGATCGACTCTCGGCATCCATACGTTCTCCAGAACGACTCTCGGCGTCCATACGTTCTCCAGAACGACTCTCGGCGTCCATACGTTCTCCAGATCGACTCTCGGCGTCCATACGTTCTCCAGAACGACTCGGCGTCCATACGTTCTCCAGATCGACTCTCGGCGTCCATACGCTCTCCAGATCAACTCTCGGCGTCCATACGTTCTCCAGATCGACTCTCGGCGTCCATACGTTCTCCAGATCGACTCTCGGCGTCCATACGTTCTCCAGACCGACTCTCGGCGTCCATACGTTCTCAAGATCGACTCTCGGCGTCCATACGTTCTCCAGATCGACTCCCGGCGTCCATACGTTCTCCAGATCGATTCTTGGCGTCCATACGTTCTCCAGATCGACTCTCGGCGTCCATACGTTCTCCAGATCGACTCTCGGCATCCATACGTTCTCCAGAACGACTCTCGGCGTCCATACGTTCTCCAGAACGACTCTCGGCGTCCATACGTTCTCCAGATCGACTCTCGGCGTCCATACGTTCTCCAGAACGACTCGGCGTCCATACGTTCTCCAGATCGACTCTCGGCGTCCATACGCTCTCCAGATCAACTCTCGGCGTCCATACGTTCTCCAGACCGACTCTCGGCGTCCATACGTTCTCCAGATCGACTCTTGGCGTCCATACGTTCTCCAGATCGACTCTCGGCGTCCATACGTTTTCCAGATCGACTCTCGGCGTCCAAACGTTCTCCAGATCGACTCTCGGCGTCCATACGTTCTCCAGATCGACTCTCGGCGTCCATACGTTCTCCAGATCGAGACTCTCGGCGTCCATACGTTCTCCAGATCGACTCTCGGCGTCCATACGTTCTCCAGAACGACTCTCGGCGTCCATACGTTCTCCAGATCGACTCTCGGCGTCCTACGTTTCTCCAGAACGACTCTCGGCGTCCATACGTTCTCCAGATCGACTCTCGGCGTCCATACGCTCTCCAGATCGACTCTCGGCGTCCATACGTTCTCCAGACCGACTCTCGGCGTCCATACGTTCTCCAGATCGACTCTCGGCGTCCATACGTTCTCCAGATCGACTCTCGGCGTCCATACGTTCTCCAGATCGACTCTCGGCGTCCATACGTTCTCCAGATCGACTCTCGGCGTCCATACGTTCTCCAGATCGACTCTCGGCGTCCATACGTTCTCCAGATCGACTCTCGGCGTCCATGCGTTCCCCAGAACGACTCTCGGCGTCCATACGTTCTCCAGAACGACTCTCGGCGTCCATACGATCTCCAGAACGACTCTCGGCGTCCATACGTTCTCCAGAACGACTCTCGGCGTCCATACGTTCTCTAGAACGACTCTCGGCGTCCATACGTTCTCCAGATCGACTCTCGGCGTCCATACGTTCTCCAGATCGACTCTCGGCGTCCAACGTTCTCCAAACGACTCTCGGCGTCCATACGTTCTCCAGATCGACTCTCGGCGTCCATACGTTCTCCAGAACGACTGTCGGCGTCCATACGTTCTCCAGAACGACTCTCGGCGTCCATACGTTCTCCAGATCGAACTCACGAATGCAGACATCTTCCTTTTTTTCTGTAAAAGGATGCTTTTATAGAGGAAACTCTTCGTGTGTAGTTCTCCTTACATCAGTACCTGTAACACGGTACCTGGTACATCAGTACCTGTAACACGGTACCTGGTACATCAGTACCTGTAACACGGTACCTGGTACATCAGTACCTGTAACACGGTACCTGGTACATCAGTACCTGTAACACGGTACCTGGTACATCAGTACCTGTAACACGGTACCTGGTACATCAGTACCTGTAACACGGTACTGGTACATCAGTACCTGTAACACGGTACCTGGTACATCAGTACCTGTAACACGGTACCTGGTACATCAGTACTGTAACACGGTACCTGGTACATCAGTACCTGTAACACGGTACCTGGTATTCAGTACCTGTAACACGGTACCTGGTACATCAGTACCTGTAACACGGTACCTGGTACATCAGTACCTGTAACACGGTACCTGGTACATCAGTACCTGTAACACGGTACCTGGTACATCAGTACCTGTAACACGGTACCTGGTACATCAGTACCTGTAACACGGTACCTGGTACATCAGTACCTGTAACACGGTACCTGGTACATCAGTACCTGTAACACACCATACACGGTACCTGGTACATCAGTACCTGTAACACACCATACACGGTACCTGATACATCAGTACCTGTAGCACACCATACATGGTACCTGGTACATCAGTACCTGCAGCACACCATACACGGTACCTGGTACATCAGTACCTGTAGCACACCATACACGGTACCTGGTACATCAGTACCTGTAGCACACCATACACGGTACCTGGTACATCAGTACCTGTAACACACCATACACGATACCTGGTACATCAGTACCTGTAGCACACCGTGCACGGTACCTGGTACATCAGTACCTGTAACACACCATACACGGCACCTGGTACATCAGTACCTGTAACACCATACACGGTACCTGGTACATCAGTACCTGTAACACACCATACACGGTACCTGGTACATCAGTACCTGTAGCACACCATATACCATACCTGGTATAACGCGATTATTTGGTAGGCTGTAAGCGGGTGGTTAATGATAAACTTCTTCGGAGGCTTCCTTGTTTATTGTTAAGTCGTGGTGGGTACACAGGCTTGTGTGTTGTGCCCATGGCCCGGGCCGGGCCATCCCACGAGAGAGAGCTACTAGTAGGCCTTGTGTCTTCCTGCTAGGCCGCTGTGAGTGAGAGCGAGGCAAGGGCCGGCAGGCTGGCGTGCCCACCAAGAGGCCTGGCTACAGAGGGCAGCATCTGAGTGGCGCGAAATATGAACTAAGCTGGCAGACAGCATGGGGTGTCTGTGCAGACAGTACAGGCTGTCTACATACGCTCGGCCACCTACCGCGCGTCGTCCCGACGCAACAATACTGGTGGTAAAAGGAACTCGGTCTCTCTCTCGTAGGAACGGGGCACAGAACACAAAATAAAAACATATATATACATATGAACATGGAAAAAAAACTTCCTACAGGGAGGGAAGATAAAAGCATGTGGGTGTGCTAAACATCGTGGTCATAGGCAGTGAGCGTCGAAGGGCATCACTGCACGCCTTCCTGCATCTGGACAGATACTGTAACACGGGAGACATCGCTGCGGCTGAGCTGTGACGTAACAGGGTACGGTCTCCTCTGGAACGGTGAAGCAGACATCGTAGGAGTCGCTGCAGGTTTCACTCAACCTGGGGCACGACATGCTGGTGCCCTCGAGTGAGGCGTCGACAAAACTCGGCAACTGGGCAGGACTTCTGGCAAGCGACTCAGGAGGACACTTCTCGACAATATTTTAATAATTACTGAACACTCAATGGTGACATCATGTGATGTCAGGCGTGATGGCGTCAGCAGACATCTCGAGGTGACGTCAGGCAGACATCATGAGGTGACGTCAGCAGACATCGTGACGTCATGAAGTCGGCCAGCATCGTGGGTGACGTCGATGTGATGCAGGCAGCAGACCACAGCATGAGGCCTGGGACATCTGATAACTCACATGGCTGGTAGATCCACGTGACATCGCCCACACCCACGTGGCGTCGGGATCCACGTGGCGTCGTGATCTACGTGGCATGCTGATCCACGTAGCTTCGAGTGGCCTCGGGCACTCGGATACACAGCACTGGCGACGAATTCACACGAAAAACAGCAGAAAACACAGCAGAGGGAGTGAGCAGTGGTGAGTGTATGGTAGACGGGTGAGCGTGAGTAGGGCGAGCATGGGCAAGGTGAGGAACGGCCACTTCCTCCCCTTCTCTCCCACCCACAAACACAGGGAAACACACTGGACGCAGAAATCACCACGAAACTCACCTCTGGCTTGCTGAAACAGCTGTGCTAAGCTGAACAACAACAACAGCTGAACACGTGACTTGGGAAACAGCGTGGGACGCTGTAGCGTGGGGTCACTGTGACACCACTTACAATTCTCGGAGAATTTCGGCAAATTTCGGCTGGATCCTGCTTGTACCTGTGTCTGGATGCTCAAACGTGCAGACACGACATCAGGATAACTCGTTGAGAGACGGATGTTTCTTGAATGGGATGATGGAGTGAAGATGACTTCATACCTCTTCCTTACTCTCTCAGGGCAAACACAACTGCTGCGACCACCGCTTCTACCATTTATAACGCGATTATTTGGTAGGCTGTAAGCGGGTGGTTAATGATAAACTTCTTCGGAGGCTTCCTTGTTTATTGTTAAGTCGTGGTGGGTACACAGGCTTGTGTGTTGTGCCCATGGCCCGGGCCGGGCCATCCCACGAGAGAGAGCTACTAGTAGGCCTTGTGTCTTCCTGCTAGGCCGCTGTGAGTGAGAGCGAGGCAAGGGCCGGCAGGCTGGCGTGCCCACCAAGAGGCCTGGCTACAGAGGGCAGCATCTGAGTGGCGCGAAATATGAACTAAGCTGGCAGACAGCATTGGCTGTCTGTGCAGACAGTACAGGCTGTCTACACTGGTACATCAGTACCTGTAACACACCATACATGGTACCTGGTACATCAGTACCTGTAACACACCATACACGGTACCTGGTACATCAGTACCTGTAACACACCATACATGGTACCTGGTACATCAGTACCTGTAACACACCATACACGGTACCTGGTACATCAGTACCTGTAACACACCATACACGGTACCTGGTACATCAGTACATGTAGCACACCATACACGGTACCTTGTACTTCACGTCACTCTTCAAGTGTACTTCTCCTTACATCAGTACCTGTAACACACCATACAGGGTACCTGCTACGTCACATCACTCTTTCATGTGTAGTTCTCCTTACATCAATGCCTGTAGCACACCATACACAGTACCTGGTACATCAGTACCTGCAGCACACCATACACGGTACCTGGTACATCAGTACCTGTAGCACACCATACATGGTACCTGGTACATCAGTACCTGTAGCACACCATACACGATACCTGGTACATCAGTACCTGTAGCACACCATACACGGTACCTGGTACATCAGTACCTGTAGCACACCATACACAATACCTGGTACATCAGTACCTATAGCACATCATACACGATACCTGGTACATCAGTACCTGTAGTACACCATACACGGTACCTGGTACATCAGTACCTGTAGCACACCATACACAATACCTGGTACATCAGTACCTGTAGCACACCATACACGATACCTGGTACATCAGTACCTGTAGCACACCATACAATACCTGGTACATCAGTACCTGTAGCACACCATACACGATACCTGGTACATCAGTACCTGCAGCACACCATACACGATACCTGGTACATCAGTACCTGCAGCACACCATACACGATACCTGGTACTTCACATCGCTCTTCATCTCCAACTCACATGAAAACTTTAGCTATAGCTTACAGGAATTTATTTCTAAGGTGGAAACTCGCGGCAATGTTTGCACTGTTGACGGCTAACATTCTCCACCGTAGCTGCCAAGGTTTTCACTCTGGTTTTCTTAGCTGTATATGATACTCTTTACTTGTTAATTCAAATTCAGTTGTAGAGTGGCCGGTTTACTCTCTAGTTATCCTTATCTGATTTGTTCTCAAGGTTAATGTTCACTTATCTAACTGAACACAGAAAAGGTCATCATCAGTGTTCCAATATATATTAATGTTCATTATGGTAAAGTACAGACCAATTTTCTGTTTGTTTTCTAAACGTTTTAAGATGTCTGAGTTTCTTATTAATTCAGGCGCATAAAGGTCAGGTTGAAAAGTGAACTACAGGTGAGGGTAAAAGGTCAGGTATATATGAAGTGCATGATAACTAGGGGTGAGGTGCAATGTGAACTACAATTAAATATGTACTGTAAAGAAATTTGCAGCTGAAAGTGCAGGTAATTCACATTGCACCTCCCCTCTAGTTATCATACACTTCACATATAATTGACCTTTCACCTTCGCCTGTAGTTCACTCTTCAACCTGACCTTTATCCGAACTTCGCAAGATTCAGGGGATAACAGGAAGGCTGAGATATCAAATGTTATTGTTATTATGAACAAAAGTAACAATAGTGAAACAGAAGAATTATTTATTGTTTCTTTTTAATGAATCTCATTGAGCATATTTATCATTCTTTATACCGTAAACTGAAGATAAGTTATAAGCAAAATGACAATTCTCATCCAGACTTAACATATTGTCTTGGTCTTCTACATATCGGTATATTTTACCAGTGTTTTCTGTAGGCATATGTGTGATACAGAGAACTGTCTGTGATGCTGTATATATAGGTTGTATTCATGGAGATTTATATATGAGTTTGAAAACAGATGTTTGTCTACCCCTGTGAATCTGTACATGCCACGAAAATACAAATTATGAACAACAAAATAGAGAACTCAGTAACATGTACAGTTGATTTCACGGAGGTAGACAGATAGATAAACATGAGAACACTCATCTACTTGCAATAAAAGATTCACAATTGCATTTACTCAAGTACATAACTGAGAAAATGAATTTACTATAGACAGTTAATGAAACTTAAATAGAAGTCCAAAATTTATATTAATTAGCCTCTCCGAGGTGGCCGAGCTGTGAGGCAGCTTGGTGGCGTCTAGCTGACCTACGGTCCAGGCTGTCTTGGTGGATGTAATTACTGGACGCAGTTTTCTGTGTGTGTCACCTCCAGTAATTCCACCCACCTGGACAGTCTCTACCGTAGACCAGCTAGACAAGACCAAGTTAACATGCAGCAAGGTCACTGAAGGTGGCAACCGCTGACTCTGGGAAAGTGGGGAAGGGAGTCCACCTGAGGTGACACAAGTGGACTCCTGGAGACACTGATCCTGGGAAGGCACCGCCGACCTTAGGTAAATGGGGAAGGGGAAAGACATCCGGAGCGAACGGATGGTTCCTGGATACATGAATTTGGGGGAAAGGGTTTGTTGTTGAGGCTGCCCTTTGGGGTTAAGTGGGGAAGGGGAAACATCCGGGAGCAACGGATGGATTCCTGGACACTGAACCTGGGTAAGGCTTTGAATACCAGCATTTGAGGCTGACCTTGGGTAAGTGGGGAAGGGAAGACATCTGGCGGTAGACGGATGGATTCCTGGATACATGAACCTGGGGAAGGCATGAATACATGCAGTTGAGGCTGACCTTGGGTAAGTGGGGAAGGGGAGACATCTGGCGGTTGACGGATGGATTCCTGGATACATGAACCTGGGGACAGCAAGAATACAGGTTGGTGAGGCTGACCTTGGGGAAGTGATGAAGGGAAAACATCCGGAGGCGGACGGATGGATTCCTGGATACATGAACCTGGGGAAGGCAGACAGAGAGAGAGAGAGAGAGAGAGAGAGGCGAGGCTGACCTTAGGGAAGTGGGGAAGGGGAGACATCCGGGGGCCCACGGATGGATCCCTGGACACATGAACCTGGGGAAGGCGAGGGGGGGGGGGACCTTAAAGACGAGCCACTGGCCTCCACGTGGCAAGGTCTGGTAACTCAGAGATAACTCTGAGGCTGACAGTGGTCGCAAATAATATTATTGTTATTATTTATAATTAGTGATTTCTTGATATTGATTAATGTTAGGTAATATACGTAATGTGTATTACAATACAATGTGTAATATAAGTGTCAGTGTAAGTCGGTGAGTAAGTGGACTGCAGGTTCAATAATCGGGACCTAGAGACACGCAACAAACTGCACACTCACACGCGCGCACACACTCACACGCGCGCACACAACACACACCAACACAACACACACACACACACACACACACACACACACACACACACACACACACACACACACACACACACACAACCGGTGAAGAGGCGGGGCCAGGAGCTAGGACTCGACCCCTGCAACCACAAATAGGTGAGTACAAATAGGTGAGTACACACACACGCATACATGATCTCCAGGATGTTGTGAGTGACATGATCTCCAGGATGTGAGTGACATGACCTCTAGGATGTTGCGAGTGACATGACCTCCAGGATATTTTGAGTGACATGACCTCCAGGATGTTGTGAGTGACATGATCTCCAGGATGTTGTGAGTGAGATGACCTCCAGGATGTTGTGAGTGACATGACCTCCAGGATGTTGTGAGTGACATGACCTCTAGGATGTTGTGAGTGACATGGCCTTCAGGATGTTGTGAGTGATATGACCTCCAGGATGTTTTGACTGACATGACCTCCAGGATGATGTGAGTGACATGACCTCCAGGATGTTGTGAGTGGCATGATCTCCAGGATGTTATGAGTGACATGACCTCCAGGATGTTGTGAGTGACATGACCTCCAGGATGTTGAGTGACATGATCTCCAGGATGTTGTGAGTGACATGACCTCCAGGATGTTGTGAGTGACATGATCTCCAGGATGTTGTGAGTGACATGATCTCCAGGTGTTGGGGAGGGGACATGACCTCCAGGATGTTGTGAGTGACATGACCTCCAGGATGTTGTGAGTGACATGACCTCCAGGATGTTGTGAGTGACATGACCTCCAGGATGTTGTGAGTGACATGACCTCCAGGATGTTGTGAGTGACATGACCTCCAGGATGTTGTGAGTGACATGACCTCCAGGATGTTGTGAGTGACATAACCTCCAGGATGTTGTGAGTGACATGACCTCCAGGATTTTGTGAGTGACATGACCTCCAGGATGTTGTGAGTGACATGACCTCCAGGATGTTGTGAGTGACATGACCTCCAGGATGTTGTGAGTGACATGACCTCCAGGATATTGTGAGTGATGATCTCCAGGATGTTGTGAGTGACATGACCTCCAGGATTTTGTGAGTGACATGACCTCCAGGATGTTGTGAGTGACATGACCTCCAGGATGTTGTGAGTGACATGACCTCCAGGATGTTGTGAGTGACATGACCTCCAGGATGTTGTGAGTGACATGACCTCCAGGATATTGTGAGTGACATGATCTCCAGGATGTTGTGAGTGACATGACCTCCAGGATGTTGTGAGTGACATGACCTCCAGGATGTTGTGAGTGACATGACCTCCAGGATGTTGTGAGTGACATGACCTCCAGGATGTTGTGAGTGACATGACCTCCAGGATGTTGTGAGTGACATGACCTCCAGGATTTTGTGAGTGACATGCCCTCCCAGGATGTTGTGAGTGACATGAACCTCCAGGAGTTGTGAGTGACATGACCTCCAGGATGTTGTGAGTGACATGACCTCCAGGATGTTGTGAGTGACATGACCTCCAGGATGTTGTGAGTGACATGACCTCCAGGATTTTGTGAGTGACATGACCTCCAGGATGTTGTGAGTGACATGACCTCCAGGATGTTGTGAGTGACATGACCTCCAGGTTGTTGTGAGTGACATGACCTCCAGGTTGTTGTGAGTGACATGACCTCCAGGATTTTTGTGAGTGACATGACCTCCAGGATGTTGTGAGTGACATGACCTCCAGGATTTTTGTGATGACATGACCTCCAGGTTGTGAATGACATGCCCTCCAGGATGTTGTGAGTGACATGACCTCCAGGATGTTGTGAGTGACATGACCTCCAGGATGTTGTGAGTTTATCAACTACAATACCGAATAATTCTTATAATGAGAATAATAATATTATTATATATCATTATTATTATTATTATTACTACTAATAACATATAATAATATTATATAAAATTTACATAATATATTTTAATAATAATAAAATAATAATATCATACATAATATTAATGTATTAGTAATAAGAGTAATAATACATGGGAGAGGTGTGTCACAACGTATGTGTGTTGAATCTCAGTTTTAGTGATCAAAATTTTCTTAACTGGTTGTGAACATGTTACAGTGTTATTAACTCAGGTGTATCAGACAGACTTTATACACATCACAACACAACGATGGTGGTGGTGGTGATGGTGGTGGTGGTGGTGATGGTGGTGGTGGTGGTGGTGGTGGTAGTGACGGTGGTGGTGGTGTTGATGGTGGAGGTGGCGGTGGTGGTGTTTTTGATGGTGGAGGTGGCGGTGGTGGTGGAGGTGGCGGTGGTGGTGGTGGTAGTGACGGTGGTTTGGTGGTGTTGTGGTGGTGATGGTGGTGGTGGGGGTGGAAAAATTGGAAAAATGGAAAAGTTGTGTCCCGTTGGAGGTTCTTAACAGATAATGGGGAAAAGTTGTGAGTTATAAGTGAAACAAAAATTATGTATTAGTGCCATTAAAAAATTGAGAAAAATTGGGGTTTATTACTGAAACTAGAAAAATTGTAGATAGCATGTGTGTGGTTAGGTTAGGTCAGGTCACAGAGTGACCTCACACCTTGCTTGGCACCGTCTGTCTGTCCTGTGACCTCGGGACTTTCATATCACGGCGGCGCAGCTTGGAGATGCAGGCGTTCTGGTCAGCGTCAGCACTACCTTGGGTGTGAAAACACTTGGTGGGCGAAACACCAATACCTGGGGGGGGGGGGGTTGTACAAAAGTCTCGGAATCAGTTAAAACGAGGATTGAGAGTCGGGCTGTCAACTGTGAAGACTTCCTTGTATACCTCTCTCTCCCTCTGGAGGGTCAGGATGTCATTTAGATCAAGACCGGTGAGCCCACATCATGAAGGTGAGTTGTACGTAAGAGTTAGAATTTAAGAGTGCATTAGTTATATCAGATCTTAATGATATAGTGAAAAAATTTTTGCTTGTGTGTATTATTAAATTTAAAAAAAAATTTTTTATTGAAAAAAGAGGAACATTGTTGGGAATAAAACTGCTCGATATGTTGTTGGAGGATGAGTGAAAAATGATGTTTCATAACCGAAGATAAGAAAAGGATGCACACGAGTTTACACGGAGGCGCTAAATCAAGAGGAAGATGTGTTTAACACAATCAGGGGGAGCGGAGGTGTGCAACAAGATGGCAGAATAATAGCACTATATTTAGAGTTGGATCGCATAGTTACAATATGGGAGAATGCTACAGAAACAGGTATGTATCTTTTGTGTTACCAAAAATTATATCTTTTGTACCTTTTTGTGGTAAAATTGCATATCCTCAACTTTGTACATTTTTTTCCCCATGCAAAATATTGTGGGTATTATATCGGTTTGTTCTATTACCTGAAAACGGGAAAATTGTTGTTAGAGGTTCTTAACAGATAATTGTTGTTAGAGGTTCTTAACAGATAATTGTTAGAGGTTCTTAACAGATAATTGTTGTTAGAGGTTCTTAACAGATAATTGTTGTTAGAGGTTCTTAACAGATAATTGTTAGAGGTTCTTAACAGATAATTGTTGTTAGAGGTTCTTAACAGATAATTGTTGTTAGAGGTTCTTAACAGATAATTGTTGTTAGAGGTTCTTAACAGATAATTGTTAGAGGTTCTTAACAGATAATTGTTAGAGGTTCTTAACAGATAATTGTTAGAGGTTCTTAACAGATAATTGTTGTTAGAGGTTCTTAACAGATAATTGTTAGAGGTTCTTAACAGATAATTGTTAGAGGTTCTTAACAGATAATTGTTAGAGGTTCTTAACAGATAATTGTTGTTAGAGGTTCTTAACAGATAATTGTTAGAGGTTCTTAACAGATAATTGTTGTTAGAGGTTCTTAACAGATAATTGTTGTTAGAGGTTCTTAACAGATAATTGTTGTTAGAGGTTCTTAACAGATAATTGTTGTTAGAGGTTCTTAACAGATAATTGTTGTTAGAGGTTCTTAACAGATAATTGTTGTTAGAGGTTCTTAACAGATAATTGCGTTATGAGTAAAATTGTGTGTAACATAATTGTGGCTTTAGAAAAATTTCTTCTATTACCCAAAAACATCTGAAATTGTTGGAGGTTATGAGTAGATATATTTTCCCCACAGAAAATAGACCTGGTATTTCTGTGACTGTTAATAAACCTTGACCTGAGAGGGCAGGTACTCTGCTAGTGACAGCACCTCACATAGTCTAGGAAGTAATGCTGCTCACAGCAGTACTTTGCAACGTGGAGGAGCGCCCGTGAATATGGGCGATGAGAACTCGGGTGACGATTTATCATCCCAGGAAAATGATGAGTATCCAGAAATTATCTCATATGTCCAGAATTAAAGAGGCAGACATACAGTGAGGAAATATACCATCCATCAGCTTATGTGAGGGATTTAAGAATGTATTTGCATATATACCAGGACTATTTTATAGGGCAGATGCGAGACTTGAATGATAGATCACCTTTGGCGATGTCACTCAGAATCCATCCGATTATAGTTAAGATTTTAAGACAGAACATATCGGGTGAAGATCAAAATGATCAATTTGTGATTAATATTGCGTTTGAGATAGTAAGTGAGGAGGAAATCTCAGAAGTATTTAACCGATGGATGGAAACGATATTAGATATCGGACAGAATTACTAGATCAGGAAGGCTCTGGTCGCATCATTGATCGTATTGAATCTTTCAGTTTAGAATATGTCAAGGTAGAATTCAGAGTACAATTAGAATCACATGTGGAATATCCCAAGAAATTGAGAGGAAGTCAATATATTTTTAGTCCTGTAATTATTGATGGATTGTGTGTACTGCGTGCTTTTGCCGCCCATAATTGTCACAAAAATAGCATGGGAAAATATACCCAAAGCAGTTAACACTAAGGAAGGGCGTCTTAATCAGTTAAAATCTTCTAAAGATGATTTTTTCATCACTCGTGATAAGTTAGGAATATTAGAAAAGAAAAATAGTTTCATCATTTGTCTACCAATAAGGCAAGATAAAGATGGGTCGTTTGTGTCCATGTGTCTGGAGGGTAATGGGTCGTTTGTGTCCATGTGTCTGGAGGGTAATGGGTCGTTTGTGTCCATGTGTCTGGAGGGTAATGGGTCGTTTGTGTCCATGTGTCTGGAGGGTAATGGGTCGTTTGTGTCCATGTGTCTGGAGGGTAATGGGTCGTTTGTGTCCATGTGTCTGGAGGGTAATGGGTCGTTTGTGTCCATGTGTCTGGAGGGTAATGGGTCGTTTGTGTCCATGTGTCTGGAGGGTAATGGGTCGTTTGTGTCCATGTGTCTGGAGGGTAATGGGTCGTTTGTGTCCATGTGTCTGGAGGGTAATGGGCTTTGTTCCCTGTGTTTTGGAGGGTAATAGGGCTTTGTGTCCATGTTCTGGAGGGTAAGGGGCGTTTGTGTCCTGTGCTGGAGGGGAATGGGTCGTTTGGTCCATGGTCTGGGGGTAATGGGTTTTTGTGTCCAGTGCTGGAGGTAATGGGGCTTTGTGTCCATGTTCTGGGGTAAGGGTCGTTTTGGGGCCTGTTCGGGGGGTAATGGGGCGTTTGTGTCCTGGTTTTTGGGGGTAATGGCTTTTGGGTCCATTGTTTTGGAGGGAATGGGTCTTTGTGTCCTGTTCTGAGGTAAAAGGGTCGTTGTTTCCCCCTTGTCGGAGGGTAATGGGGTTTTTTTTGTGTCCATTTTTCTTTGGAGGGTAATGGGTCGTTTTGCCGGTTCTGGAGGTAAAAGGGGGTTTTTGTCCCTGGGGCTGGAGGAATGGTTTTTTTGTTCCATGTCTCTGGGGGTAAAAGGGGCTTTGTGCCTTGCTGGAGGATAATGGGGCGTTTTGTCCCTGTTCTGGGGGTAATGGGTCGTTGTGTCCATGTTTGGAGGTAATGGTCGTTTTTGGGCCCTGGGTCTGGAGGGGGAAAGGGGCGTTTGTGTCCTTTGTCTTGAGGGGAATGGGGCGTTTTTTTGGGCCCTGGTCTGGAGGTAAGGGTCTTTGTGTCCCGTGCTGGGGGTAAGGTAGTTTGTGTCCCTTCTCGGAGGTAATGGGGCGTTTGTGCCATTGTCTGGAGGTAATGGGGCGTTTTTGTCCATGGTTGGGGGGGAATGGGTCGTTGTGCTCATGGTCTGGAGGGTAAGGGTCGTTGGTGTCCTTGTCTGGGGGGTAATGGGGCGTTTTTTGGCCCTGGTCGGAGGGTAATGGGGGGTTTTTTTATGTGTCTGGGGGGTAAAGGGTCTTTTTTAAATTTCTGGAGGGAATGGGTAGTTTGTGTCCATGTTCTGGACGTAAAGGGTCGTTTGTGTCCATTGGGGCTACGGGAAAGGTCGTTTTTTTCCATTGTCTGGAGGTAAGGGTTTGTTTGTGTCCATGGCGGGGGTAATGGGGCTTTGTGTCCATTTCGAAGGGTAAATTTGTTTTGGTTTCCCTGTGTTGGAGGGAAAAGGGTCGTTTTTGGGCCTTGTCGGGGGTAATGGGTCGTTTGTTTTTCATGTTCTGGGGGGTAATGGGTCGTTTGTGTCCAGGTTCTGGAGGGGAATGGGGCGTTTGTGTCCATGTTCAGGGGGGTAATGGGTCTTTGTGTCCATGTGTCTGGAGGGTAAAAAGGGGCCCTTTTTTGTCCATGTGTCTGGAGGGAATGGGGCCTTTTGGGTTTATGTGTCTGGGGGGTAAAGGGGCATTTGTGCCATGTTCTTGGAGGGGAATGGGTCGTTTGTGTCCCTTGTTGGAGGATAATGGGTCGTTTTTATCCATTTTCTGGAGGGTAATGGGTCGTTTGTCCATGTGTCTGAAAAGGGGAATGGGGGCTTTTTTCCCTGTATTTAGTTTTGGGAAAGGGGCGTTTGTGTCCATGTTTCCCGGAGGGTAATGGGTCGTTTTTTTGGGCCATTTTTTTGGGGGGGATGGGTCGTTTGTTTTCCAAGTTCGGAAGGTAAGGGGGCGTTTTGGTCCCCTGTGTCTGGAAGGAATGGGTCGTTTTTTTTTCCATGTGTCGGAGAGTAATGGGGGGTTTGTGTCCATGTGTCTGGAGGATAATGGGTCTTTGTATCCATGTTCTGGGGGGTAAAGGGGCTTTGTCCCTGTGTCTGGAGGGGAATAGGCGTTTGTGTCCATGTGTCTGGAGGGGAAAAAGGGTCGTTTTGTTCCCGTTTCTGGGGGGAAAAAGGGGCGTTTTTTTCTATTGTCTGGAAGGTAATTGGGGCGTTTTTTGCCATTTGTCTTGGGAAGGGGAAATTGGGGGCTTTTTTGCCCATTGTCTGGAAGGTTTTTGCGTCGTTTGTTTCCCATGTTTGGAAAGGGAAAAGGGGCGTTTTTGCCCATGTGTTTTGGAAGGTAATTTGGGCGTTTGTGCCCATGGTCGGGAAAAAAATGGGTTTGTTTGTGCCCCTTTTTACTGGAAAGGTTATGGGGGCGTTTGTGTCCCTGTGTCCCCGGGGGGTAATGGGTCTTTGTTTTAGTTTCTGGGGGGGTTTAAGGTTCGTTTTTTGTCCATGTGTCTGGAGGGTAATGGGGCGTTTGTTTTATGTGTCTGGAGGGTTTAAAGGGGGCGTTTGTTCATGTTGGGCTGGGAGGGTTTAAAGGTCGTTTTTTGTCCCTTTTTCTGGAGGGTAATTTGGGGCGTTTGTGTCTATGTTTGGAGGGGAATGGGGCGTTTGTGGGCCATGGTTTTGGAGGGTTAAAGGGTCGTTGGTTTTTCCATGTGTCCCGGGGGGTAAAGGGGCTTTGTGTTCCATTTCTGGGAGGGGAATGGGTCCCTTTGTTTATGTTCTGGGGGGTAATGGGTCGTTTTTTCCCTTTTGTCTGGGGGGGTAAGGGGGCGTTTTTTTTTTCATGGGTCCCGGACGGTAATGGGTTTGGTTTTTCCATGGTCTGGAAAGGTAATGGGGCGTTTTTTGTCCCTGTGTCCCGGAGTGTAATGGGACGTTTGTTTTCCCGTGTCGGGGGGGTAATGGGTTTGTTTGTGTCCATTTTCTGGGGGGTAAAGGGTCTTTTTTCCTTTTGTCTGGAGGGTAATGGGTTTGTTTGTTCATGTGTTTTGGGGGGTAATGGGTTTATTTGTGGGCCATGTTTCCCCGGAGGGGAATGGGGGTTTGTTCCCTGGTCTGGGGGATAATGGGGCCCTTTTTTGTCCATGTGTCGGGGGGTAATGGGGCTTTTTGTCCAGTGTCTGGAGGGTAATGGGGGTTTGGGGTCAATTGTCTTTGGAATTTAAAGGGTTTGTTTTTGTCCATGTTTCTGGGGGAATTTAAAGGGGGTTTTTTTGTCCATGTGTCTGGAGGATAAAGGGTCGTTTTATCCAAGTGTCTGGAGGGTAATGGGGCGTTTGTCCATTTTGTCTGGGGTGAAAAGGTTTGTTTTTGTCCATTTGGTTTTCTGGGGGTAATGGGGCCCTTTGTGCCATGTGTCCCCGGGGGGATAATGGGGCCCTTTGTGCTCAGGGGTCTGGAAGGAAAAGGGTCGGTTTTTGTCCATTTTGGGCGGAGGGTAATGGGCTTTGTGACCAAATGTCTGGAAGGTATAGCGCCCTTTGTGCCCATGGGAATTTTGGGGGGTAATGGGGCGTTTTTGGGCCATATGGCTGGAGGTAAAGGGACGTTTTGTGTCCATGTGTCTGGGGGGGTATTGGGTCTTTGTGTCCCTGTGGGCTGGGGGTAAAGGGGCGTTTTTGTCCATGGTCTGGGGATAATGGGGGGCCTTTGTTCCTTTTGTCTGGGGGGGAATGTTCGTTTGTTTCCAAATTTTTCCCGGAGGGGAAAAGGGGCTTTTTTTCATGTGTCTGGAGGGTTTAAGGGTCATTTGTGTCCATGGTCGGGGGGGTAAAAGGGGCTTTTTTGCCCCTGGTCTGGAGGATAATGGGTCGTTTTTACCATGGTCTGGGGGGTAATGGGTCTTTGGGCCCCTGTGGCTGAAGGGTTTAAAGGGGCCGGGTTTTTTTTCCATTTGTTTAGAGGGGAATGGGGGTTCCCTTTGTTCCCTGTGTCCCCGGGGGTAAGGGGCTTTTTTGTCCATGTGTCTGGATAAATTTTGGGGTTTTTGTTTGTGTCCATGTGTCTGGAAGGTTTAAAGGGTGTTTTTGGGGCCATGTGTCTGGGGAGTAATGGGGCGTTTTTGTCCCTTGTCTGGGGATAAAGGGTCGTTTTTTATCCATGTGTCGGGGGTATGGGGGCTTTTTGTCCCTGTGTCTGGGGAAAATAGGTCGTTTGTTTTCCCTTTTTTTTTGGAGGGGAATTGGGGCTTTGTGTCCATTTGTCTGGGGTAAAGGGTTTGTTTTTGCTCATGTGTCTGGAAGGGAAAGGGTCCCTTTGTGTCCATGTGTCTGGAGGGGAATGGGTCGTTTTTTTTCCCATGGGGTCTGGAAGGTATTGCGTCGGGTTTTTCCCCGGTCTTGGGAAAGGGAATTGGCGTTTGTCCCATGTGTCTGGAAAGGGAATTTTTTTTTCGTTTGGGGCCCAAAATTTTTTTGGAAGGAAAAGGGGCCCTTTGTGCCCATGTGTCTGGAAGGTTTTTGGGGCGTTTGTGTCCCTTGTGTCTGGAAGGTAAAAGGGTCGTTTGGGGCCCCTTGTGTCTGGGGAATGGGGGCGTTTGTGTCCATGTTCTGGAAGGTAATGGGTCGTTTGGTCCATGTGTCTGGGAAGTAAAGGGGCGTTTTGTCCATTGTCTGGAAGGGGGTGAGTGTTTTTTGCCCATTTGGTTTTGGAAGGTAAAAAGGGGGGCGGTTTTTGTCCAATTTGTCGGAAAGGGAATGGTCCCTTTGTGTTTCCCTGTTTTCTGGAAGGGAATGGGGTTTGTTTTTATGTGCCCCGGAAGGTAATGGGTGTTTGGGGTCCTGTGTTTGGGGAAAGTTTAGTTTGGTCCAAAGGTTGGAAGGGGAAAGGGGCGTTTGTGTCCAAGTTTTTTGGAAGGAATGGGTCGTTTGTGGGCCCTGTTTCTGGAAAGGTAAAGGGTCGTTTTTTTCCCTGTGTCTGGAGGGGAATGGGGCGTTTGTGGGCCATTTTGTCTGGCGGGAAAGGGGGTTTGGGTCCATTGTCTGGCGGTAAAAGGGGCGTTTTTTTGTCCATGTGTCTGGAGGGGAATGGGTTGTTTTTTGTCCATGTTTTTCCCGGGAGGTTAAATGGGTTTTTTTGTGTCATGTGTCTGAAGGGTAAAAGGGGCGTTTGTGTCCAAGTGTCTGGGGGATTAAAGGGTCGTTTGTGTCCATGTGTCCCCGGAGGGTTAAAGGGGGCGTTTGTGTTCATGTTTTTCTGGAGGGTAAATTTTTTGTGCCAGGGGTCTGGAGGGGAATGGGGGTTTTGTTTGTTCCATTTTGTCAGGAGGGGGAATGGGGGGCGTTTTGGTCCCTGTTCCCGGAGGGTAAAAGGGGCGTTTGGTCCATGTTGGGCTGGGGGGTAAAAGGGGCGTTTGTGGGCCAAATTTTTGGAGGATAAAGGGCCGGTTTTTTTTTCTATGTGTTTGGGGGGTAATGGGGCTTTTTTCCTGTGTCTGGGGGTTTTTGGGTTTGTTTGTGTCCAGTGTCTGGATGGTAAAGGGCGTTTTGGTCCATGGTCTGGAGATAAATGGGACGTTTGTGTCCCTGTGTCCCAGGGTAAAGGGTCCTTTTTCATGTGTTGGAGGGTAAAGGGTCTTGGGTTATTTTTCTGGGGGGTAATGGGGGCTTTGTGCCATGTGTCCCGGGGGGAATGGGTTTGTTTTGTGTCAGGTTTTCTTAGGGTAAAGGTCTTTTTTGTCCCAAATTTTATCGAGGGGAATGGGGGCGTTTTTTGTCCATGTGTCTGGAAGGGTAATGGGGGCGTTTTTGCTCATGTGTTTGGGAAGGTAATGGGGCTTTGGGGCCCCTGTGTCTGGAGGGGTAATGGGTCTTTTTTCCCCATGTTTTTGGAAAGGGATTTGCGTGTTTGTGCCCATTGTCTGGAAGGGAATGGGGCGTTTGTGCCCATGTGGGCTGGGAAAGGGAATGGGTCGTTTTTTTTGCCAAGGTTTTCTGGAAGGTAATGGGGCGTTTGTGCCCATTTTTCTGGAAAGGGTATGGGTCTTTGTTTATGGTCTGGAGGGGAAAGGGTCGTTTGTGTCCATGTGTCCCGGGGGTAAAAGGGGGCTTTGTTTCATTTTGTCTGGAGGGTTAAAGGGGGCGTTTGTTCATGTGTCTGGGGGTAATGGGTGTTTGGGGTCTATTTCGGGCAATGGTTTCGTTTGTTTTTCAAGTGTCTGGAGGGGGAATGGGGCTTTTGGGGTCCATGTGTCTGGGTGGGGAAAGGGGCGTTTGTGTCCATGTGGGCTGGGGGGGGAATGGGTCGTTTTTTCATGTGTCTGGGGGGTAATGGGTCGTTTGTTTTCCATGTGTCTTTGGAAAGGGAAAGGGGGTTTTTTGTCCCCTGTGTCCTGGGCGGGAATGGGTCGTTTTGGGGGTCCCTGTGTTGGAGGGGAATTTGGTCGTTTGGTGTCCATGTTTTTCCCGGAGGGGAATGGGTTTGTTTGTGTCCAGGGTTCTGGGGGTTTAAAGGGTCGTTTTTGTCCCTTTTAGGAGGGGGAATGGGTTGTTTGTGTCCATGTGTTGGAGGGTAAAGGGTCGTTTTTTGTCCATGTGTCCGGAGGGGAATGGGGCGTTTGGTCCCTGTGGGCTGGAAAGGGTAAAGGGGGGTTTTTTGTCCATGTGTTTGGGGGGTTTAAAAAGGGTTTGTTTTTTGTCCTTTTTGTCTGGAGGGGGGAAAAGGGTTTGTTTTTTTGCCTGTTTGGAGGGGAAAGGGTCGTTTGTATCCCCTGTGTTCCCGGGGGGTAATGGGAAATTTTTGTTTCCCTGTGTTGGGGGTTAATGGGTCTTTGTTTTTTCGTTTGGAGGGTTTTAAAGGGGCCCTTGGTTCATGTGTCTGGAGGGGTTAAAGGGGGTTTTTGTGTTTCCCCTGTGTTGGGGGGGTAATGGGGGGGTTTTGTGTCCATGTGTCTGGAGGGGAATGGGTCTTTGTTCCCCTTTTGTCTGGAGGGTTTAAAGGTCGTTTGTGTCCCCTGTTTTCTGGAGGGTAATGGGGCGTTTGGTCCCGTGTCTGGGGGTAATGGGGCCTTTGTGTCCCTGTTTTCCCGGAGGGTAATGGGGCGGGTTTTGTCCCTGGCTGGGGGGTAATGGGTCGTTTTGGGCCCCTATGTCTGGAGGGTTTAAAGGGGCGTTTGTTCATGTGTCTGGAGGGGAATGGGGTCCCTTTTTTTTTTTGCATGTGTCGGAGGATAATGGGGCGTTTTTATCCATTGTTCCCGGAGGGGGAAAGGGTTTTTTTTCCATGTGTTGGAGGGTAATAGGTCGTTTTTTGTCCCTGTGTCCCGGAGGGTTTAAAGGGTCGTTTGTTTCCCTTTGGGCCCGGAGGATTTAAAGGGTGTTTGTGCCCCATGTGTCTCAAAAGGGAAGGGTCGTTTGTTTTCCATGTGCGGAGGGAAAAGGGTCGTTTGTGCCCAAGTGTCTGGAAGGTTAAATTTCGTCGTTTGTTTCCCAAAGTGTCTGGGAAGGGAATGGGTCGTTTTTGCCCATTGTCCCGGGAAAGGGAATGGTCGGGTTTTTGCCCATGTGTCTGGAAAAGGAAAAGGCGTTTTTGCCCATGTTTTTCTGGAAGGTTATGGGGCGTTGGGGGCCATTTTTTCCGAGGGAAAAGGGGCGTTTTTTTCATGTGTCTGGGGGGTTTAAGGGTCGTTTGTGTCCCTGTTTAAGGAGGGAAAAGGGTCGTTTGTTCATGTTTTCCCGGGGGGTAATTTTGGGGCGTTTGTTCAGTGTTGGGGGGGAATGGGGCGGGTTTTTGTCCAAAGTTCCCGGGGGTAAGGGGTCTTTGTGTCCATTTTGTCTGGAGGGTAAAAGGGGGCGTTTTTGTTTTAAGTGTTGGAGGGGAATGGGGGCCCTTGGTTTTCCCCGTGTCTTAGGGTTTAAATTTGGGCGTTTTTGTC
Source organism: Cherax quadricarinatus (assembly GCF_026875155.1). Classification (NCBI taxonomy): domain Eukaryota; kingdom Metazoa; phylum Arthropoda; class Malacostraca; order Decapoda; family Parastacidae; genus Cherax; species Cherax quadricarinatus. The sequence continues at coordinate 7,631,558 of NC_069469.1, read as the reverse complement.
CTGTGTCTGGAGGGTTTAAAGGGCCGTTTTTTTCATGTGTCTGGAGGGGAATGGGTGTTTGTTTTTGTGTCTGGGGGGTAATGGGTCGTTTTTTGTCCATGGTCTGGGCGGTTATGGGTCGTATTTTGTCCTGTTTCTGGGGCGGTAAAAGGGGTTTGTTTGTTTTCCATTTTGGGGCTGGACGGGAATGGGTCGTTTTTTGTCCATGTGTCTGGGGGGTAATGGGGCGTTTGTGTCCCTGTGTCTGGAGGGTAAAGGGTCGTTTGTGTTCATGTGGGGGGGAGGGGGTTTAAAAGGGGCGTTTTTTGTCCAGTGTTTGGAGGGTTTAAAGAGTCGTTTGTGTCCCCGGGGCGGGGGGGGTAAAAGGGGCGTTTTTTGTCCATGTTTCAAGGGGAATGGGGCGTTTGTGTCCATTTTGTCTGGAGGGTTTAAAGGGTCCCTTTTTTGTCCATTTGTCTGGAGGGAAAAGGGGCGTTTGTGTCCAGGGGTCTGGGGATAATGGGTCGTTTTTTGTCCATGGGGTTTGGAGGGTAATGGGTTTTTTGTTTCCCTGTGTCTGGGGGGAAAAAGGGGGCGTTTGTGTCCATGTGTCGGTGGGGAATGGGGCCCTTTGTGTCCAAAGGGTCTGGAGGGTAATGGGTTTTTTGGCCCCCCCCCCTGTCAAAGGGGGGTAATGGGTTTTGTTTGTGTCCCCTGTGTCTGGGGGTAATGGGGCGTTTTTGTCCATGTGTCTGGAGGGTTTAAAGGGGCGTTTGTGCCAGGGGCTGGAGGATAAAGGGTCGTTTGTGTCCATTTTGTTTGGAGGGGGAAAAGGGGGGTTTGGGGTCAATGTGTCCCGGAGGGGGAATGGGCCCTTTGTGTCCATGTGTTGGGAGTAATGGGTGTTTGTGTCCCTTTGTCTGGAGGGAAAAGGGGCGGGGTGTCCATGTGTCTGGAGGGTAATGGGGCGTTTGGTTTATTGGGGTCTGGAGGGAAAAGTGTCGTTGGTTCATGTGTTTGGAGGGGGAATGAGTCTTTTTGGCCCAAGGGGTCCCCGGACGGGAATGGGCGTTTTGTCCATGGTCTGGAGGGTAAGGGTCGTTTGTGGGCCAAAGTGTAAAAGAGGGGAATGGGTCGTTTGGGGTCCGGGGTCTGGAGGGTAATGGGGCGTTTGTGCCATGGTTCCCGGAGGGTAATTTTTGTTCCCTTTGTGTCCCCGTTTCTGGGGGTAAAGGGTCGTTTGTGTCCATGTGTCTGGATGGGAAAGGGGGGCGTTTTTTGTCCATGTGGGCTGGAGAGTAATGGGACTTTTTGGGCCAGTGTTGGAGGGAAAAGGGTCGTTTGGTTTATGTGTCGGAGGTTTAAAGGGTCGTTGGTTCTTGTCCCGGAGGGGGAATGGGGCGTTTTTTGTTTCCCGTGTCTGGAGGGGAAAAAGGGGCGTTTTTTGTCCAGGTGTCTGGGGGGAATAGTCGTTTGTTTTTCCAAATTTTCTGGGGGGTAATTTGGGGCGTTTTTGTCCCCTGTGTTTTGGGGGTTTTGGGGGCGTTTTTTCTCATTGGTCCTTTAAGGGAAAGGGTTTGTTTGTGTCCAGTGTTTTGGGGGGGGTTAAAAGGGTCGTTTTTTCCCCCTGGGGTTTTGGGAAAGGGATTTCGTGTTTGTGCCCCCTGTGGGCTGGAAGGTAATGGGGCTTTTGTGCCCCTGTGTCTGGGAAAGGGAAGGGTCGTTTGTGCCCAGTGTCTGGGAAAGGGAATGGGTGTTTGTGCCCATGTTATGGGAAGGGTTTGGGTCGTTTGTTCATGGTCTGGAGGGAAAGGTGTTTGGTTTCCCTGGTTGGAGGGGAAATGGGTCGTTTGTTCATGTGTCTGGGGGGAAAAGGGCGTTTGTTTATGTTTTGGAGGGGAAGGGTCGTTTGTTTTTTTTATGTTCTGGGGGGTAATGGGGGCGTTTTTGTCAAAGGGGTCTGGGGGGTAATGGGGCATTGGTTTTTCCATGTGTCGGGAAAGGGGAATGGGTCGTTTGTGTCCATGTGTTCCGGGGGGTAATGGGGCGTTTTTTTCATGTTCTGGGGGTAATGGGTCGTTTTTTGTCCCCTGTTCTGGGGCGGGAATGGGCTTTGTGTCCATGTTCCTGGACGGTAATGGGCGTTTGTTCCATGTGTCTTGGGGGGTAATGGGGCGTTTTGTCCATGTGTCTGGAGGGGTAATGGGGGCGTTTTTTTGGGCCCGGTGTCTGGAGGGTAATGGGGTTTGTTTTTTGTCCCGTGTCAGGAGGGAAAAGGGGGCGTTTTTTGCCATGTTTTTGGAGGGGAAAGGGGGTTTGTGTCCATGTTCCCGGGGGGTAATGGGTCTTTGTGTCCATGTTTCCCGGGGGGATAATGGGAATTTGTGTCCCTGTGTTTTTGGAGGGGAAAAGGTCGTTAGGTGTCCATGGTTTTGGAGGGTTTAAAGGGGTTTGTGTTCCCTGTCGGAGGGTAAAAGGGGGGTTTGTATCCAAAGTGTCTGGAGGGTTTAAAGGGACGTTTTTTGTCCCCTGGTCGGGGGGGTAATGGGGCGTTTGTTCATGTGTCTGGAGGGGAATGGGTCTTTTTCATGTGTCCCGGAGGGTTTAAAGGGTTTGTATGTGCCATGTGTCGGGGGGTAATTTGGGGGGTTTGTTTTTCCATGTGTCCCGGAGGGGAAGGGGCGTTTGTTTTCCACGTGTCTGGAGGGTAATGGGTCGTTTGTTTTCCATGTGTTGGAGGTTTAAAGGGTCCCCTTTTGTCCATGGGGTTTTGGAGGGGAATGGGGGTTTGTGTCCATTGTCTGGAGGGGAATTGGGGCGTTTTTTTGTCCCTGTGTCCGGGGGGGTTTAAAGGGTCGTTTTTGTCCATAAACCCCGGAGGGGAAAGGGGCTTTTTTCATGGGGTCGGGGGTAAAAGGGGCGTTTTTTTCAGGTTTTTGGAGGGTAATTTGGGGCGTTTGTACCTTTTGTCCCGGGGGGTAATGGGGCGTTTGGGCCTGTGCTGGAGGGGGAATAGGTCGTTTGTGTCCATGTGTCTGGGGGGTAAATTTGGGGTTTTTGTTCCAAGTGTCTGGAGGGTAATGGGTCTTTTTTGCTTATTTTGTCTCAAAGGGAAAGGGGGTTTGTGTCCAATTTGGCTGGAGGGGGAAAGGCCGGTTTTTGCCCATGTGTTTTGGGGGTATTGCGTCGTTTTTTGCCAAAGTGTTTTGGGGAAAGGTAAGGGTCCTTTTTGCCCATTTGTCTGGGAAGGGAATGGGTCTTTTTGCCCATGTGTCTGGGAAAGGGAATGGGGCGTTTGTGCCCCAAAGTTACTGGAAGGGTTTTGGGGGCGTTTGTGTCCATTTTTTTTGGGGGAATGGGGCGTTTGTTCATGTGTCTGGAGGGTAATGGGTTTTGTTTGGGGCCATGGGTCTGGGGGGTAATGGGTTTGTTTTTTTCATGTGTCCCGGGGGGTAATGGGTCGTTTGTTCATGTGTTGGAGGGTAATGGGTCGTTTGTGGCCCTTTGCGGAGGGTAAGGGGCTTTTTGTCCATGTGTCTTTTGGGGGGTAATGGGGCGTTTGTGTTATGTTCTGGAGGGTTTAAGGGGCGTTGGTTTTCCATGGTCTTAGGGTTTTTTTGGTCGTTTGTGTCCATTGTCTGGAGGGTAAAAGGGCCCTTTGTTTTTATGGTTTTTGGAGGGGAATGGGGGCATTTGTTCATGTGTCTGGAGGGTAATGGGTCTTTGTCCATGTTTCTGGACGGTAAAGGGGCGTTTTTTGGGCCAATTTTCTGGACGGTAAAAGGGGCGTTTTTGTTTCCAAAGTGTCGGACTAATGGGTCGTTTTGTGTCCATGTGGGCCGGAGGGGAATGGGGGCGTTTTTTGTCCCTGTTCTAGGAATAATGGGCGTTTGTGTTCATGTGTTCCGGAAGGGTTTAAAGGGGCGTTTTTGGCCATTTTGTCTTTAGGGGTTTTTGAGTCCTTTGGTCCCCGTTTCTGGGGGGTAAAGGGTCGTTTTTTGTCCATGTGTCAGGAAAGGGGAATGGGGCCCTTTTTTGTCCATTGGGGTCTGGAGGGGAATGGGTCTTTTTGGGCCATGTGTCTGGAGGGGAAGGGGGGTTTGTTGGGCCCCGGGGTCTGGGGGATAAGGGGGCCCTTTGTGGGCCAGTGTTTTTGGGGGGTAAGGGTCGTTTGTTTCTTCCCTTGTCTGGAGGGAATGGGGCGTTTGTTCTCCAAAAGGGGTTTTGGAGGGAAAAGGGTCCTTTGTGTCCCTGTGGTTTTGGAGGGTAAAAGGGTCGTTTGTGTCCATGTTCTGGAGGGTAATGGGTCGTTTGGGTTTTGTTTATCGGGGGGTAATGTGTCGTTGGTTCATTTTTCTGGGGGGAAAAAGGGTCGTTTTTTTTCCCTGTGTCTGGATGGGGAATGGGGCCTTTTTTGTCCATGTGTATGGGGGGTAATGGGGGCGGGTTTTTGTCCCGGGTCTGGGAGTTTAAAGGGTTTTTTGTGTCCATGTGTCAGAGGGGAATTTGTCGTTTTTTGTCCATGTGGGGGGAGGGTAATGGGTTTGGGTTTTGTCCATGTGTCTGGAGGGTTTAATGGGTCGTTTGTGTCCATGTGTCTGGAAAGGGGAATGGGGGCGTTTGGGGTCCATATGTCTGGGGGGAATTTGGGGCGTTTGTTTCATGTGTCGGAGGGGAAAAGGGTCGTTTTTTGGTTCATGTGGGCTGAAGGGGAATGGGGCGTTTTTGTCCAAGTGTCGGAGGGGAATTGGGGTCGTTTTTTGTCAAATGTCTGGAGGGTAATGGGGGGGTTTGGGGTCCATTGCTGGAGGGTTAAAGGGTCCTTTATGTCCATGTGTCCCGGAGGGTAATGGGGCGTTTGTGTCCCCCGTGTTCCCCGGAAGGAAAAGGGGGCGTTTGTCTCCATGTGTCTGGAGGTAATGGGTCGTTTGTGTCCATGTTTTCTGGAGGGTAATGGGTCGTTTGTTCCATGTGTCTGGAGGGTAATGGTGTTTTTGTCCATGTGTTTTGGAGGGTAATGGGTCGTTTGTTCCATGTGTCTGGAGGTAAAGGGTCGTTTGTGTCCATGGTGTCTGGAGGGGGAATGGGTGTTTGTGTCCATGTGTCTGGAGGGTAATGGGTGTTTGTGCATGTGTCTGGAGGTAATGGGTCGTTTGTGCCATGTGTCTGGAGGAATGGGTCTTTTTGTCATGTGTTTTGGAGGAGTAATGGGTCGTTTGTGTCCATGTGTCTGGAGGGTAATGGGTCGTTTGTGTCCATGTGTCTGGAGGGTAATGGGTCGTTTGTGTCCATGTGTCTGGAGGGTAATGGGTCGTTTGTGTCTGGAGGGTAATGGGTCGTTTGTGTCCATGTGTCTGGAGGGTAAGGGTTTTTGTGCCCCTGTGTCTGGAAAGGGAATGGGGCGTTGTGCCATGTGTCTGGAAGGTAATGGGTCGTTTGTGTAAAAGGTGTTGGAGGGTATGGGTCGTTTGTGTCTGGAAGGTAATGGGTCGTTTGTGTCCATGTGTCTGGAGGGTAATGGGTCGTTTGTGCCCATGTGTCTGGAAGGTAATGGGTCGTTTGTGTCCATGTGTCTGGAAGGTAATGGGTCGTTTGTGCCCATGTGTCTGGAAGGTAATGGGTCGTTTGTGTCCATGTGTCTGGAAGGTAAAGGGTCGTTTGTGTCCATGTGTCTGGAAGGTAATGGGTCGTTTGTGTCCATGTGTCTGGAAGGTAATGGGTCGTTTGTGTCCATGTGTCTGGAAGGTAATGGGTCGTTTGTGTCCATGTGTCTGGAAGGTAATGGGTCGTTTGTTCCATGTGTTGGAAGGGGAATGGGTCGTTTGTGTCCATGTGTTTGGAGGTAATGGGTGTTTGTGTCTTTGGGTTTTTTGGAAGGTAATGGGTCGTTTTTGTCCATGTGTATGGAGGTAATGGTCTTTGTGTCCATGTGTCGGGAGGTAATGGGTCGTTTTGGGGTCCATGTGTCTGGAGGTAATGGGTCGTTTGTGTCCATGTGTTGGAAGGTAATGGTGTTTGTGTCCATGTGTCTGGAGGGTAATGGGTCGTTTGTGTCCATGTGTCTGGAGGGTAATGGGTCGTTTGTGTCCATGTGTCTGGAGGGTAATGGGTCGTTTGTGTCCATGTGTCTGGAGGGTAATGGGTCGTTTGTTCATGTGTCTGGAGGGTAATGGGTCGTTTGTTCATGTGTCTGGAGGGTAATGGGTCGTTTGTGTCCATGTGTCTGGAGGGTAATGGGTCGTTTGTGTCCATGTGTCTGGAGGGTAATGGGTCGTTTGTGTCCATGTGTCTGGAAGGTAAAAGGGTCGTTTTGTGTCCCATGTGTCTGGAGGAATGGTTCGTTTGTGTCATGTGTCTGGAAGGTAATGGGTCGTTTGTGTCCATGTGTATGGAAGGGGAATGGGTCGTTTGTGCCATGTTTGGAAGGTAAAGGGTCGTTTTTGTCCAAAGTGTCTGGAGGAATGGGTCGTTTGTGTCCATGTGTCTGGAAGGTAATGGGTCGTTTGTGTCCATGTGTCTGGAAGGTAATGGGTCGTTTGTCCATGTGTCTGGAAGGTAATGGGTCGTTTGTGTCCATGTGTCTGGAGGTAATGGGTCGTTTGTGTCCATGTGTCTGGAAGGTAATGGGTCGTTTTTGTCCATGTGTCTGGAAGGTAATGGGTCGTTTGTATCCATGTGTCTGGAAAGTAATAAGCAATGTGAAGATATGTGCGCATTAATGATAAATGTATCACATTTGGTGTTGATTAAAGATTTTGATGCTTATGTCAGAACAATAATCAAGGATCATGATGTTAAGGAACATTGTCATAGTTGTTTGATAAAGTTAAATACACAGGAGGAGTTAATTTACACAAGAAGTCATTCCCCCCAACCACCCATCAGAACTCTCGTATTCCTCCGGGTGGATCAACTTTAAAAATTATAACCATATTTATTCTAACGAATTCATTGCTGAAAGTTAAAACACTTGTGCAACAGATGTTGCACAAGTGTCTTAACTTTCAACTTGTCGGTATTGTATACCTGTTTTGCACGAATTCAGTGGTGTTTTTGACATCGAATGTGAGTTGGATACCACTATCCTGCAGGTAAGCTGGAAGTCACGTCCTTAATGTTTTTACTATTGTTATGTTATATTTGATCACACAGGTGAAATTGGTGAAGAGTGATATGGGTGAGGATGCTGCTGTGATCATTTCATTTAAACGTCAAAGGAGATTGACCTAGGTAAAGAGTTGAAGAGAGTATCACGAAATCAATATGAAGAGGAGGTTAAGCGAGATTCGAGTCGCAGGAACTTGGAATTTTTCGGTACCTCCTTCAAGATACCTAAAGGCCGGCGTTTGTCTCTTTGTGGTTGTGAAATTTCATACTAAGTGTGGAAAAGGCGGAATACTTTTGAGAAGCTGCTTGCTGCATTGTATATATTGTTGAGTCTCTGCTCCTACCCCACACACTTTTCGTGGTTGCTACTAGGTTAACTCTGTATAAGAGTTCTTATGTACTTATTCAAACTATGCGAAGATCTTGCCTCTACCTAATTCAATCTAAGGTCGTTCCAATTTGTGATGTTCATTTTATTTACAAATTCCAGTTGTGTTTTGTGTTCATTTTCCCATCTCTCTAACAGTCTGTTCCTTGTCCTACCTTATCAGTCTCACTGTAATTTGTCCTTCCTCTAAGTGTCATCAGGCTGAGTTCCTTGAACCTATCCTCATTACTACCATATCCTTTTGCTTCCGGAAACTAGCCTTGTGCAACTCTGTATTTCTCCATTCTTGACAATGCTTTGACCTGGTGTGGGATTCCCTGTGCAAGACAGGTATACAATACCGAACAAGATGAAATTTAAGACACTTGTGCTGACTCCTGGTTATCTTTTTTGTAGACGTTTCGCCATCCAGTGGTTTTATCAATACAGATTCTAGGACATAATTAGAAAACAGAAGAACTATATACAAAGGATGAGGTAATCAGTCCCTCAGCCTTGGAGGTGGTGTTTACAACACCGTGGTTGTAGAGATTCTGAAGCACAGGTAAAGAGACTGGCACTTATATAGGCTTCAGTAGGACCTACTTCCACTGGGTATCCCGCCTACCAGTGACTATGCCCTCGTCTGCTACACGTCCCTATTCATTGACGCCTGTATAAGCGCCAGTCTCTTTACATGTGCTTCAGAATCTCTACAACCACGGTGCTGTAAACACCACCTCCAAGGCTGAGTGACTGATTACCTCATCCTTTGTATATAGTTTTTCTATTTTCTAATTATGTCCAAGAATCTGTATTGATAAAACCACTGGATGGCGAAACGTCTACAATAAAGATAACCAGATGTTGCACAAGTGTCTTAAATTTCATCGTGGGATTCCATATTGGTACTGTATATCTAGTTGGGAATATGTGATATTTGCAGCCTTTCCGCATAGCCTGTATTCCATCTGTGATTGTGTGTGTGTGTGTGTGTGTGTGTGTGTGTGTGTACTCACCTAATTGTGGTTGCAGGGGTCGAGACTCAGCTCCTGGCCCCTCCAGAGCCTTCAACACAGGGGCACAGGAGGGATGTGCGTGTCCTTACTGTTATGTACAAGGCCAATATTGTAAAAGTCCCACACTTGGATCCACTTCGAGGACAGCGTGAAGCAAGTTTATATACCACAAGACGGGCAGAAAACAGCAACTTCAATCTGGCTGTGCTCTTCTCCAAAACATCACTCCATCTGAGATCATATATACCCAGGATGACTCGAGTCTGGAACACATTCGTACAGCATTATGATGTCAACGAGATAAAGTCAGTTGATCAAATTAAAATGCTGTACACAAATAACCCGCACATAAAAGAGAGAAGCTTACGACGACGTTTCGGTCCGACCGAAACGTCGTCATAAGCTTCTCTCTTTTATGTGCGGGTTATTTGTGTATCGTTCCAGTCACGGTATTGTGCCTTTTTTGTTATTTATGAAAATGCTGGCCCACAGATGGCTCCAACTTCATCCTGTTCCCTACTTGTATGTTTCATAACAAAAATGCTTTCAAATGAGCTGATGTAGGTAACAGCTCTTAGCTTGTCAATAAAGTTAGGAATCCTTAACCTGTAAATAGCTTGTCAATAAAGCTAGGGATCCCTAACCTTGTCAAACCCTTTGTAAAAAAAAAAAAGTGTGCGTGTGGTGGATTGTTTGCGTGTGCGAATAAGAGTGTGAGTAGTTGAGTGAGGTGTGTGAGTGGATGGTAGAGGTGTGTGGGTGAATAAAAGGAAGTGTTTGTGCGTGAAGTGTGTTGGTGGGGGAGAGGAAGAGCGTGAGTGACATTCTTGAGGTTACGGGTATGTGAATGCTGTGTTGTGTGTGTGATATTAATGTGAATAGATGAGTGTGTGTGTGAGGATGTGTTGAGCGACTGAGTGTCATTACTGGGGTAACTACTGACTCACTGCCTGAAAGTAAGTGTTAAATAATGGGAGTTTACGTTAGTACAGGTTCCTGAGAGCGAGTGAAGTGTGGACTGGTGTTCATAGCTTACCCGATATTATTATTTGTTAGATGTCAATACCAATCTTTGTTTCAAATACTGTTTTTGTTGCTGATGTTCATGTAGGAATAATAAAAATAAAATCAAAGATAATAATAATAATAATGAAATCAATAATAATAATAGTAATAATGAAATTAATAATAATAGTAATAATGAAATTAATAATAATAATAATAATGAAATTAATAATAATAATAATGAAATTAATAATAATAATAATAATGAAATTAATAATAACAATAATAATAATAATAATTATTATTATTTTTGTGTTGTGTGTTGATGTATTAATTTGTATTTAGGGGAAGGTGTCTGGCAGTAGTCAACAATGCTTTGTGGAATAAAGGATAATATGTTGAGTACGAAGAAAGGAAAGACATAATAAATCTTTGGTTCAAGAAGTTGTGGTACAAGGAATAATAGTGTGTGACAAAAAGTAGAATGATTAAATAAGTATTCTAGAGGATATGACGTAATGCCCCTGAAAGACTGTTAAAATTTACCATAGCGTCCTGAGAGCGGTGGTGTGATGGTTCATAGCTACCGAATATATTTTGACGTCAAGAAATCTTTGTTAAATAGTTTTGTTAACGGCTTCTGTACGAAACATAAAATAAATCAAGATAACGTGACCTGACCTGCACAACACAACAACAAGGCATGCAACTTGAAAATTAAAAAAATAATAATAATGAAATTAATAATAATAATAAGAAATTAATAATATAATAAATTATAATAATTAAATAATAACTAAAAAATAAATAATAATAATTATTATTATGTTGTTGTTGTTGTTGTTGATGTAATTAATACTGTTATATTTATGGGGAAGGTGTACATTGGCAGGTGTCATACATTGCTTGTGGAATAAAGGATAATATGTTGAGTACGAAGAAAGGAAAGACAAAACTTCAATATCTTTGGATCAAGAGCACCAAGGAATTACAGACAAAACAGAGAATAATTAAAAACAAAATTTTTAAGAGGATAGACCGGTAAGCCCGCTGAAGGACTCGGTCAGATGACCAAAGGCTTTGTCCAATGGCTGGTCATCATCTGACTAAGACCCACGTCAGGAAATACTTGTCCAGTTTCCTGAGGAACGTGACCTGACCTGGCACAACACAACACAAGGCTGCACCTCTGAGGAACGTGACCTGACCTGGCACAACACAACACAAGGCTGCACCTCTGAGGAACGTGACCTGACCTGGCACAACACAACACAAGGCTGCACCTCTGAGGAACGTGACCTGACCTGGCACAACACAACACAAGGCTGCACCTCTGAGGAACGTGACCTGACCTGGCACAACACAACACAAGGCTGCACCTCTGAGGAACGTGACCTGACCTGGCACAACACAACACAAGGCTGCACCTCTGAGGAACGTGACCTGACCTGGCACAAACAACACAAGGCTGCACCTCTGAGGAACGTGACCTGACCTGGCACACACAACACAAGCTGCACCTCTGAGGAACGTGACCTGACCTGGCACAACACAACACAAGGCTGCACCTCTGAGGAACGTGACCTGACCTGGCACAACACAACACAAGGCTGCACCTCTGAGGAACGTGACCTGACCTGGCACAACACAACACAAGGCTGCACCTCTGAGGAACGTGACCTGACCTGGCACAACACAACACAAGGCTGCACCTCTGAGGAACGTGACCTGACCTGGCACAACACAACACAAGGCTGCACCTCTGAGGAACGTGACCTGACCTGGCACAACACAACACAAGGCTGCACTCTGAGGAACGTGACCTGACCTGGCACAACACAACACAAGGCTGCACCTCTGAGGAACGTGACCTGACCTGGCACAAACACACACAAGGCTGCACCTCTGAGGAACGTGACCTGACCTGCACAACACAACACAAGGCTGCACCTCTGAGGAACGTGACCTGACCTGGCACAACACAACACAAGGCTGCACCTCTGAGGAACGTGACCTGACCTGGCACAACACAACACAAGGCTGCACCTCTGAGGAACGTGACCTGACCTGGCACAACACAACACAAGGCTGCACCTCTGAGGAACGTGACCTGACCTGGCACAACACAACACAAGGCTGCACCTCTGAGGAACGTGACCTGACCTGGCACAACACAACACAAGGCTGCACCTGAGGAACGTGACCTGACCTGGCACAACACAACACAAGGCTGCACCTCTGAGGAACGTGACTGACCTGGCACAACACAACACAAGGCTGCACCTCTGAGGAACGTGACCTGACCTGGCACAACACAACACAAGGCTGCACCTCTGAGGAACGTGACCTGACCTGGCACAACACAACACAAGGCTGCACCTCTGAGGAACGTGACCTGACCTGGCACAACACAACACAAGGCTGCACCTCTGAGGAACGTGACCTGACCTGGCACAACACAACACAAGGCTGCACCTCTGAGGAACGTGACCTGACCTGGCACAACACAACACAAGGCTGCACCTCTGAGGAACGTGACCTGACCTGGCACAACACAACACAAGGCTGCACCTCTGAGGAACGTGACCTGACCTGGCACAACACAACACAAGGCTGCACCTCTGAGGAACGTGACCTGACCTGGCACAACACAACACAAGGCTGCACCTCTGAGGAACGTGACCTGACCTGGCACAACACAACACAAGGCTGCACCTCTGAGGAACGTGACCTGACCTGGCACAACACAACACAAGGCTGCACCTCTGAGGAACGTGACCTGACCTGGCACAACACAACACAAGGCTGCACCTCTGAGGAAACGTGACCTGACCTGGCACAACACAACACAAGGCTGCACCTCTGAGGAACGTGACCTGACCTGGCACACACAAACACAAGGCTGCACCTCTGAGGAACGTGACCTGACCTGGCACAACACAACACAAGGCTGCACCTCTGAGGAACGTGACCTGACCTGGCACAACACAACACAAGGCTGCACCTCTGAGGAACGTGACCTGACCTGGCAACAACACAACACAAGGCTGCACCTCTGAGGAACGTGACCTGACCTGGCACAACACAACACAAGGCTGCACCTCTGAGGAACGTGACCTGACCTGGCACAACACAACACAAGGCTGCACCTCTGAGGAACGTGACCTGACCTGGCACAACACAACACAAGGCTGCACCTCTGAGGAAACGTGACCTGACCTGGCACAACACAACACAAGGCTGCACCTCTGAGGAACGTGACTGACCTGGCACAACACAACACAAGGCTGCACCTCTGAGGAACGTGACCTGACCTGGCACAAACACAACACAAGGCTGCACCTCTGAGGAACGTGACCTGACCTGGCACAACACAACACAAGGCTGCACCTCTGAGGAACGTGGACCTGACCTGGCACAACACAACACAAGCTGCACCTCTGAGAACGTGACCTGACCTGGCACAACACAACACAAGGCTGCACCTCTGAGGAACGTGACCTGACCCTGGCACAACACAACACAAGGCTGCACCTCTGAGAACGTGACCTGACCTGGCACAACACAACACAAGGCTGCACCTCTGAGGAACGTGACCTGACCTGGCACAACACAACACAAGGCTGCACCTCTGAGGAACGTGACCTGACCTGGCACACACAACACAAGGCTGCACCTCTGAGGAACGTGACCTGACCTGGCACAACACAACACAAGGCTGCACCTCTGAGGAACGTGACCTGACTGGCACAACACAACACAGGCTGCACCTCTGAGGAACGTGACCTGACCTGGCACAACACAACACAAGGCTGCACCTCTGAGGAACGTGACCTGACTGGCACAACACAACACAAGGCTGCACCTCTGAGGAACGTGACCTGACCTGGCACAACACAACACAAGGCTGCACCTCTGAGGAACGTGACCTGACCTGGCACAACACAACACAAGGCTGCACCTCTGAGGAACGTGACCCTGACCTGGCACAACACAACACAAGGCTGCACCTCTGAGGAACGTGACCTGACTGGCACAACACAACACAAGGCTGCACCTCTGAGGAACGTGACCTGACCTGGCACAACACAACACAAGGCTGCACCTCTGAGGAACGTGACCTGACCTGGCACAACACAACACAAGGCTGCACCTCTGAGGAACGTGACCTGACCTGGCACAACACAACACAAGGCTGCACCTCTGAGGAACGTGACCTGACCTGGCACAACACAACACAAGGCTGCACCTCTGAGGAACGTGACCTGACCTGGCACAACACAACACAAGGCTGCACCTCTGAGGAACGTGACCTGACCTGGCACAACACAACACAAGGCTGCACCTCTGAGGAACGTGACCTGACCTGGCACAACACAAAAACAAGGCTGCACCTCTGAGGAACGTGACCTGACCTGGCACAACACAACACAAGGCTGCACCTCTGAGGAACGTGACCTGACCTGGCACAACACAACACAAGGCTGCACCTCTGAGGAACGTGACCTGACCTGGCACAACACAACACAAGGCTGCACCTCTGAGGAACGTGACCTGACCTGGCACAACACAACACAAGGCTGCACCTCTGAGGAACGTGACCTGACCTGGCACAACACAACACAAGGCTGCACCTCTGAGGAACGTGACCTGACCTGGCACAACACAACACAAGGCTGCACCTCTGAGGAACGTGACCTGACCTGGCACAACACAACACAAGGCTGCACCTCTGAGGAACGTGACCTGACCTGGCACAACACAACACAAGGCTGCACCTCTGAGGAACGTGACCTGACTGGCACAACACAACACAAGGCTGCACCTCTGAGGAACGTGACCTGACCTGGCACAACACAACACAAGGCTGCACCTCTGAGGAACGTGACCTGACCTGGCACAACACAACACAAGGCTGCACCTCTGAGGAACGTGACCTGACCTGGCACAAACACAACACAAGGCTGCACCTCTGAGGAACGTGACCTGACCTGGCACAACACAACACAAGGCTGCACCTCTGAGGAACGTGACCTGACTGGCACAACACAACACAAGGCTGCACCTCTGAGGAACGTGACCTGACCTGGCACAACACAACACAAGGCTGCACCTCTGAGGAACGTGACCTGACCTGGCACAACACAACACAAGGCTGCACCTCTGAGGAAACGTGACCTGACCTGGCACAACACAACACAAGGCTGCCTCCTGAGGAACGTGACCTGACCTGGCACAACAAAACACAAGGCTGCACCTCTGAGGAACGTGACCTGACCTGGCACAACACAACACAAGGCTGCACCTCTGAGGAACGTGACCTGACCTGGCACAACACAACACAAGGCTGCACCTCTGAGGAACGTGACCTGACCTGGCACAACACAAACACAAGGCTGCACCTCTGAGGAACGTGACCTGACCTGGCACAACACAACACAAGGCTGCACCTCTGAGGAACGTGACCTGACCTGGCACAACAACAACACAAGGCTGCACCTCTGAGGAACGTGACCTGACCTGGCACAACACAACACAAGGCTGCACTCTGAGGAACGTGACCTGACCTGGCACAACACAACACAAGGCTGCACCTCTGAGGAACGTGACCTGACCTGGCACAACAAACACAAGGCTGCACCTCTGAGGAACGTGACCTGACCTGGCACAACACAACACAAGGCTGCACCTCTGAGGAACGTGACCTGACCTGGCACAACACAACACAAGGCTGCACCTCTGAGGAACGTGACCTGACCTGGCACAACACAACACAAGGCTGCACCTCTGAGGAACGTGACCTGACCTGGCACAACACAACACAAGGCTGCACCTCTGAGGAACGTGACCTGACCTGGCACAAACACACACAAGGCTGCACCTCTGAGGAACGTGACCTGACCTGGCACAACACAACACAAGGCTGCACCTCTGAGGAACGTGACCTGACCTGGCACAACACAACACAAGGCTGCACCTCTGAGGAACGTGACCTGACCTGGCACAACACAACACAAGGCTGCACCTCTGAGGAACGTGACCTGACCTGGCACAACACAACACAAGGCTGCACCTCTGAGGAACGTGACCTGACCTGGCACAACACAACACAAGGCTGCACCTCTGAGGAACGTGACCTGACCTGGCACAACACAACACAAGGCTGCACCTCTGAGGAACGTGACCTGACCTGGCACAAACACAACACAAGGCTGCACCTCTGAGGAACGTGACCTGACCTGGCACAACACAACACAAGGCTGCACCTCTGAGGAACGTGACCTGACCTGGCACAACACAACACAAGGCTGCACCCTGAGGAACGTGACCTGACCTGGCACAACACAACACAAGGCTGCACCTCTGAGGAACGTGACCTGACCTGGCACAACACAACACAAGGCTGCACCTCTGAGGAACGTGACCTGACCTGGCACAACACAACACAAGGCTGCACCTCTGAGGAACGTGACCTGACCTGGCACAACACAACACAAGGCTGCACCTCTGAGGAACGTGACCTGACCTGGCACAACACAACACAAGGCTGCACCTCTGAGGAACGTGACCTGACCTGGCACAACACAACACAAGGCTGCACCTCTGAGGAACGTGACCTGACCTGGCACAACACAACACAAGGCTGCACCTCTGAGGAACGTGACCTGACCTGGCACAACACAACACAAGGCTGCACCTCTGAGGAACGTGACCTGACCTGGCACAACACAACACAAGGCTGCACCTCTGAGGAACGTGACCTGACCTGGCACAACACAACACAAGGCTGCACCTCTGAGGAACGTGACCTGACCTGGCACAACACAACACAAGGCTGCACCTCTGAGGAACGTGACCTGACCTGGCACAACACAACACAAGGCTGCACCTCTGAGGAACGTGACCTGACCTGGCACAACACAACACAAGGCTGCACCTCTGAGGAACGTGACTGACCTGGCACAACACAACACAAGGCTGCACCTCTGAGGAACGTGACCTGACCTGGCACAACACAACACAAGGCTGCACCTCTGAGGAACGTGACCTGACCTGGCACAACACAACACAAGGCTGCACCTCTGAGGAACGTGACCTGACCTGGCACAACACAACACAAGGCTGCACCTCTGAGGAACGTGACCTGACCTGGCACAACACAACACAAGGCTGCACTCTGAGGAACGTGACCTGACCTGGCACAACACAACACAAGGCTGCACCTCTGAGGAACGTGACTGACCTGGCACCAACACAACACAAGGCTGCACCTCTGAGGAACGTTGACCTGACCTGCACACACACACAGGATGAACTTGAGGAACGTGACCTGACCTGAGCACAACACAACACAGGCTTCAACCTCTAGGAAACGTGACCTGACCTGGCACAACACAACACAAGGCTGCACTCTGAGTAAAAACGTGACCTGTACTGGCACAACAACAACACAAGTGCACTCTGAGGAACGTGACCTGACCTGGCACAACCAACACAAGGCTGCACCTATGAGAAGTGAACCTGACTGGCACAACACAACACATGGCTGCACCTCTGAGACCGTGAACCAGACCAGGCACAACACACACAAGGCTGCAACCTCTGAGGGGAAACGTGACCTGACCTGCGCACAACACAACAAGGCCTGCACATCTGAGGAACTTGACTGACCTGGCACACACAAACACAAGGCTGCACCTCTGAGGAACGTGGACCTGACCAGGCACAACACAACACAAGGCTGCACCTCTGAGCGAACGAGACCTGACCTGGCACACAAAAACAAGGCTGCACCTATGAGGAACGAGACATGACCTGGCACCACAAACACAAGGCTGCACCTTCTGAGGAACGTGACTTTGACCTGGGCACAAACAACACAAGGCTGCACCTCTGAGGAACGTGACCTGGCCTGGCACAAACACAAAAAAAGGCATGCACTCTGAGGAGCGTGACCTGACCTGGCCACAACACAACACAAGGCTGCACCTCTGAGGAACCGTGACCTGACTGGCCACAACACAACACAGGCTGCACCTCTGAGGAACGTGACCTGACCTGGCACAACACAACACAAGGCTGCAACTCTGAGGAACGTGACCTGGACTGGCACATCACAACACAAGGCTGCACCTCTGAGAAGTGACCTGACCCCCTGGCACAACACAACACAAGGCTGCTGCACCTCTGAGCGAACGTGACCTGACTGGCACAACACAACACAAGGCTGCACCTCTGAGGAACGTGTGACTGACTGGCACTACACAAACACAAGGCTTGGCACTCAGAGGAACGTGACTGACTGGCACAAACAACACAGGGCTGACCTCAGAGGAAGTGACCTGACTGGCACACACAACACAAGGCTGCACCTCAGAGGAACGTGGACTGACCTGGCACAACACAACCCAAGGCTGCCTCATTTCACTTTAAATTAATTCTATTTTAAAACTATTCTAAACATAGTGATACCACTTAAAAAAAACTTTAAAAGAGGAGGTTGAGGGGAGGAGAAGAAGGGTAAGGGAGGAAGAGACGAGTGAGGGGGAGGAGGAGAATTGTGAGGGGGAGGAGAAGGAGGGTGAGGGGGAGAATTGTGAGAGGAAGGAAGAGAAGGGTGAGATGAGGAAGAGGAGGGGGAGGGGGAGGAAGATTGTGAACGGGTAGGAGGAGGAGGGGAGGAGGAGAATGGTGAGAGGAGGAAACGTGCGGTGTGAGGGGAGGAGGGGTGGGTGATGGGGAGGGGAGGAGGGTGAGGGTTAGGAGGATGAGTGTGAGAGGAGGAAGAGACGAGAGAGGGGGGGAGGAGGAGGAGGAGGGTGAGGGGGGGAGGAGCCGGAGAGAGGAGGAAGAGACGGGAGAGGGGGAGGTACGGATGGTGAGGGGGAGGAGGAGGAGGAGTGTGAGGGGGGAGGAGAGGGTGAGTTGAGAGGAGGAGAGATGAGGGTGGGGGGAAAGGAGAAGGGGGTGCGGGGGAGGAGGAGGCAATTAGTGTAGGAGTGAAGGAGGAGGTTGAGGTGGGAGGAGGAGAACGGTGAGGGCAGGAAGAGAATGGTTAGGGGTGCGGATGAGGATGGTGAGGAGGAGAAAGGTGAGGGATAGGGAAAAGAAGGGGGAGGAGGAGGAGGGTGAGGGGCAGGATGAGGAGGGTGAGGTGGAGGAGACGGTTGAGCGGAGAAGCGAAGGGTGAGGGGGTGAGGAGTATTGTGAGGGTGAGGAGGAGGAGATTGAGCGTGGAGGAGGAGAGGAGAAGGGTGAGTGGAGGAAGAGGAGCGTGGAGGAGGAGGAGTGTGAGGGGGAGGGCAGAAGGGTGAGTGGAGAGAAGAGAAGGGTGAGGGGAGTAGATTGAGTGAGGGGGGAGGGGAGGAGAGTGAGGGGGAGGAGGAGAAGGTGTGAGGGCGAGGAAGAGAAGGGTGAGGTGGAGGGGAGGAGGGTGGAGTGGGAGGAGTAGGGAGGGTGATGCGGGAGGCGGAGATGGGTGAGAGGAGGGAAGAGAAGGATGAGGGGGAGGGGACGAGGAGTGGTGAGGGGGAGGAGAGGGGAGGAAAAAGAGTGTGAGGATGAGAGAGAGGATGAGTTGGAGGAGGAGGACGGTGAGGGAGGAGGAGGAGAGAAAATTGAGGGGATAGGGGAGGATGGTAGAGAGGCAGAGGAGGGAGGAGGTAGAGGTGGGAGGCTTGGGGGGTGAGGAAGATAAGGGTTAGTTGAGGATGATAAGGGTTAGGTGGAGGGGAAGGAAGTGATGCGAGAGACAAATGAGGAGGCTTCAAACGATACGAGGAAGTGGAGGAGGTGAGGGTGGAAGAGAAGGGTGAGGGGGAGGAGGAGGAAAAGGGTGTAGGAGGGAAAAGGCTGAGGGGAGGCGAGGAGGTGAGGATGAGGAGGAGGAGGGTGCGGGAAGGCGGAAGAGGATGAGGGGAGGCGGAGGAGGATGAGGGGAGGAGGAGAAGATAAGGGTGAGATGGAGGAGGAGGGGTAGGAGGAAAGATGAGGAGGTTTGAAGGGTGAAAGAGGAGGAGGGTGAAGGGGAGGAGAAGGATGATGAATGGGGAGTGGAGGAGGGAGGAGGGGAAGGAGGAGAAGGGTGAGAGGATGGAAGAGGAAAAGTGAGGGGTGGAGGGGTAGGAGGGAGGAAGGTGAGGGGCGGCGGAGGAAGGTGAGGGGAGGAGGACGATGGTTAGGGCGGAGGTGAGGCGGAGGGTGAGGGGAGGAGGGAGAAGGGTGTGAGAGGAGGAAAGAGAAGGTAAGAGAAGGGTGAGGGGGGGAGGAGGAGAAGGGAGAGGAGGATGAGGTGAGGGTGGAGGAGGAGGGGGTGAGGGGGAGGAGGAGGAGGTTGAGGTGAAGGAGGAGAGGGTGAGAGGTGAGAGAAAAGTGAGGGGGAGCGGAGAGGAGAGTGAGGGGGAGGACGAAAGAAATTGAGGGGAGGAGAAGGAGGTTTGGCTGGGGCGGAGGAGGCGGGTGAGGAGAGGAGGAGAAGGTGTGAGGAGAGGAAGAGAAGGTGTGAGGTTTAGGAGGTGGATCGGGGAGGAGGGATGAGGAGGGGGATGAGCATCAGGGTGAGGGGAGGTCGAGAAGGTGAGGGCAGGAGGAGGAATGTGAGGGGGAGGAGGAAGTATAGGGAGAGGGGAGGAGGGGAAGGGTGAGGGGAGAGGAAGAGAATGAGAGGGGGAGGAGGGAGGGTGAGGGGGAGGAGGAGGAGGATGATGGGGAGGCAGAGGAAGGGTTAGAGGAGGAAGAGAAGGATGAGGGGGAGGACGAGGAGAGTGATGGGGATGAGGAGTAAAGTGAGGGGAGAGGACGAGACGGGTGAGGAGGGAGGAGGAGGAGGGGGAGGAGGGAAAGGTGTGAGGGGAGGAGGAGGAAGGGTGAGGGGAGGAGGAAGAGGTGAAGGGAGCAGGCGGAGGAGATGAGAAGGAGGGAGGAGGAGTGTGAGGGGAGGAAAGAGAAGGGTGGAGATGGTAGGAGGAGGAAAAGGGGGAGGAGACAAGGGTGAGGGGAGGACGAGGAGTTGAGGAGAGGGTGAGGGGGATGAGGACGGTGGGGGATGAGAGAGGAGGAAGAGAAGGTGTGAGAGGGAAGTAGGAGGGTGAGGAGGAGGAGGAGGATGGGAGGGTGAAGGGTGAATGAGGAGGTGTGTAAGGGTATTAGGAGGGAGGGTTGAAGGAGGAAGAGGCAAGGAGAGGGGAGGAGGACGAGAGGGGAGGAGGAGGAGGGATGAGGGGAGGAGATAAGTGTGAGGTGCAGGAGGGGGAGGGTGATGGAGAAAGGATAAGGAAGGTGTGAGGGGGGAGGAGGAGAAGGGAGAGAGGAGGAAGAGAAGGGGTTGCGGGTGAGGAGGAGAATGGTGAGCGGAGGAAGAGAAGGGTGGGGGAGGAGGTGGAGGGTGAGGAGAGGGAAGAGCAAGGGTGAGGAAGAGGCGGCGAGGAGGGGAGAGAAGGAGAAGGGTGAGTGGATGAAGATAAGGGTGAGGGGGGAAGGAGGAGAGGGTAGGCGGAGGAGGGGGCGGAGGAGGAGGGTGAGGGGGAGGAGTGAGAAATGTGAGAGGAGGAAGAGAAGGGTGAGGTGGCGTGAGGAGGAGGGTGATTGGAGGAGGAGAATGGTGAAGGGATGAATATTAGGGTGATGGGGGGAGGAGGAGGGTGAGGGGTAGGAGGAGAAATGTGAGGGAGGCAAGAAAAAGGGAGAGGGGGATGGAGGCGGTGCGGTGAGGGGGAGACGAGGAAGTGAGTGGAGGATGAGGAGGTAGGAGGGGGCGGGGCGTGGGGGGAAGGGGGGGGGTGTTGGAGAGGAAAGATAAGAGAAGGTTTAAGGGTGAGGAAGAGGGGGAGGAGGAGGGGGAAGAGGGGGAGGAGGAAGTACAGATGCGGGAAGGAAGAGAAGTTTGAGAGTGGATGATGAGATGGTTGTCGGGTGAGGAGCCGAAGGGCGATGGTGCAGCTAAGGTGCAGGGGGAGGCGGAGTATTTTGAGTCGGAGGCGGATAGTTAGTGGGAGTAGGGAGAAGGGAGAATGGTAGGTCGGAGAGTTTTAGGATTAGTCGGGTGGGATGGGGATTCGAGTGGTTTGATGAGGGGAAGGGTTTTAGGGTAGGAAGAGACGGGAGAGGAGGAGGAGGGTGAGGGGGAGGAGGAGTAGGCTGGTGATGAGAGGCATAGATTGTTTTGGGGGGGTAGGGGTGGGAAGAGGAAGGTTGAGTCTGAATAGAAGGTTGAGGGGGAGAGGAGGTCGAAGTGTTGTAGAGGAGGGAAGAGAAGTGGTGAGGTTGGAGTATGAGGGAGGTGATGTGGATGTCCGCGGAAAGTGAGGGGAGGAGGAGGAGGAGGTTGAGTGGGCGGGGGAGAGTGGAGGATAGGAAGAGAATGTTAGGGGGATAGGAATAGGAGGGGTCTTGTTAGGAGGGATAAGTGATATTTGGATTAAGAGACGGTTTGAGTGTAGGAGGAGGAGGTTGCTGGGGCGGAGGATGTTGAGGGGGAGGAGCAGAAGGGTGGAGGGGAGGAGGAGAAGGGTGATGGGGTAGGAGGAGGAGGTTAGGGGGAGGCGGAGAGGGTGAGGGGAGGAGGAGAATGATGAGTGAGGAGGAAGAGAAGGAAGAGGGGGAGGGAGGGAGGGTTTGGGATAGGAGTAGGAAAAGTGAGATAATTATACGAGGTGAGGGGTAGGAGGAGGAGGAGGATGAGTGGAGGAGCGAGGGTGAGGAGGAGGAGGAGGGGGCGGGAGAGGAGGCGAATGGTTGAGGGGAGGAGGAGAAGGGGGGATAGTGCAAGGAGGAAGAAAGTGAGGAGGGAGGAGTAGGCCTAGAGAGGACGGAGGGTGAGGGGAGGGCGAGAAGGGTTAGGGGGAGGAAGAGGGAAAGGGGGGCGGCGGTAGAAAAGGGTAGGGGGGGAGGACGAGTAGTTAGAGGAAGGAGGAGGAGGTAGAGGAAGAGGAGGAGGAGGGTGTGGGGAGGGGGAGGAGGAGGACGAGAAGCGTGAGGGGGAGGAGGAGGAGGAAGAGAAGCGTGAGGGGGAGGAGGAGGGTGAGGGGGAGGAGGAGGGTTGAGGGTGGAGGAGAGGAGGAAGGAGTGGGAGAGGAGGAGGAGGTTGAGGGGAAGGAGAAGGAGGAGGGTGAAGGGAAGAGGGGAGGGGGAGGAGGAGGAGAGGGGAGGGGGAATCAGGAGGAGTGGAGGGGGAGGAGGTAGGAGGGGCGGGGGCGAGGGGGGAGGAGAAGGGTGAGGGGAGGAAGAGGAACGGGGAATAAGGAGGAGGGTGAGGGGAAGGAGGAGGAGGGGGTGGAGGAGAAGGTAAGGGATATGAGAGAAGGGGAGGGGGGGAGGAGGAGGGTGAGGGGGAGGTGGAGAGGAATGAGAGGAGGAAGAGAAGGGTGAATGGGAGGAGGAGAGAGGGTGAGGGGAGGACGAGGAAAGTGAGGGTGAGGAGGGGAGGTTGAGGGGGTAGGAGGAGGGGTGAGGAGAGGAAGAGAAGGGTGAGGGGTAGGAGGAGGAGGAGAGAGAAGGGGAGGTGGAGAAGGGTGAGAGGGGAGGAAGAGAAGGGTGGAGGGGGAGGAGGAGGAGGGGGTGAGGGTGGAGGAGGGGTGAGGGGGAGGAGCAGAAGGGTGATAGGAGGAAGAGAAGGGTGAGGGGGAGGAGGAGGATTGTGAGGGGGGAGGAGGAGGAGAGTGACGGGGTGAGGAGAAAAGGTGAAGGTGGGGAAGAGAAGGGTGAATGAGGGTGGAGGGGGAGGGTGAGAGGGTGGGGAGGAGGAGGGGTGGGGGAGGAAGGAGGAGGAGATGCGGGGGTGGAGGAGGAGGTGAGCAGGTGGAGGGGAGGAGGGTGAGGGGGTGGAGAAGGAGGAGGAGGAGGGTTTGGGGAGGAGGAGGACGGAGGGAGGTGAGGGGTTGGAGGAGAAGGGTTGAGTGGGTTGGAGGCGGGGGTGGGGGAAAAGGAAAGGGAGAGTGAGGGTGAGGAGGAGGGTGAGGGGTGGGAGGAGGGGGTGGGGGAGGAGGGGAGGAGCATGAGGGAATGGAGGAGAAGGAAGGGGTGGGGGAGGAGGAGGGGTGAGAGGGTGGGAGGGGGTGAGGGGGAGAGGGTGGAGGAAGGGGATGGGGGAGGAGGAGGAAGAGTGAACGGGGTGGAGGGGGGAGGGGCTGGGCGGATGTGGGAGGGGGAAGAGGAGGAGCTTGAGGGAGTGGAGGACAAGGAGGGGGTTGGTAGGAGGAGTGAGGGGTGGGGAGAGGGTGGAGGGGGAGGGTGAGAGGGTGGAGGTGTAGGAGGGGTGGGGAGGAGGGAGGAGGAGAAGTGAGGGGGTGGAGGCGGAGGCCTGAGGGGGTGGAGGAGGAGGAGGGTGAGGGGGTGGAGAAAGAAGGAGGAGGAGGGTGTGGGGTGCGAGGAGGAGGGAGGGTGAGGGGGGGAGGAGGAGAAGAGTGAGGGGGTTGGAGGAAGGGTTGAGGGGGTGGAGAGGAGGGGTTGGGGGAGAAGGAAAAGGCGAGGGAGGGGTGGAAGGAGGAGGGTGACGGGGGTGAGTGGAGGAGGAGGGTGGGGGAGGAGGAGGAGGGAGTGAGAGTGGAGTTGTGGGAAGAGGAGGTGAAGGGGTGGAGGAGGAGGAGGAGGAGGGAGTGAGGGAGTGGAGGAGGAGGGGTGGAAGGGGTGAGGAGTTGGATGAAGAGGGTATGGAGGAGGAGGAGGAAGGAGGGAGGGGGGTGGAGGGGAAGACGAGGGAGGGGGGTGGAGGAGGAGGTGAAGGGTAAGGGGGTGGAGGAGTAGGAGGGTGAGGAAGGTGGAATAGTAGGAGGGTGAGAGGATAGAGGAAGAGGAGTGTGACAGGAGTGGATGAGGAGGCGGTGAGAGGGTGAAGGGGGAGGTGGAGGAGGAGAGGGGGAGGTGGGAGGAGGAATGAGGGTGGAGGTGGAGGATGGAGGAGGAGAAGTGAGTGAAGGAGGGTGAGGGGGGAGGAGGAGGAGGAGAGAAGGGTGAAGGGAGTGGAGGTTGAGGTGGAGGTGGGTGAGGTGGGTGGAGGATGTGGGTGGGAAAAGGTGGCAGGAGGGAGGAATAGGGAGGTGAAGGAGGGTGAGGATGGAGGGGGAGGAGGAGGACTCTGAGGGGGTGGATGGGGGGAGGAGGAGGGTAAAGTTTACCTGCATTACATACTAATTACATGTTCTGCATTATTCCACTGGAGTTGCACTGAGGTACAGAGGACCTGACTTACGCAATACGCGGAGACTTGTCTAGCATCTTGCAGCCACCGAAATACATTTTGTTTGTTTAATGGAGCGAGAAGTTATTATGTTGACTGCTTAGAAACTGAGGGATCCACTTGCTTACGATGATAAATATTCCAGTGAAAATATTGAAGACAATTTTAATGGTGATCTTGCCAGTATAATTATAAAAATGATATAGAATATTGACAAGTAGATTGACAGAACAAGTGTAGCAGTTGGGTATCTCTATTGTTATAACGTTTCGCCTACGCTGTAAGCTTCTTTAGTTAAATACAGGAGAATAAATATGGAGAGAACAGGACTAGTGGCTAGGTAAAGATGACGTAATCAGACCATCAACCTTGATGAAGGAGGTGGTGAGGTGGCCAGTCTCTGAGCCTGGAGAAGAGTTGTTGAGATGGCCAGTCTCTGAGCCTGGAGAAGAGTTGGTGAGGTGGTGGAGTCTTGAGCCTGGAGAAGAGTGGGGGAGTGGCCAAGTCTCTGAGCCTGGAGGAAGATGTTGTGTTGGAGATGGCCGTCTCTGAGGCCTGAGAAGAGTTGGTGAGGTGGTGAGTCTCTGAGCCTGGAGAAGAGTTGGTGAGGTGGCCAGTCTCTGAGCCTGGAGAAGAGTTGTTGAGATGGCCAGTCTCTGAGCCTGGAGAAGAGTTGGTGAGGTGGTGAGTCTCTGAGCCTGGAGAAGAGTTGGTGAGGTGGCCAGTCTCTGAGCCTGGAGAAGAGGTGGTGAGGTGGTGAGTCTCTGAGCCTGGAGAAGAGTTGGTGAGGTGGTGAGTCTTTGAGCCTGGAGAAGAGTTGGTGAAGTGGCCAGTCTCTGAGCCTGGAGAAGAGTTGGTGTGAGGTGGTGGTGGTGGTGGACGTCTTGAGCCTGGAGAAGAGTTGCTGAGGTGGCCAGTCTCTGAGCCTGGAGAAGAGTTGGTGAGGTGGTGAGTCTCTGAGCCTCTAGAAGAGTTGCTGAGGTGGCCAGTCTCTGAGCCTGGAGAAGAGTTGGTGAGGTGGTGAGTCTCTGAGCCTGGAGAAGAGTTGTTGAAATGGCCAGTCTCTGAGCCTGGAGAAGAGTTGGTGAGGTGGTCTCTGAGCCTGGAGAAGAGTTGGTGAAGTGGCCAGTCTCTGAGCCTGGAGAAGAGTTGCTTTCCATAATCTGGAACAATGTGAAGCTGATGCATCAGAATAGATCTTATATAATGCCGAAGGTAAGGCGTAAAAAGTTGCGAAGACGTTGCCTGGGGAGTACAATGCTTGTACTTTAAAGAAGTGGTTTTAAACATTGGCAGTTTGGAGGGGTATGTTACATATCTTTATATATGCTTCTAAACTGTTGTATCTGAGCGCCTCTGCAAAGACAGTGATTATATACGAGTGAGGTGAAAGTGTTGAATGATGAAAGTATTTTCTTTTAGGGGATTTTCTTTCTTTTGGGGTCACCCTGCCTTGTGGGAGACGCCCCCCGACTTGTTGAAACTATATATATATATATATATATATATATATATATATATATATATATTATATATATTATATATATATATATATATATATATAATATATGTGTGTGTGTGTGTGTGTGTGTATATTATATGTATATATATTATATATTATATATATATATATATATATATATATTCTATTATATGTTATATATATATATGTGTGTGTGTGTAATATATATATTATATTAATTATATATATATATATGGAAGGGTTCGCTGAGTGGTAGTCTGAATGTAGAGAGAATGGAGCGAAACAGAATGACTTCAAGAGTGTTATCAGTCTGTAGTGGAAGGAAGGCGGGTAGGGGGTCGGCCTAGGAAAGGTTGGAGGAGGGGGGTAAAGGAGTTTTGTTCGTGCGAGGGGCTTGGACTTCCAGCAGGCGTGCGTGAGCGGGTTTGATAGGATGTGAATGGAGGACGAATGGTTTTTAATACTTGACGTGCTGTTGAGTGTGAGAAAAGTAAAATTATGAAGGGAATCCAGGGACAACTGGCAGGCAGGACTTCAGTCATGGGACGGGATGTACCTGTGCCTGCACTCTGAAGGAGGGTGTAAATGTTGCAGTTTAAAAACGCAGTGTAAAGCAACCCTCTGGCAAGACAGTGATGTAGTGGAATGATGGTTGAAAGTTTTTTCTTTTTCGGGCCACCCTGCATTGGTGGGAATCGGCCCGATGTGCTAATATAATAATATATATATTATATATAATATATAGATATATATATATATATTATATATAATATATATATATATATATATATAGATAAGGAGTACCCACTCTTAGCTAGAATGGGGACCCCTTTCCTCAGAGAAGACAATAAACGTACCTCAGGGAAAACTCAAGGTCTCTCAGGAGCTGTTTGAATTTTTTCTTCTCCTACCACCCCCTAAATTTTATATTCTATGTGAACATTTATTAATAAAACAGAATACATTTACAGAAAAACAGACATGAATACCAATGGTACAATGTATTAAAGATCCTGAATTTCCTCAGCTACCTCCGAAGCGGTCGCAAGCCAAGCAATGCAGCAAGCATTTACCCTCTGGATGGCCACGCTGAGGCGCTTGGAACATTGAAAGTGGCTGCACTGGATCCTGGTGGTGTCCATGAGTCTGGAACCAATTCTTTAATATATATATATATATATATATATATATATTATATATATATTATATTTATATAGATAAATATATATATTATATATATATGCAATAAGATAACAGTAAACAGGTGATTTTAAAATATGCAAGAAAAGAATTAACCCCAAAAATGCTGATGGCTGTGTTTATAAGATTCCTTGTAAAATTTGCGATAAAGTTTATTACGGTTCAAACTGGTAAAAATCTCGTACTTAGATTAAAAAACAACCATAAATATAGCATTAAGAAAACTGGACAAGTTTCATTGCTCTATTTATTCATGTGAGAGACTTACCCATCAATTGAATTTTCAAAAAGTTGACGAAAGTTGTATCAACAAGTCCATGGTGGGACCAGAAATATAATTGAATCTTGTTTCATAAAAAGCAGTGTTGGAAAAAAAAATAATAGTTGAAATATTTCCTTAGGTTTATATAAATTAGATTCATTGTAAATTAATAAAATTAGGTTAGAGTTTAATAACATTGGACAAATAATAAACCTTATTTCTTGGGTAGAATTATTTGTTAGTGGGATTGTCGTGTGACCCTCTAGTTGAACCAGCGGACCTACTGCAGTGTCTTCTTTTCTTATGAGTCGGTATTGTCCCGAGTCATGGTGTTTCTTTGTTGTGGGAGTGACTGTGAGGTGTGGTCTAAGCCCTTTAATTGCCTTCCTTGTTGTGATTTACTTTCATAGTTCCTAGACAATGTAGAGTCGTCACGAAAGCGCTTGGAATTTCAATACTCTTTTCACAGTGGTTGTTTTGCAATATATATTATATATATAGTATATTTATATATATATATATTTATATATTATATATATATATATATATATATATATCTATTAATATATATTTATATTTATATTATATATATATATATTATATATTTATATTTAATATATTTTATAGATTATATATATTTATATATATACCAGTACTGTAACACAGAAGACCAGTACATTACAGTACAGTAACACAGAAGACCAGTACATAACAGTACAGTAACACAGACCAGTACATTACAGTACAGTAACACAGAAGACCAGTACATTACAGTACAGTAACACAGAAGACCAGTCCATTACAGTACAGTAACACAGAAGACCAGTACATTACAGTACAGTAACACAGAAGACCAGTACTGTACAGTACAGTAACACAGAAGACCAGTACATTACAGTACAGTAACACAGAAGACCAGTACATTACAGTACAGTAACACAGAAGACCAGTACATTACAGTACAGTAACACAGAAGACCAGTACAGTACTGTACAGTACAGTAACACAAGATCACCTGCTCCTTTTTCTCATACCATCCTTACCTATCCTTCTTGCTCCCCAATTTACCAAGACTATTAAATAGACCGGAGCCCCAGAGGATGAGTCTGAGATGAACAATAACATAACCAGTCAGTCAACACACAGCAGTGATGACCATGGCTCACAGTTCAGCTCCACACTTACATCAAGGCTATATCAATCTGGGCGGAGCACTCCAGCTAACATAGAGCTGGTGGTACGGGCAGTCAGTAGTTGAAGAGCCAGTGTTGCAGTGAGACAGGTGGGCAGTGCCCGTAGCATCACTCAGACACGGTGGGTATACTACGTGTGGTAGGCAGTAAGTTATTGCAGCTGGGACCGCCGCAATAACACAAGTGTCTTGTGCTTGCAGCTGCACTGTCGTGAAACCTAGTTGTTTTACAATTGTTACAGGTCAGTGATTGTTTTATACTTATGAATTCTGCGCAGTATTTTTTATGTGATATCTTAGGAAAACAGTGGCTCCGATAATAATTAAACAAATAAAAAAATATTTCATCTTGAAAAGACGTGCCCTGGAGACAATGTATTGTACCAAGGTTGACTAGTGAAAGATGAGTCGCCTGTGGTCGCTGGGGCGGCGGACTGAGTAACAACTCCAGGAGTGTCGGCTTAACATTTTGAATGTGCGATAGACATAACAAGTAATAAGGTATTGAAATTTAGACATCTAAATGGGACCATGATATTAATTTATTATTTAGAAAACCGCGTCCAACACAGGTAAGCCAGCGGTAACTGCTGCCATGGCCTGCCTTTGCCTTACTGGCAACGCTATTTACACATGACATTAGAAAACACTGCCTCGTCGCATGTCTTCGCCACTTAAGCTCATCTCATGTCAATCGCCTGAGGCACGAATAGTATCCTGGCACTTAAGCTAACTAGATGAATTTCGTTCGCTGTGCCATCCGAGAAAGATATCCTAGTATTGCACAATGTACCGAGTGCCTGAGTGCAAGTGGCTGGATGAGTGCCAAGTGCCTCGTAAGATGAAGATTGACTTAAAATATTTGAAGCTGTATAGGAAAGGCATTCAAAAGTCAACAAATGAAAACTAAAATCTCAATTTCAACAACGAAAATGACAAATTAGGGAAAGCGCTAAACCAACAGGGGTCATATAGCGCCTGCGAAATATGAAGCATCAAGGACTCGTTACAATGACTGGAAAGCTAAGCCCACTTCAGTGGTAAAATAATACTGGATAAAAAGAGGCTTCCCGAAGTTATCACGCGGGAATAATCTTTAGGAAGAGACTATGTAACACTGAGAGACACTTTGTAATAGTTGACCACCAAAGTTAAAAGTTTGTAGAGAATGGGATAAGGAGTTCCCAAGTTATTAACGAATAACTTGAAGAACTTTAGTGTAAAATTGAAACACTGTATCTAAAAATGTGTTTGGTCAAGCGTTAATTAAGTCGAACAGTTGTATTCTATTTACTGTAAAACTGTTTACAATCATCTAAGAAAAATACTTGATTTTGCGGTTTTTTTTTTTAAGACAGTCCAATTTGATGAAAACAATAAATTAAATTGAAAAGACAAACATAGATTCATCTTAAACACCTGAAACTGACCATAACAGTTATTCTATAGTTAGAATATGGAAAAAAATATTGAATAAAACTGTCAATTTAAAGTGAAAGCCGAGTAATCTTTTAAAAAGTCCATCAAAACTAAAAGTTTGAAGCCTATCCGAAAAGGCATTCTTCTGTAACTTCTCAGAATCCAACACATAATTTATTTAAACAATTTCATTAAAATTTCAAGTTTTGGCATCAACAGTCAACTTCGTTAATACTTGTAAGAATTCCTCAATTATTAATTAGAAATTGAAATCCGTTTAATAAAATTGGAAAAATATGGAGTGGTGCAGCCTAGTATGTCAACCAAATTTGCTTCCTGAGAAACAGCGGCAGAAAATAAAGTTATATGTTGCAATTACTGGAGGAGAATATTTCTTTTAGAAATATTCTCCAGTTATTACAAGGATTCCAGTGATTCCAAGTTTTATAAACTAGTTTTAATATATTGGAAAATTTGCCGTCAAGCTGATCAAACTTAATGGGTATTATCCTGGCCCTATGAGGCAGCAGCCAGTAAATATTGAAGATATTCAGCAGAGGAATACTCAAATATTTTTAACATATCAAAGGTTCACCCATAAAGTTTATAACATTGACAGGTGCACCAATACGCATGATTTTCAGTCTTCGACCTTGATGAATTAAAGGAACTTATTTTGAACCGTTGATGTCACACCGTTCAGGGTTTTGCAGGTTAACGAATCCGGTGCTGATGGGCACCTGGGCCAGGTTCTAGGAACGCTTGCTATGTGTAGTTACCCTGTGAAGTTATAGGACCTATTCTCAGTAGAGAATGGGCCCTATCTATTCCCAGTAGGGAATGGGTCCTACCTATTCCCAGTAGGGAATGGGTCCTACCTATTCCCAGTAGGGAATGGGTCCTACCTATTCCCAGTAGGGAATGGGTCCTACCTATTCCCATTAGGTACTGGGTCCTACAACTTCATAGGGGAACTGCACATAGCAAGCGTTCCTAGACTTGAAAAGTTGAAATCTATCGGATAAGGTCTTCTTGTGTTATGAGCAAAATGAAAATGAAAGTCGGAGGGAAAAAAATGAAAATAAAAGGAAAGAAATCGGGCAAAAACTTAAGAGTTTTACTTTCTGGATACATAATGAAAATAACAATGAGTGTGGAAAAGTGTGGCAGCTGGTTGTGTGGCGACTGTCTGATGTTCAACATAACTGTACCACACTAATTATACTATCATACCTTCCTTTATGTTATGATGGAGATTAATTCAGTGTATTCACGAGTGCGCGCGCGCACACACACACACACACACACACACACACACACACACACACACACACACACACACACACACACACACACACACACACACACACACACACACACACACACACTGACGACACTGGAGGACAGGAGGGTTAGGGGAGACATGATAACAACATATAAAATATTGCGTGGGATAGACAAGGTGGACAGAGACAGGATGTTTCAGAGATGGGACACAGAAACAAGAGGTCACAATTGGAAGTTGAAAACCGTAGAGTAGTCAGGAAGTGGAATAACCTAGCAAGTGAGGTAGTGGAGGCAGGAACCATACATACCTTTAAGATGAGGTATGATAAAGCTCATGGAGCAGGGAGAGAGAGGAGCTAGTAGCACTCAGTGAAAAGGCGGGGTCAGGAGCTGAGTCTCGACCCCTGCAACCACAGTTAGGTGAGTACAATTAGGTGAGTACACACATACATACATACACACAGGGAAATACCAGGAAGTATGTGAAGAGTTCAGCACAAGATTTAGGAAGGTATTCACAGTGGAGACAGAGAGGCTGCCAGGAAACCGAGGGGGTAGCAACACTAGCAAGTGAACCGTGGAGGAGGTGAAGCAACTGCTAGGTGAACTTGATACCTCGAAGGTGGTGGGCCCAGATAAAATCTCTCCGTGAATTCTGAGAGAGGGAGGAGATGCACTGCGTGCGTCGCTGATAACAATCTTCTGTGACAACAGGGCAACTACCTGAGGTATGCAAAACAGCAGACGTAGTCCTAATTTTTAAGAAAGGAAACGGATAGGCAGCATTAAACTACACATCAGTGTCACTGACATGTATTGTATGTATAGTTATGGAGAAGATTATCAGGGAAGAATGATGTAGCACACAGAAATGACCGGGATCATACGCGACAACCAGAACAGCTTCAGGAGAGGGAAATCCTGCGTCAGAAACCTACTGTAATTCTACATGGTAACGGAAATAAGACAAGAGAGACAGGGGGATGGGTAGACTGCATCTTCTTTGACTGTAAGAAGGCTTTCGACATAGTACCACACAAGAGACTGGTTGGAAAGCTAAAGGAGTAGACAGGAGTAACCAGAAAACACTACAAGGGATTAGGAAATTCCTAACAGGAAGGAAACAACCTGTGTTGGTACGTGACAAGATGTTAGAGTGGGCACATGTGTCGAGTGGGGATCCACAAAGGTCAGTCCTAGGTCCGGTGCTGCTTTTTGTATATGTGAATGACATAACAGAAGGAAAAGATTCAGAGGTGTTGCTGTTCATAGACGATGTGAAACTAATGAGGAGAATACAAGAGGACGTGGCCCAGGCAAACCTGCAAGGGGATCTGGAAACGCTGTAAACCTGGTCCAACAAATGGTTCCTTGAGTTTAACCCTGGCAAGTTCAGTCATGAAGCTTGGGGAAAGACAAAGAACACCGCAGACAGAGTATAGGCTAGGGGGGGATCATAGGCTGCAAAACTCACTCAAGGAAAAGGATCTTGGGGTGAGCATCATACCGAGCACATTTCCGGGGGAACACATCAACCAAATAATTCCTGCAGCATATGGGTAGCTGGCAAACCTGAGAATAGCGTTTCAAGACACTCGAAATCGTAATGACACGATTGCAAACAAACCATACCACGGGCGTTTCAACATCTAAGTAATTAGTCATTCAAGACACTGTACACTGTGTACGTCACACCCATATTGGAGTATGCAGCACCAGTGTGGAACCCACACCTGGTCAAACACGTCCAGAAATTGGAGAAAGTGCAAAAGTTTGCAACAAGTCTAGTCCCGGAGCTAAACCGAATGTCGTACGAGGAGAGGTTAAGGGAACTCAACCTGACGACACTGGAGAACAGGAGGGATACAAAAGACATGATAACGATGTGTAAAATACTTCGATTAATCGACAAGGTGGACAGGGCCAGAATGTTTCGGAGATGGATGGAAATAAGATGATAGATGAACAAGGAGTCATATCTGGAAGTTAACAACTCAGATAAGCCATAGGGATGTTAGGAATTATTTCTTCAGCCTTAGAGATTTCAGGAAGTGGAACAACCTGGAGAGTAAAGTAGTTGAGGCAAGATATATACGTAGCTTTAAGATGAGGTATGATAAGCCTCTTGGAACAGGGAGAGAGTGTGGACCTAGTAGCGACTAGCGAAGAGGCGGGGTCAGGAGCTATGACTCGACCCCTGCAACCAGAAATAGGTGAGAACACATGCACACACGCACACACACACACACACGCACACACGCACACACACACACACACACACGCACACACACACACACACACACACACCGACGCGTGGGTCCGTGGGGTGCAGACGTGGGTAACAAGGCTCTGAGAACCTTAGCGTTGAAAGGCGTGCAATAACAGCTAGAAGTAATCAGTGGCAGTGGAACGTCGTGATACAACTTACTTACGAGTGATAATTAAAGTTATTTAGTTAAAGAAAGTGAGAGGAAGCTGAAATCATAATATTTCAAAGCGCAAACCGTTGGGGGTCTTAGGCGCTTGTTGCCACTGGTAGCGGTAGGCCTGAAGAGTGACGTCACGACAAGTTGATGTGCCATTATACATATGAAGTGAAGTGTATATAATGTGAAAAGTGTTTATTATATCATCAGTGGAAGAGTGAAATGAGGGAGCGGGATGTAACGAGAACTATATGGTTATAATCTTCACGGGGTGATGGATCTCCAAATGAGTGATTTAAGGTCCTAAGTACGACTACTTCGTCATCAGCAGCTGGCAACTTTCACCGCAAGTTTATTCGCCTAGTTGTGGTTTGCTGTTGACGGCCCTGGCTGGCCTTGCATACGTTTGATACTGGTCACTCATCCTGCAAGCTATTACCAGAAATTAGAATAGAAAATATCATAGACATAGAGATAAGGGTTGGACGAGTGTGAGAAGGTAGGTGAGGACAAAGCTTTTAGGGGCACATTGTAAGACCGTGCTAGGGTCAGGTCCCAGGAGGTTGGTGTCAGGTCACAAGAAGTTGCGGCCCAGTCATTACCCGCAAAAACACCACTCACACACATACAACCACACTCACAACAACACACATGCACCACGCACACAGGCAGTGTTACTACCGGTAGTTATTAGCAGTAAGGAATTACTTAGGAAGCTAGGTAGTCCTCTATCAATTGTGAACAAGAAAATGTATAATAACCAGCAACAATTAAACACGTAAATCCAGAAGGGCAATAAGTGGAGAGAAGTAGCATATTGGGAAAGATAAATGGAGACTTAATTTGTGCCTACACGAGGGATCTTTCAACCACACCACCCCCCTAACCCCCCTCCCTCACACACAAGCACACACACACAAGGGTAGACACTCACTCACACACACACACACACACACACACACACAACCACACACACCACACACATACACACACATTACCACACCCCACTAATACACATACATAAACACATACACACACACACACACACACAAACACAAACAAAACACACCACCACACAAACACACACAAACACACACACACACACACACACATACACACACACACAACCACACACACATACACACACACACCACACATCACACACACACACACACACCACACACCACACACACACACACACACACACACACACACACACATATTATACTTAACCACACACACACACACCACACACACAACCACACATTGCACACACACACACACACACACATGCACACACACACACACACACCACACACGCACATACACACACACACACACACACACACACACACACACACAACCACACCACACCATACACACACAATCTAGAAGTGTTTTTTTTCTTAATTGCCTAGCCAATAAGTCGTGGGGGAGAGCCACAATTTGTTAGTGATCTGGAAAAATAAAAGCGTTGTGGCGCCGGTAGGCTATGTGTAAGCGACGTTGCAAAGTGTCACCCAAGAAAAGGTAATAAAGTGCAACAATCGTGTGACCAGTGGAAAGAAATACAGCGAATAGGGTACATTATTAGAGAAGAGAATTGAGGTGGTTCATACGCCAGATGTACATCGAGCTGGATCTAAGCCAGGGACGTCACATCGACCTGGGAATCTACAGTGCTACAGGCTTTTTTGGCACTTCAAGTTACTGTATACCTTATGAGGTGTGTTTGGGTGTGGGGTTCGGTTCCAATTAACCACCAAGCTGAATGTGATGGTCTACTCTCATAGCACGATAAAGATTAGGCACTCAAGTATTCAATAAGGTTTAGCAAATGATACTACATTGAACAAGGCGATTAACTCACTATAGCAGGCTATAGGCAACACTGTAAGGTGGAGTCAGGTCACAAAGGAGGTTGTGGACACATGCGACAACTGGATCTACATTACACTCCAAGCACAAGCCACCTACTTTTCAGACACATAAATCAACCCAACATAATTCGACACATAATACCACCACACACACACACCACACACCGCACACACATATATATATATACAACACACATACACACACACACACACACCACACACACACACGCACATACACACACCCACATACACACATAACACACACACACACACACACACACACACACACACAACACCACACACCACACACCACACACACACACACACACACACACACACAACACTGTAAGTAAGTGCCGGAAGTCCCAGGAGGTTGGGGAGTCAGGTCACAAGGAAGGTTGTGGGCAGCCAAGGACACTGAGACTTACCTTAAACGCACAAGCCACCTACTTTTCAGTTATAATAAACCCCACACATAATTCCACACACCAATTACACACAAAATTACACACCACACACACACACACACACACAACACACACACAACACACACACACACACACACAAACACACACACACACACACACACACCACACACACCAACACAACACACACACACATATCCAGAACACATACCACTCCCCCCTCACCACCGACATTCACTACTTCCCCTGATTCCCTCCCCTCCTCGATTACCCTCCCCTCCCCGTCTCTCCCTAAACCCTCCCCACCGTCCCCACTCAGCCTCCCACATAGCCACAGTTCCCCACTACTTCTCCCCCCACACTTTGACATACACACTACTAACCTAACAATACAGAACTACATAGGTTTCCCACTTGAGGCAATCAGGATAAAACAAAAATGGGTTGCCAGAGAGCAACAAGAAAAACCAAGGGGACAGGAGGAGGAAATGACAAGGAAGTTTGGGCAGCAGAGCTCATAAAAGGGATCATGAATGGGGGAAAATGAAACTAGAAGAACTTAGCATGAGAATGGAAGAGAGGATAAGATATGGGAAAGCAGGAAGTGGGAGGTGCATGTTCAAAAGCAGCAAAGCTAGGATACAGAGTTTAGAAGAGGGAATGAAAAATTCTGAAACAGCCTAAAAAAATAAAGAACATTTTGGGGATTGGACAACAGAGACCTGCTACCTCAGCCACCAATAAGGGGGAAAGTAGGGAAAGAAGGGGCACAACTGCATGGAGGAGCTCTAATCAGAGGAGACTGTGTAATGAAAGAGCTAAGCTTTTGGGAGGCCCTAACAGACAAACAACAGAGCCCAAGGAAAGCCGAGAAGGGGAAAATGACAGGCCACTGAAGCCCAATACATTAGCAGTGAAACTGTTGAAAGGGAAAAAGCTGCATTGGAGGGAAACCAAATTAAATGAGGGGATTTAACACAGGGATATGCAGTGGGGAGAGAATGAAAGGGTGAGAGTCAGTTTTGTGTATGGGCTCCAGGAAGTCGAATGGGAAAACATATGAGAAGAAAAAACAAGGGGAAAAAAAAAGAATTGAAAGCATCTGAAAGCAATAGGAGAGAAGACGATATGACCCAGCTGGAAAATTTTCGGAGTATAGGGGGTGTTTTTAAAAAGGGAGACAGCATGAAGGCACTAAACTACAGACCTGTACACTAAAGTGTATAGTATGCATGGTCATGGAGAAGATCAATAGGAGGAGGAGTGGTGGGGCACCTGGAAAGAACAAGTGTATAATTGGACAACCAGAGCACGGTTTTCAGGAAGGAAAATCCTGTGTCACAAACCTACTAGAGTTTTATGACAAGGTGACAGAGTAAGACAACAAGAGAGAGAGGGGTGGATCGACCTGCGTATTTTTGGGACTGCAAGAAGGCCTTCGACACAGTTCTCTACAAGAAGTTAATGCAAATAGAAAAAGCTAGAGGACCAGGCACACATAACAGGAAAGGCACTGCAATGGATCAGAGAATATCTGACAGGGAGGCAAAACGAGTCATGGTACGCGTACGAGGTGTCAGAGTGGGCGCCTGTGACAAGCGGGGTTCCACAGGGGTCAGTCCTAGCGACCTGTGCTGTTCTTGGTATACTGAACGACATAAAAAATGGAAGGGATAGACTCAGAAGTGATCCTTGTTTGCAGATGAGTGAAGTTAATGAGAAAGAATTCAAATCGGACGAGGATCAGGCAGGGACTAGAAAAGTGACCTGGACAGGCTACAAGCTGTGGTCCAGCAACTGGCTCCTTGAATTTAAACCCTGCCAATGCAAGTCATGAGGATTGGGGAAGGGCAAAGAAGACTGCAGACACAATATAGTTTAGATGGCCAAAGACTGGCAATCCTCACTCAAGGAAAAGATCGGGGGAGGTGAGTATAACACCGAGCATTATACTCCTTGAGGCGCACATCATCACCCATAACGCTGCAGCATACGGGGCGCCTGGCAAACCTACGCGATAGGTTCCGATAACCTCAGTAAGGATTCGTTTAAGACTATGTATGCCCATCTACGTCAGGCCATACTGGAAGTATGTAGCACCAGTTTGGAATCCACACTAGTCAAAGCACGTCAAGAAATTAGAGAAAGTGCAAAGGTTTGCATCAAGCCACTGTCCCAGAGCTACGGGGATTTGTCGTTTTTTTATTCTTTCGTAGAAGAAAGGTTGAGGGAATCGGCCTGACGACCATGGAGGCCAGGAGGGTCAGGGGTGACATGATAACGACTATAAAATACTGGCGCGAATAGACGAGGTGGACAAAGACGGGATGTTCCAGAGAGGGGACACAGAACAAAGAGGTCACAATTGGAGTTGATGACTCAGATGAAATCAAAAGGGATGTTAGAAGTTTTTTCTTTCAGTCAACAGAGTAGTCAGGCCATGGGAATAGCCTAGAAGTGAAATGTGGTGGAGGCAGGAAAACCATACATAGTTTTTAAGGGCGGAGGCTATGATAGAGCTCATGGGGCAGGGAGAGATGAGATGAAGTCCTAGTAGCAATCAAGCGAAGAGGCGGGGCCAGGAGCTGTGACTCGACCCCTGCAACCACAAATAGGTGAGTACAAATAGGTGAGTATATACACACACACACACAACAACACACACACACACACACACACACACACACCCCACACACACATACATACACACACCACACACACATACCACACATCACACCACACACACACACACACATGCAACACAACAACACATGCACACAACACACACACACACACCACACACACACACACACACACACCAACACACAACACACACACGCACATCACACACAAACACACACACAGCACACACACCCTCCACCAATGACACAAACATTGACAAAAACGTACCACCCCTCCTTCCATAACCACCTTAACCCTTAAGCCACCTACCCTCCCCCAAACCACCTAACCCCTACCCAAACCGTCTTAAACCCCGCCCTCAACTACCTCCCTCCCTCCAATAACCATCCTCCCCCTCCCCCATAATCCATCCTTCCCCTCTTCCCCCGAACCATCTAACTCCCTCCCCCCAGCTATCTCTACCCCTCCAAATAACCATCCTCCCCTCCCACAACCATCCGTCCCCTCTCCTAACCATTATTCCCCTCCCCCTAACCAGGATGAGGGACAAAGGGCACCAAGGACGAATCTGAGAGGGAGGAATGGGAGGTAGAGCTCAAAAAAAGGGGGGAAAGGACTGGGAAGGAGATAGATGAGATGGGAAAGGAAGATGGAAGAGGAGGTTAGCAGCAGAATGCAGAACGTGGAAGCAACAGGCCACAGCAGCAGAAATCAAGATAGAGAGATTAGAAGAGGAGCTGAGACATCAGAACAGACAGAAGAGACAAAGATATTACAGGATGTAGTCATCGGCAAATGGCTACATCGAACACATACAAACAGGTCCGAAGGATGGCATGGAAAATAAAATGTATGCAGAGGTCCTGTCAAATCCCAACATGGGCCAAAACAAAGACAGGGAACACACCTAGGACAGAAAGAGAGGTTGGAAGACATTGAAGGAACTACGACATGTGCAAGGACCTTACAGATACCTGTGGGGGGGCCAGGGCAGGTGAGCAGGAAGGATAAACCAGAAGCATAGGGGGCATAATAGGGAAGGGACTGAAGAGGAACACTCCACGGGAAGTAACTAAAAAACACATCAGAGGATGCAATGGGAGGTCACAGAGTCACAGTGGGAGGTGTGGAAGGGGAGAGATCGTGTTTGTCTATGGGCTAGACGAAGCTAAAGGGGGAAACTTTGATGAAAGAAAGCAGGGAGAGAGAACAAAAAAAGCGTTTGAAGATATCATGAAGGTGAATTAGGCGAGGGGGACATGACCAAGGTGGCAAATTTTCGGAGAAATTGGGTGGTTCACAAAGAAAAGGAATCGGCCTCTCAAGTAATTTCAAGGCAGATCACCCGAACATGATCCTGCTGGAGAAGCACGGTCTGAGAGGCAAGCAGGGGTTCCGGAGTGTGTACCTCGACCCGAGACAGAACACAGGACCGAAAGAAGACAATGAAAGAGAGATTCCAAAAACGAAAGGAGAAATGGGAGGAAATCCCGAAAAGGAAAGAGCGAATAAACCCAGGATCAAATGGGAAGGACAAGCGCACCCCCAGAAACACCTGCAGGAAGGACTTCCGCCACCGACACCCCCCAAGGGCAACTGAACAATCCAAAACAAACCTCACACATCCGATCCCTCTGTTTCCAACCCCGCAACCACAGTTCAGTATTAGAACAAAAGTTGAAGGTTTGGTACACAAATGCAGATGGGATTAACGAATAAACAGGAGAATGGCACAGAAAGAATCAAATGAGAAGTCCCCAGACATCATAGCAGTTACAGTAACAAAAACTCATGGAGCAATAACAGTTTGGCAATATTCCCACCAGGATACCAGATCATGAGGAAGATGAAGGGGCAGGGGGGGGGGGGGACGGTGGGGTTTGCTGCTCGTAAAAAAAAAGATGGAAATTCGAGAAAATGGAAGGAATAGATGAGACGGGAGGAAAGAGGACTACATAGCCAGTACCACTTCAGTCTGGGGAACACCAAGTTGGTTCATTGCAGTGATGTATAATCCACCACAGAACTGCAGGAGGCCAACAGAGGGAATATGAAAGAGAGCAACAGAGCAATGGTGGACACACCTTTCTGAGGTGGCAAGAAGAGTCACTCAGCAGAGCAAAGTTCCTGGTTATGGGGGGGGGGGATTTCAACCCAGGGAGATTGACTGGGGAAACCTGGAGCCACTGGGGGTCCCGAAAACATGGAGAGACCAGGATGTTGGCGTGGTGCTGGAAAAAAAACCTCATGCACCACCTGTTAAGGACACTTACCAGAGTAGAGGGGAGGATGAACCAGCAAGATTGGACCTTGTGTTCCACCCTGGGCAGCTCATACTTTGAGGACATCAAAAGTATGAGAGTCCCCTAGGAGCTAGCGGACACGTGGTTGGTTTCTGTGCTTGAATACATAGTAGAGGCCTTGCAGAGAAGCAGAATGACAGGAGTAGAATGTGGAAAAGCCCTGACTATAAAAGAGGGGACTCATGGGTTTGAAGATATTCCTGCGGGGGGTCCAGTGGACAGAGAACTGGCAGGAAAGCCCAGTAAATGAAATGATGGAATATGTATGCAACAAAAATGCAAGGACGGCAGTGGAAAGGTTCATTCCCAAGGGCAACATTAACAAATAAAAAAAAAACGGGAAGACCAGACGAGCCCCTGGTTTAACCGACGGTGTGTAAGGAGGCAAAAACAAAGTGCAATAGAGAATGGAAAAAGTACAGAAAGGCAGAGAAACACCGAAAATTAGGGAGATCAGTGCAGAGCCAGGAATGAGTATGCACAGGTATGGAGGGGAGGCCCCCCCAGCGACATATGAAAATGGACCATGCATCTGAGATCAAGACTACCCGAAACAGTTGTATCGCCACATCAGGAGGAAGGACCACAGTCAAAGACCAGGTTGATCAGATTAAGACAGAAGGTGGGAGAACTCACAAGAAATGATCAGGAGGTATGTGAGGAGCTGAACAGGAGATTTAAGGAAATTTTTCGTTAGAGACAGGAAGGGCTGGTGGGAAAGACAGCACAGAAGGGAACTTCAAGGAGGGAATTTACCAACAAGTGTTGGATGACATACAAACAACTGAGGAGAGGAGGGTGAAGATGCTTTAAGAGACCATGACACATCAAAGGCGA
Organism: Cherax quadricarinatus; assembly: GCF_026875155.1. Lineage (NCBI taxonomy): Eukaryota > Metazoa > Arthropoda > Malacostraca > Decapoda > Parastacidae > Cherax > Cherax quadricarinatus. The sequence goes on along the minus strand of NC_069469.1, from coordinate 7,589,552 downwards.
TGGGACCGGACACATCTCCCCCATGGGTCCTTAGGAAGGAGCAGAGATGCTGTGTGTTTGCTCTAACAAATCTTTCAACACATCCCTTTTGTGTGAAACTGGGCAACTATGAGAAAGAAAAAAATGGAAAAATAGAGAAAAGACAGCAAATGTAGTACCCATATTAAGAAAGGATGAAAGGAAAAACTGAAATCGAGGGCACTAAACTACAGACCGGTTGTCTCGGAATGTATTGTGTGAAAAGTCCTGGAAGAAGATTTCAGGAGGAGAGTGGTCGAAATCGAAACACCTGGAAAGGATCGAACACCTGGAAAGGAACAAGATTATATTGAAAACCGCATGGGTTATGGAAAAACGGCCAAATCTTTGTATCACAAAACCTCCTGAGTTTTATGTCAAGGTAACACAAGTAGATGAGAGAGAGGGGGGTAGTCGGGGTGGGTAGATTTAGATTAGATTGCGTTTTCCTAGACCTGCAGGAAGGGCCTTTACACAGTTCCCCACAAGATGATTAGTTGCAGGAAGCTGGAGGATCAGGCGCGCTCGTAAAGGAAGGGCACTGCAACTGGGATAAGGGAATACCTGATAAGGAGGCAGAAAAGAGGCAGAAGCAGCAACGGAAGCATGGTACGTGAAGAGTGGGGTTATCACATTTCCCAGTGGGCGCCTTGTTACGAGCGGGGGAGGTCCGGCGGGTCAGGTCCCACAGGGGTCAGTTCTGGGACCAGTGCTATTTTGATTATGTGTGAACGACATGATGGAAGAATAGACTCTGAAAGTGTCCCTGTTCGCAGATGACGTGTGAAGAGTTGTTGAGAAAGAATATTAAATGGACTGAGGATGAGGGCACAGGACTGCAAAAAGAGACCTGGAAAGAGGCTTGGACATGTGATCCAGTAACTGGCTTCTCGAAATTCAATCCAAGCCAAAATGCAAGTCATGAAGATTGGGGAGGGTCGGAGGGGCCAAACCAAAGAAGACCGCCAGACCAGACAGGTATAGGCTAAGGTGGACAAAGACTACAGTACTCACTCAGGGGAGAAAGAAAGACTTGGGGGTCACCATAACACCGAGCAATCACCGGAGGCACACATCAACCAAATAACCGCATGCAGCATTCGGGCGCGCCTCCTGGCCAAACCTGAGAAAAAAAATAGCGTTCCGATACCTGAATAGGAATCGTTCCAAGAACACTGTACACTGTCTATTTTAGGCCCATACTGGAGTATGCAGCACTTGTTTTGGAATACCCACACCTGCCTGGTCATAGCCACGTCCAAGAAAGTTAGAGAAAGTACAAAGGTTTTGCAACAAGGTAGTCCAGAGCTCAAGGGGAATGTCGACGGGAAAGGTTTTAAGGGAAATCGTGGACTGACGACACTGGAGGACAGAAGGGTCAGGGGAGAGGAGACTTGAATAACGACATACAAGATACTGCGGGGTAATGGACAAGGTGGACAGAGATGGATGTTCCAGAGAGGGGGACACAGGGAAAGGGGGGGTCACAAATGGAAGCTGAAAGACTCAGACGGACACAGGGACCGTTGGAAGTATTTCTTCAGTCATAGAAGTTGTCAGGAAGTGGAAAATAGCCTTAGCAAGTTGAAGTAAGTGGAGAGGCAGGAACCATACATAGTTTTAAGAAGAAGGTGGTTATGAACAAAGCTCAGGAAGAGAGTGAAGAGAGGTCCAGTAGCGATCAGTGAAGAGAAGAAGAGGCCCGGGGCCGGAGCTGTGTATCGACCCTCTGCAACACACATTTAAGGGTGAGTACACACACACACACACACACCTGAACCACACACATCTGCTGAACACACACACCTGAACACCACACACACACAGGACTTCTTATACAACAGGGCTAGTGTCTAATCGACATGTGCCTTGGGACCAAAATGGTAACACACCTGAACAAACCACACATGAACACACACACTGAACACACACACCTGAACACACAACACACTCACACACACACACACACACACACACACACACACACACACCACACACACACACACATATCCGGACTAACACATGCACCACCCCCCCTCCAACCCCGGCATCTCACTTCTTCCTGATTCCCCTCCCCTCCCTCAGGTCCACCCTCCCCCTCCCCCCGTTTCACCCTCCCTCCCACCCCTCTCCCACATGCCACAGTTCCTCCACTACCTCCCCCCACACTCTGACATACACCACTAACTAACCTAACATAACAGAAACTAATAGGTTTCCCATCTGAGGCATCAGGATAAAACAAAAATGGGCTTGCAGAGAGCAACAAGAAAAACCAAGGTGACAGGAGGAGGGAAGCTGAAAGGAAGATTGGGCAGCAAGAGCCTCATAATAAAGAGAATCATGAATGGGAAAAGAAACTAGAAGAACTTAGCATGAGAATGATGAGAGGATAGATATGGAAAGCAGGAAGTGGGAGGTGCATGTCAAAGCAGCAGAGGCATTAGGATACAGAGTTTAGAAGAGGAACTGAAGTAATTGAAACAGCCTAAAGGAACTAAAGAACATTTTGGGATTGACAACAGAGATGCTACCTCCAGTCACAAATAAGGGGATGTAGGGAAAAGAAGGGGCCACAACTGCATGGGCGAAGCTCTATCAGAGGAGACTGTAGTAAATGAAAGAGCTAAGCTTTATGTGGGGCCCTAACTGACAACAACAGAGCCCAGAGGAAACCGAGAAAGAAGGGGGGAAAATGACAGGCCACTGAAGCCCAAGTACATTAGCCAGTGGAAACTGAAGAAGGAAAGCTGCAGTGAGGAAACCCAAATTAAATGAGGGGATACACAGGGGATACGCAGTGGGAGAATGAAAGGGTGAGGTCAGTCTTTGTGTATGGGCTCAGGAAGTTAAGGGCGAGGAAACATATGGGAAGCAAGAAAACAGGGGAAAAAGCAATTGAAGCATCATGAAGCAAAATTGGAGAAGACGACAATGACCCCTCTGGAAAATTTCGGAGAATAGAGGGGTTTGTAAAAAAAAGAACCGGCAGTGATGAAAGTGACCTTCAAGGCAGAAGCGGACTGGACCAGGATTTCCTGCAGAGAGAAAGCACGATTAAGGGGACATGCCAGCAAACAGGAAGGTGTATCTCGACTGCGACAGAACACAGAAGAAAGGCAGAAACTGAGGAGAGATGTTACAAAGCCCGAAAAGAGGAAAGATGAGGGGATGGAGAAGGGACAGACAGGAGACCAGGACCCAGGAAAGAAGAAGATCAAATACAGCCTCTCTCACAACTTCCTATGAAGCCTCACAACCAGGTTCAACCCCAGTGACAAACCAAAACACTCTAAATCAAAAACACCATGGCCACATCCAATGGCCCCCACCACCACTACTTTACAAACTCCACCCCCACAGAACCAACCCATAGTTCCTTACCAGGTCTCCCCCTTCCCCAACCCCAATATACCTCCCAGACCACAGTCTTAAGAAAAGAAGTTGAAGGTTTGGTATACAAATGCAGTTTGAATAACAAACAAGTATGAGGAGTGGCACGAAAGAATCAAAGAGACATCCAGACATAAATAGCACTCACAGAAACATAAAACTCACAGAATATATAACAGATTAAATCTTCCATTCCGGATACCAAATCCTCAGGAAAGAAGAGGGAGGAGAGGGGGAGAGGAGTTTGCATGCTCATTAAAAACCATGGGATTTTTGAGGATAATGGAAGGAATGGATGGCATGGGCGAAGGGACACTACTAGTAGGAACAATCAGTTGAGGGACATAAGGTGATAAAATTGCAGTATTTAAACCAACCACAGAACTGCAGGAGGCCAAGAGAAGAATTACGAGGAGCAACAGAGCAATGATCGACCACTAGCCGAGGTGGCAGGAGAGCACACATAGGGGGGAGCAAAGTTACTAGTTATGGGTGGTGATTTCAATCACCAAGGGAGATTGACTGGGGAAAACCTGGAGCCCCATGGGGGGTCCCGCCGAAAATGGAGAGCCAAGGATGATGGATGTGGTACTGCGAAAAACCTCATGTTCAACATGTTAGAGACACTACCAGAGAGAGAGGATGAGGATGAACCAGCAAGGTGGACCTTGTATCACCATGAGTAGTTCGAGACACATCGAGGGGTTTCATGTATGAGGAGGCCCACTGGGAGCTTGTGATCATGTGGTTCTCTGTTCTTCGACTACATAGTTGAGCTCCAAGTGGAGAGAGTAGCAGGAATAGGCTGGGGGGAAAATAAACCAAAATACAAATGGGGGAGGGAACTATCAGGACATTGAGGAACTTCCCTTCAAGACAATTCAGTGGGAGAGGGAACTGACAGGAAAACCGTACAAGAAATGATGGACATGTAGCAACAAAATGCAAAGGAGGCAGAGGAGAAGTTTGTTCCCAGGGAAACAGAAAATAATGGGAAAGAGACAGAACGAGTCCTTGGTTCACCCAAAGGTGTAGGGAGGCAAAAACTAGGTGTACTAGAGAATGGGAAAAGTACAGAAGTCAGAGAACTCAGGAAAAATAAAGAAATCAGCCGAGAGCCAGAAAACGAATATGCACTGATAAGAAGGGAGGCTCAGAGACAATATGAAAATGACATAGCATCGAAAGTAAAGGACTGACCCGACGAAGCTGTTGTCAGCCAATCGGAGGAAAACAACAGTAAGGACCAGGTAATCAGTGAAAAAGGGTGTGGGGAATTCAAAGAAACGACCAAGGGGTATGTCAGGAGCTCAACACAAGATTTAAAAAGGTTTTTACAGTGGAAACGTAGGACCCAGGAAATCAAAAACGGGGGGGCACACCAGAAAGTGCTGGTGAGGTCATAAACCAAGGAGGAGGTAAAGAAGCTCTATGCAAACTTGACACCTCAAAGGCGGGGGGGGACCAGACAAATTTCTCCCATGGGCCTTTTAAAAGAGGGAGGAGATACTGTGGGCCCATTAATAAAGATCTTCAAAACATAAATTTGAAACTGGGCAATCCCTGAGGTAGGAAGATGAAAAAATGTAGCCCCTTTTTAAAAAAAAGGGGAGAAGACTGAGGCATGAATACAGACCTGTTCACTAACGTGTATGGTTGCAAAGTCATGGAGAAGTCATCAGGAGGAGGTGGGGAGACCTGGAAAGAAAAAGTGTTAAATTTGAAAACCGCTGGTTTCGGGGAAGGAAAATCCCGTGTCACAAAAAACCCACTGGAGTTTTTGACAAGGTGGCAGAAATAAGAAAGAGAGGAGGTGTGGATCGACTGCATTTTTTTGGGGCTGCAAAAGGGCCCTTCGACACAGTTCCTCACAAAAGGGTTTCTGAAAAGCTAGGGATCAGGCACACATACAGGAAAGACACTGCAATGGATCAGGAATACCTGAAGGGGGGCAACAAAGAGTCATGGTACTGACGGGTGTCCCGGTGGGGCCTGTGACAAACGGGGTTCCACAGGGGTCAGTCCTAGGACCTGCGCTGTTCTTGGTATATGTGAATGACATAACGGAAGGGATAGACTCAGAAGTGTCCTTGTTTGCAGATGATGTGAAGTTAATGAGAAGAATTAAATCAGATGAGGATCAGGCAGAACTTCAAAGAGATCTGGACAGGCTGGACATGTGGTCCAGCAACTGACTCCTCGAATTTAACCCCACCAAATACAAAGTCATGAAGATCGGGGAAGGGCAAAGAAGACCGCAGACAGAGTATAGGCTAGGTGGCCAAAGACTGCAAACCTCGCTCAAGGAGAAAGATCTTGGGGTGAGCATAACACCGAGCGTGTCTCCGGAAGCACACAACCTGATAACTGCTGCAGCATATGGGCGCCTGGCAAACCTGAGAATAGCGTTCCGATACTTTAGTAAGGAATCGTTCAAGACACTACACCGTGTACGTCAGGCCCATACTGGAGTATGGGCCTGACACCTGGTCAAGCACGTCATGAAATTAGAGAAAATACAAAGGTTTGCAACAAGGCTAGTTCCAGAGCTAAGGGAAATGTCTTACGAAGAAAAGTTAATGGAAATCGGACTGACGACACTGGAGGACAGGAGGGTTAGGGGAGACATGATAACGACATACAAAATACTGCGGGAATGGATAAGGTGGACAGAGACAGGATGTTCCAGAGATGGGACACAGAAACAAGGGGTCGCAATTGGAAGCTGAAGAGTCAAAGGGATATTAGGAAGTATTTCTTCAATCATAAAGTTGTCAGGAAGTGAAATAGTCTAGCAAGTGATGTAGTGGACGCAGGAACCATACGTAGATTTAAGACGAGGTATGATAAAGCTCATGGAGCAGGTAGAGAGAGGACCTAGTAGCGATCATTGAAGAGGCGGGGCCAGGAGCTGTGTCTCGAACCCTGCAACCACAATTAAATGAGTACAGTTAGGTGAGTACAAACACACAAACGCGAGCACATGTTATGCCCTTCAACTGGCATTTGGTGGGTTTACCCATAAGTGAAGGGAAGCACAACTGTGTGTGTAGTCCTGGACTTGAGTGTTCAATGGGTAGAGTCCATGAATAAGTAAGCAACCTCACGTTCTATATATTCACCTCCAGAATTCTAATTGACGTAATACTACACAAGTCGAGGGTGCCAACTGAGCACAAGCTGACTCACGCATGCGTAGTGGGTACGACTGAACACTATACAGAATATATTAACCTGCCATCGGTCGCTTCATTCCAGTAAACAATACCTAGAACATCATAGTGGGACTATAACAACTATGACAACTAAGCAGTGATATAGCAGGGTGGCCACACACACACACACACACACACACACACACACACACACACACACACAAAAAAAAAAAAAAAAAAAAAAAAAAAAAAAAAAAAATGACCACATGAAACGGCGTTTCACGTGGTCATCTTTTGTCTCTCCTTGGAGGGGGTGAGATAATGGATGGGTGGGGTTATCAGATTGTTGGGGGGGACGTTTACCGCTTTTAAGGGCTTTACTATTAGATGTAAGGGATGTGGGAAGGGCTATAATGTATGTCATAGTAGATTATCTGGATATCTCATGAGGAATGAGGGAATTAAGGGGTGATATGAGGATAAAAGCGTTGGCGGCTAGATTCTATAGGACGAAGTGTAGGAATATGCTGGTTTATGGGGCGTCCTGGGAAAAAAGTTTTCCGGAAGGTTATAGGAACCTCACTGTGGATACCCTTTGTCGGGGTCCCTGAGGATGGGCAAAGGGGTGGTCTCCTTTTAGGGGGATGTAAAGGGGGGGGGGGGGGTTTGCCGCTGGAGTAGTTGTGGTGTGCAAGAGGAAGGTAGTGGAAGTTTGGTCTGGATGGTAAGCTACGTTCCACGGGAATGGTTTGCCTTAGTGAGACATAAGGGTACCTTCCAAGGATTGTATTTTAAACCTGATGGTTATGTTCACTGTGTAAGAAATTCTCCTTGATAGCCAGGATAACGAGCCCTTAGGATCTCGGTTTTGAGGAACCAGATTTGGAAATTTGGATTCAAGACATAAGTTATCTGAGGTACAGATAAATGCGGCCCTTACACCTCCTACTTGTCTTGTATTATGTTTAACTTTTATTGTCTGCTGGAGCTTCTATGTGGTACTGTTTTAAGAGTATGTATAGGTCTCGGGTTTATACCATGTTTGTTAAGGAGTTTATACCAAAAAAAATTTTGTTGACAAGGGTTTCGGTTTATATACATATGTGGGACGTATAAAATTATGAGTAGGATTGGTCTCAAACCCCTTTGATGTGAGTGGCATGTAAGTATTTACTAAATACTTTGTTATAAGAGCATGTGATTTAGTTTTGTTACATGTATGAATTTATGTACTTGAAGGTTTTAACATAATTATGATATAATACTGTTTTCCCATGGATTTTGTGCATAAAGAATCATTCGTTATTGGTTATGCGATAACGTAACACAATTTTAACCAATACACTGTACCCTGTACTAGAGGGTAGGTCAGATTTGTGTTTTTATAATTGTTATGGTAGCTCTTGTTAGGGCCATTTTATTTTAATGTCATAATTTGTGTATTATATATTCGTGTGAGACAAATGTGGCTATAATTATGTTTAACTACAGTAATTAGTGCCCTTGTGATGTGCAGGTTTGTTGTTTTTGGTGTAATAGTTTATGACAAGGTACTCAAAATACGTATACGGTAAATCATGTTAAGCTTCCCTTTGTTGTATTATATGATAGGAAAATTTGTATTTCCTTCATTAGTGAGTACCTATCAATGATTTAGTGGGTTTTGTGTTTTGCGTGTACTGTTTGTTACAGCAGGCTGTTGCTGTAATATTTGTCATCTTCAGGAATAACCTGGTGCTAGTAGAGGAAACTATTATGTTTTTTGTATTTTTTTTTTACTATTGTTATGCATCCTTTATAATTCTGTAAGGTCTTTTAAATAAGAATATAAAAAAAATCCAATGAAATATATTTTACATAAATTTACAATAAACAAACACAATGAAATATATTGTTTTCGTCAGGATCAGAATATTTTTTGCGAAATTATTGCATATACAAATTTTTGCTTGCTTTATTCGGCAAGAAGAGCGTTGCTATTTAAGCCAAAATAACAAGTTTTACCTATTCGGCATGACATATATATGGTACTATGTATTATATACAAAGAATCTCATGTATATGTTCCTATGTATATTGCAGTTACATAAACTTATATAACCGTAGTCGTATACAGGGATTGTTCGGCAAGTCTGGCGTATTAAACAACCTGTAAATGAATGTACAAAATGATGGACAAGAGGGTCGAGCCGTGGCCTTGTTATTGGCAGGTCCAGCGCTTTACCACTGGGCTGTATGACTTCTAATAGGAAGTTTCCCATGTAGCACTGCTGTCATGTGTGAGGCTGCCATCTGTGACCCAGCTGTCTCCCACAGCAGCAGTAGCTTTCGCAATAAATGTATACTCGCCTCACTGAAAGTTATAACTACCACAAAGTTCGACAAGTTGCACAAGGTACAGGTAACTCTGTATCATCACCCTGCAACACTTAAGTGTCTATTTCCACATCTTGTCCGTATCACCATACTATTTTTCAGCTGATAACATGATCATGCAACTTCCTAGATAACAGAATAACATGAGTATGATTCTTGGTTTGGCTTCAGTGGTGTTGTTAGTGGAAGACCTGAGCATTAGTGCTCGGTATATTTAGTAATTTGTCCTGTTTATCAAGGAAATTGTGATATTACTTTTCTTGTGATAACCTGGGAGTGCCTCTTCTGATTCGCTTCATATCGTCTGTGCTAATATGCCGAGCGCTACACTATTGGTATCGCGTGCACTGAGGTACGGGGGTTAGGGTTATGCTATACCAGGGATACCTTTCTCGGATTGCAAGAAGGTGTGTTCTGATTCGATCCGGAGGTATACATAAAAGTAGCCCTCCACTCAGCCTACTATATCTGGCAAACAATGAATCCCTTGTTAATAATTTAGAAGTTTCAGAGGAACTGGGTGCTAGCGACCACAAATCAATTACATTTAGAATTGAATGGAAGTATGATAGTAGGGATAACTCAGTAACAGTCCCAGATTTTCGCTTAGCAGATTAAGATGGGCTTAGAGAACACTTATCATCTGTTGACTGGGGTAACGAAGAGAGCTATCAATATGACAGTTTTCTGAACACTATACATGTTGCTCAAAGAACGTTTATCCCTTATAAAGAAATTAGATCAAATAGAAATGACCCAAAATGGATGAATAATAGGCTGAAATATCTCTAGGCATAAGAAAGGAATTTATAGGCGTATCAAAGAGGCGAGGGTCATCTTATGAATCAGTATTTTTGCCATTAAGAGGGACTTTAAAAAAGGGGATAAGAAAAGCTAAAAGGGACTATGAATTAAAGTTGCTAGAGATTCTAAAAACTAACCCAAAAAGTTTTTTCCAGGTATATAGAACAAAAGTCAGAGATAAGATAGGCCCCCTTTAAAAAAAAACTATGGGCATCTTACTGACAAAGAGAATGAAATGTGCTCGTTTTTTAAATAATTATTTTTCTCTCGGTTTTTACACAGGAAGACACTAATAATATTCCGGTAATTAATTTTTATAGTGGGCCAGAAGAAGATAAAAATTTTGTAACATCACAGTCATAGTGAAATGGTTGTGAAGCAGATAGACCGAAATGAAGCAAAATAAGTCACCGGGTCCTGATTTAGGTTTTTTCAAGGGTTCTAAAGGAATGCAAAATGGAAGTCTGTGAAAACCATTAAATTAATATTTTTAATTTATCTCTTCAAACAGGTGTAGTGTCTGATATGTGGAAGATGGCTAATGTAATTCCTATTTTTAAAACAGGGGACAAGTCGTTACCGTCAAATTACCGCCCAATAAGCCTGACCTCAATTGTAGGCAAATTACTAGAGTCAATTATAGCTGAGATTATAAGAAGCCATCTCGATAAGCATAGCTTGATTAATGATACTCAGCATGGATTCACAAGAGGCCGGTCTTGTCTAACTAATTTATTAACTTTCTTCAGTAAAGCTTTTGAGGCTTTACTGAAGATAGGTAGGATAATTGATTCAAACGTAGATGTTAGGGACTTCAGGAGGATTTAGACAAATAAGAAACATAAGACATAAGAAAGGAGGAACACTGCAGCAGGCTGGTGGCCCCTACTAGGCAGGTCCTTTACAATTATCCCACTAAAAAAAATTTGACCAACCCATTTCAATGCTACCAAGAAATAAGCTTGATGTGCAAGTCCACCAAATCCAACCCTCCACTCATGTAATTAAACCAACCTAATTTGAAATACCCAAGGTTAGCCTCATAACCCCAAAAGGTAGACTGTTCCATCATCAACTACCCTATTTCCCAAAACCCAAAACTTTCCTATGTCCTTTCTAAATAAAACTTATCTAATTTAAATCCATTATGCGGGTTCTCTCTTGGAGGAGATTCCTCAAGACCTTGTTAATATCCCTTTATTAATACTAAATTTCACTTATACACTTCGATCAGGTCTCCCTCATCTTCGTCCTAACAAGTGAATGTAACTTAGAGTCTTCAATCTTTCTTATAAGGAAGATTTTAATGTATGTATTTAATTTAGTATCCTACGTGGATGTTTTCTAACGAATTTTATGTCCATTCTGTAATATGGAGACCAGATTGAGCTGCCCTAATCTTAGGTGAGGCCTTACTTAATGATGATAAAGCTGCAGTATGACCTCTGACTTCTGTTGCTTTCATTCTTGTATAAATCCCAGTAATCTTTTGCCTTATTACGTTACGTTAGGCATTGTGTCTTGATTTAAGGTTGCTGCTTACCTAATCCCCAGTCCTTTTCGCAATCTGTTATGGTTAAGTTCTACATTATTTAACTTATAAGTGTAGGGTTATGGGCACTCCCGAGCTTTCAGAACCTTGCATTTATCTCATTGAAATGCAATCTGCCCCTTTTCTGACCAAGGGTAGAGTTTGTCTAAATCCTCCTGAAGGGTTCCTAACATCTCGTTTGATCAATTTTCCTACCTATCTTCGTGTCATCGGCGATTTGCTCATATCACTAGTAATTCCTTCATCAAGATCATTGATATATATTTTAAACAACAACGGCCCCAAAACTGATCCTTGGAAGCACTTGTATGATCCCACTCGGAATTTACCCATTTATGGACACTTTTGCTTCCTGTATTTGAGCCCTGTTCGATCCACGAGAGACCCTTTTCCCAATGCCATGAGTGCTACTTTCTTCAACAGTCTTGGTGAGGAACTTATCAAAGCCTTACTAAAATTAAGTAAATAATATCAAATTCTTTATCGTGGTCAACAGCTCAAAGCTTTAATGAAGAAGTTAATAAATTAGTTAGACAGGACCGGCCTCTTGGAAACCATGTGAGTATCTTTAATCAAGCTATGCTTATCGAGATTGGTTCTTTTAATCCGCTTTAATTTACTCTTAATTTGCCTTTCAATTGAGGTCAGGCTTATTGGGGCGGTAATTTGACGGTAACGACTTGGGCCCTGTTTTAAATAGGAATTACATTTAGCCATCTTCCCCATATCAGACACTGCACTGTTTGAAGAGATAAATTAAAAATATTAGTTAATGGTTCACAGACTTCCCTTTTGATTCCCTTTAAGAACCCCTTAAAAAAACTCATCAGGACCGGGGGGGACTTATTTTGCTTCAGTCGGTCTATCTGCTTCACAACCATTTCATTTGTGACTGTGATGTTACAAAATTTTATCTTCTTCTGACCCACTATAAAAAAAAAATTCCCGGGGAAATATTTTTTTGGTTGTCTTCCTGTGAAAAAACCCGAGGGGGAAAAAAAAATTATTTAAAACCGAGCACAATTTCATTCTCTTTGTCAGTAGATCCCATAGTTTTTTTTGGGGGGGAAAACCAATTTTTATTTGACTTTTTTCTATATACCTGGAAAAAACTTTTTGGGTTTTTTTTGGGAATCCCTAGCAACTTTAATTTCATAGTCCCTTTTACCCTTTTTTTATCCCCTTTTTAATGTCCCTCTTAATGTAAAATTATCCTGATTAAAAGATCCCCTCGCCTCTTTTGATAGTTTTAAAAATTTTCCCCTTTCTTATCCCCTTTTAGATATTTCAGCCTATTATTCATCCATTTTGGGGTTCTTTTCCCTATTTGATCAAATTTTCCCTTTTTAAGGGGAATAAACGTTTTTTTGAGCGCATGTTTTGTTTTTAAAAAAATGCAAAATTGATAGCTCCTTTCCGGTTACCCCAGTAAAAGAGGGATAAGTTTTCCCCCCCAACCCCATCGTAATCTGCTAAGCAAAAAATCTGGGACTGTTCCTGAGTTACCCCTTTACTATCATACTTCCATTCAATTTAAAGGGAAAAAAAAAAAAAAAAATTGATTTTTTGGCGTAGCCCCCAGTTTTGAAACTTTTTAAATTTAATTAACAAGGGATTCATTGTTTGCCAAAAACTAAGTCAAGCGGGTTTTTTTCCCCCTTGTGGGTTTCCCTGTCACAAACTGCTTCAAAAAACAACCCTTTGAACTATTTCTAAAAAAATTTTATGATTCTAAATTCCCAGTCAAGAAAATTCCAATCAATATGATAAATTTAAAAAGTTCCTAAAATTTTACTACTTTTATCGTCCCTTGGGGCCCTAACAATTTCCTCCCATAGTAGTCTCCCTTGGTCCCTATCAAAATTTGGGGGACGGTATATTTCCCCAAAATTTTTTTTTAAATTTCCCCCTTTTCTTTGAAAATTCTTTTCCAAAAAGGGATCGGGATGTGTTACTTCAGACTTGATCCCCGTTTTTATGCAACAGTCAAGCGATCTGGGACTTTCAAATCCCACCCCCCCCCCCTTCCCGATATTTATCAATTGGAAAAAATTTTTAAAAAACCCCTTTGAATGTGACATTTTGCGGCATGTCCCGACTTTTGATTTTAAACCCAAAGTCTCAGAAAGGGCCCAAATACATCTATTTTTCCTGCATAAAAATAGTCTCAACTCGTCCCTTTATTCCTAGCATTTGGGGACTATTTGTGTAATATATACTTAAGGGCCCCTTTCCCTTTCTTTTTTTCCCTTCCTGCCCCCTTTTTGTTTTTCCCCAACAAAATTATTACTGCCCTTGTTATTATTTGCCACGGTTTTCCAATATCCTCCTCATTTTGCCTTTACTAGTTCCCCTAGTACTAAATGTTACTACCCTGCAAACTTCAAATTTTTCCCCGCCCAAAACCCCTTTACCACAAATTTTTTTCCTATTTTAAAAGACCAACAGTTTCCCCCCACGGTTTGGGCCCAGTGCCCCACCCCACCCCTTGATAAGTAAACCCCTTTTTCCCTGGCTAATGTCATTTCTGCCATAGAAGGGTTTCCCAGTTGTCAATGAATTTTAAACCCCCATTTTCCTTACAGTACTTTTTAAACCCCGGGGAAATTTGGGACACCAATTGCTCTGGACAACCTTTTCTTTTCCCAAAAAAACCCCTTTCCCTTGGCAAAATGCCAATATGACAGGTTTCCCCCTTCCTCCTAATTATCTCTATTGCTGACCTATCCCTGCTAATCAGGTCCCCCACCCCTACTTTCCTCCCAAAACATCTTTGGGGGGCCCTCCGCACTGGACAGAAAATTAGGTTTGCCCCCTTTTCCCTTCTCATGTTTGTATCCAGAGGCTAACAATATCCTTATCCCACCCCCGGGAAAAACACACTCTCGGCTCCTATCCTACCCTTCAAAACAGAATGCCCTATCCATGTCCCTTAATCTGGCTATCCCCAACAACAACAATGTTTTTACCTTTTCCCTTGGGGTCGTCGTCGTGATGCTCCGAGTTTGTGACTCCATTTGAGGTTGCATTACCCCCCTTGTAAAAATTGTTTAAAGACGTTCTCGATGGTCTTCGTTGGGGGTTTTTAGGGATGTCTTACTTTAGCTGGCCCCCAAAATCTACCCCTTGGGTTTAGAAAAAATGGAGATGCAGGTTTAAAGTTGATAAATGAAGGTTCTGAAGCTGGGAGTGTCCATAAAACCCCAGCACTTTTAAGTTGAATAATGTAGAACCCTTTGCCTTACGGTTTTCGAAAAAGGGCTGGGGGGGGATGGTAAGCAGCAACCTTTAAAACCAAGGGCGCAATGCCTAAACGTAGGGAATAAGGCAAATAGAAATTTCTGGGATTTTATCAAGAAACGTAAGCAAAGAAGTCCAGAGGTCATACTTCCCGCTTTGTACATCATTAGTAAGGCCTCCCTAGATTATGCAGCTCAATTCTGGTTTCCATATTCAAAAATGGACATAAATTGTTAAAAAAAAACATTCAGCGGGAGGATGGGGTTAAAAATTTAAAACATAGCATTAGGAAATCTTTTCCCTTTTGGGAAAAAAGGGTTGAAGACTCTTAAGTTACATTCACTTGTTGACGGGAAAAAATGGGGGGGGGGGGAGGGCCTGAAACGAAGTGTATAAGTGAAGATAGGTATTAATAAAGGGGATATTAAAAAAAGGGGCTTGGGATGGGCCCCCCCCTCCCCCAAAAAGAGAACCCCCAGAAAAGGATTTAAATTGATAAGTTTTTGATTTTTGAAAAGGGCATAGGAAAATATTGGTTTGGAAATTGGGGGGAGTTGTTTAGTGGAACAGTTTTACCTAGTTTGGGGTTTTTGGGGCTAGGACTTTGGGTGTTTCAAATTTAAGTTGGATAATTTCATGAGGGGGAGGGGTTGGATTTGAGTGGGACTTGCACATCAGAGCCTTTTTTTCTTAGGTAGCATTTTAAAATTGGGGGTTTGGGCAAAGTTTGTTAGTGGGGGGTGAATTGTAAAGGCCTGCCCGTATGGGCCAAAAAGGCCTGCTGCAGTGTTCCTCTTTTTAGGGTTTTATAAGTTCCGTACCTGGTAGTTTTTTTTAAATTTTGATAGGTTGAGATTTAGAAAGGAAAATTTTTTAGGGAAAGGGATTGGTTTTGGGAAAAAGGGTAGTGAAGAGTGGTGTAGTCTGCTAGTGGGTTATTTTAAAACCCAGGACCTTGGGTTTGTTTCAAAATTTTTTGGTTTTTGGGGGTATCTTTAGTGAGAGGGGTTTGGTTTTTAGTGGGCTTGCACACGAAATAATAGAATTTAAACAAAGTTTATTTCTTGAGTAGCATTGAAAATTGGGTTTGGGGGAAGTATCCATTTTTTTTCATGAATTTTTGAAGGGCCCGCCCAGTATGGGCCACGGCCTTTTCCCCAGTGTTCCCCCTTATGTTCTTATTTTATGCTAATTTCTTTTTTGTTTAATGGTTGGTGGCTGGGTTTCCTTTCAGGTTTTCCCTTGTTATGACAGTGCACTGCCGAAGTTTCAATGTACTGAGAACTTAAAATTTCTTTTATATCTAGTAGTTATTTTTCCTTCATGCAATTTTAAAGTCTTGTTTCTTAAAAAATAAATTAAAAAAATTACGGATTAGGTTTTTGTTCCATTTTAAATTTTTTTTTTAGTTTAACTGTTTTTTTGAATGGGGTTTAGAAAACCGGGAAAGTTGATAAATTAGACACATGTGCAACTCTTTGGGGGGCTTTATTGGGGGGAAAAAAGGTTTTGCCACCAAAAGTGGTTCATCAGTCCATACAAAGGGAATCTGGAAAAAACAGGAGGAGAATGAGGTAATCAAGTCCCTCAACCCTTGGGGGGGGTTTGGGGTTGTGGTCAGTCCATCAATCTTGAATAGAAAACGGGGATACGTGCTTTGGGGAAAGGGGCTTATAAACCGTTGGCCCGGAGAGGTTTAAAACCCGTCATTTGGTCGTTTTAAAAATTTGTTTTTAATGTTTTAAGTAGGGCGTGCCCCAAGGGAAATTTGGAGCGAAGGGAAATTTCCCGTATTAAGATCCCAAGAAGTTGCAGTGTCTGACAGGTTTGTAGAGGAAAGGGGTTTAGTTTACATGGGCGAAAATTTTTTTAAGCTTTTAAATTTTTTTTTTTAATTTATTTCATTTCCCTGAGTTGTATGTATTGCTGCGTCTGGGTTGGAAAGTGTTTATTTGGGGTGATGTAGTTTTCATGGGATGATTTTAGTTATCATGGGATGATGTAGTTAAACATGGGGGTGATTTTAAATTTTCATGGGATGAGTAAATTATCATGGGGTTATGTAGTTATCCCTGGGGTTTATTGTAGTTATCATGGGATATTGTTATCATGGGATGATTTTAGTTTCATGGGTTTTTTTAGTTATCATGGGATGATGTAGGTTATCATGGGATGATGTAGTTATCGGGGTATTAGTTATCATGGGAGATGAGTTACATGGGAGATGTGTTATCATGGGATTTTATTTTTCATGGGATGATGTGTTACATGGGGGTGATGTAGTTTATCAGGGATGAAATTTTTTCATGGGGTTATTAGTTTCATGGTGATGTGTTATCAGGGATGATGTAGTTACATGGGGGGGCAAAAGGGCTATCTGGGGGGTTAGAGTGGTTATCATGATATAATGCAGAGTGGTTATCAGATTAGTGCAGAGTGGTTAAATGGCATAATGCAGAGGGTTATAAGGCATAGTGCGAGTGGTTAAAAAGGCTAGTGAATGGTTATCATGGCATAGTGCAGAGTGGTTATAATGACATAGTGCAGAGTGGTTATAATGGCATAGTGCAGAGTGGTTATCATGGCATAGTGCAGAGTGGTTATAATGACATAGTGCAGAGTGGTTATAATGGCATAGTGCAGAGGGTTAAATGACAGAGTGCAGATGGTTATCTGGATAGTGCAGGGGTTTTCATGGCATATGCAGATGGGTTTTAATGGCATAGTGCAATGGGTAAATACAGAGTGCGGAGTGGGTTTAAAGCATATGCAAGGGGGTTATATGACAGAGTGCAAGTGGTTATAAGGCAAGTGCAGAGTGGTTTTTTCTGGATATGCAGAGTGGTTATAATGGCATAGTGCAGAGTGGTTATAATGGCATAGTGCAGAGTGGTTATAATGACAGAGTGCAGAGTGGTTATAATGGCATAGTGCAGAGTGGTTATAAGGGAAGTGCAGAGTGGGTTTTCATGGCTAGGCAGAGTGGTTATAATGACATATGCAGGTGGTTTTTTAAGGCAAGTGCAGAGTGGTTAAATGACAGGTGCAGAGTGGTTACTGGGATAGTGAGAGGGTTATCTGGCATAGGCAGAGTGGTTTTAATGGCTAGTGCAGAGTGGGTTTTAATGGCTAGTGCAGAGTGGTTTAAAGACAGATGCGGAGTGGTTATAATGGGGTATCAAAGTGGTTTTTTAAAAGGCATAGGCAGATGGTTATCATGGCATAGTGCAGAGGGGTTTTAAAAGAATAGTGCAGGTGGTTATAATGGCATAGTGCAGAGGGGTTTAATGAAAGTGCAGAGTGGTTATAAAGGGATAGTGCGAGTGGTTTTTTAAAAAGGGAAATGCAGAGTGGTTAAATGACAAGGCAGAGGGTTTTTTGGCATAGTGCAGAGTGGTTTTCAGGCATAGTGCAGAGTGGTTATAATGGCATAGTGCAGAGTGGGTTTTCAGGGCATTGGGGAGTGGTTATAATGACATAGGGCGAGTGGTTAAATGACATAGTGCGAGTGGGTTATAAAGGCAAGGCAGATGGTTTTTCAGGGATAGTGGAGGTGGGTTTTAATACATAGTGCAGAGTGGTTATCATGGCATAGTGCAGAGTGGTTATAATGGCATAGTGCAGAGTGGTTATCAGGGCATAGTGGAGAGTGGTTATAATGACATAGTGCAGAGTGGTTATAATGACATAGTGCAGAGTGGTTATAATGACATAGTGCAGAGTGGTTATCTTGCCATAGTGCAGAGTGGTTATCATGCCATAGTGCAGATGGTTATAATGGCATATGCAGAGTGGTTTTCATGGGATATGCAGGTGTTATCATGGCATAGTGCAGAGTGGGATCATGGGATAGTGCAGAGAGTTATCATGGCATAGTGCAGGTGGTTATCAGGGAAGTGCAAGTGGTTATCATGGGGATATGAAAAGTGGTTATCTGGCATAGGCAGATGGGTTTTCATGCCATAGTGCAGAGTAGTTTTCATGGGATAGTGCAAGTGGTTATCATGGGGATAGTGCAGATTGGTTATCATGGCATGTAGAGTGGTTTCAGGGTTGAAGTAAAGTATTTTCTGGAAAGATAAGAGTGGTTACGGGATGATGAGTGGTTGTCATGGGGTGATGTAGAGTGGGTTTTCAGGGGTTTAGTAGAGTGGTTTTCATGGAATAGTAGGTGTTATATGGATGAGTAGAGGGTTATCAGGATGATGAAGAGTGGTTACATGGTGATTAGAGTGGTTGTCATGGGAAAAGTAGAGTGTTTTCAGGATGATTAGAGTTGGTTTTCTGGGTTTTTGTATAGTGTTTATTATGGGGTTTATGTAGAGGGTTATCAGGTTGAGTAGAGTGGCTATCATGGGTTGATTATGGATATCATGGGTTGATGTAGAGTAGTTATCATGGGTTGATTTAGAGTGTAATTATGGGTTGATGTAGAGTGGTTATCATGGGTTCATGTAGAGTGGTTGTCATGGGTTGATGTAGAATGGTTATCATGGGTTGATGTAGAGTGGTATCATGGTTGATGTACGTGGTTACAGGTTGATATAGAGTGGTTATCATAGGTTCATGTAGAGTGGTTGTCATGGGTTTATGTACAGTGGTTATCATGGGTTGATGTAGAGTGGGTTGTGTGAGAGTGGTTGTTGTGGCGGTTTTGAGAGTGGTTGTTGTGGCGTGTTGTGACAGTGGTTGTTGTGGAGTGTTGTGAGAGTGGTTGTTGTGGCATGTTGTGAGAGTGGTTGTTGGTGTGTTGTGAGAGTGATTGTTGTGGCGTGTTGTGAGAGTGGTTGTTGTGGTGTGTTTGAGTGATTGTTGTGGCGGGTTGTGAGAGTGGTTGTTGTGGTGTGTTGTGAGAGTGATTGTTGTGGCGTGTTGTGAGAGTGATTGTTGTGGCGTGTTGTGAGAGTGGTTGTTGTGGCGTGTTGTGAGAGTGGTTGTTGTGGCGTGTTGTGAGAGTGGTTGTTGTGGTGTGTTGTGAGAGTGGTTGTTGTGGTGTGTTGTGAAAGTGGTTGTTTTGGCGTGTTGTGAGAGTGGTTGTGGTGTGTTGTGAGAGTGGTTGTTGTGGTGTGTTGTGTAGGAGTGATTGTTGTGGATTGTGGGAGTGGTTGTTGTGGAGTGTTGTGGGAGTGGTTGTTGTGGAGTGTTGTGGGAGTGGTTGGTGTGTGTGTTGTGAGAGTATGTTGTGGCGTGTTGTGGGAGTGGTTGTTGTGGTGTGTTGTAGGAGTGGTTGTTGTGGAGTGTTGTGAGAGTGGTTGTGGTGCGTAGTAGGAGTGGTTCTTGTGGAGTGTTGTGAGAGTGGTTATTGTGGAATGTTGTGGGAGTGGTTGTTTTGGTGTGTTGTGTTGTGGGAGTGGTTGTTGTGGAATGTTGTGGGAGTGGTTGTTGTGGAGTGTTGTGGAAGTCGTTGGTGTGTTGTGTTGTGGGAGGGGTTGTTGTGGAGTGTTGTGGGAGTGGTTGTGGAGTGTTGTGAGAGTGGTTGTTGTGGAGTGGTGTGAGAGTGTTTGTTGTGGCGTGTTGTGAGAGTGGTTGTTGTGGTGTGTTGTGGAGTGGTTGTTGTGGAGTGTTGTGAGAGTGGTTGTTGTGGCGTGTTGTGAGAGTGGTTGTTGTGGTGTGTTGTGAGAGCGGTTGTGGTGTGGTTGTGAGAGTGTTGTATGTGGGCGTGTTTGTGGGAGTGGTTGTTGTGGTGTGTTGTTAGAGTGTTGTTGTGGTGTGTTGTGAGAGTGGTTGTTGTGTGGTGTTGTGAGTGGTTGTTGTGGTGTGTTGTGAGATGTGGATGTTGTGTGGTGTTGTGGAGTGGTTGTTGTGTGTGTTGTGAGATTGGTTGTTGTGTGTGTAGTGAGAGTGGTTGTTGTGGTGTGTTGTGAGAGTGGATGTGGTGTGTTGTGGGAGTGGTTGTTGTGTGTGTTGTGAGAGTGGTTGTTGTGATGTGTTGTGAGAGTGGTTGTGTGTGGTGTGAGGGTTGTTGTGGTGTGTCGTGAGAGTGGTTGTTGTGGAGTGTTGTGAGAGTAGTTGTTGTGGCGTGTTTGGGAGTGGTTGTTGGGTGTTGTTGGAGTGATTGATGTGGAGTGTTGTGAGTGGTTTTTGTTGTGTGTTGTGAAAGTGGTTGTTGGATGTGTTGTGGTGTGTTTTGGGAGTGGTTGTTTCGGAGTGTTGCGGTGTGTTTTGAGAGCGGTTGTTGTGTCGTGTTGTGAGTAGTTGTTGTGGCGTGTTGTGAGAGTGGTTGTTATGGGGAGTTGTGAGAGTGGTGTTGGGTGTATTGTGGCGTGTTGTGAGAGTGGTTCTTGGGTTGTATTGTGGTGTGTTGTGAGTGGTTGTTGTGTCGTGTTGTGATAGTTATTGTCGCGGCGTGTTGTGAGAGTGATTGTTGTGGTGTGTTGTGAGAGTTGTTGAGGTGTGTTGTGGTGTGTGGTGAGAGTGATTGTTGTGATGTGTTGTGAGAGTGGTTGGTGTGGTGTTGTGGGAGTGGTTGTTGTGGTATTTTGTGAGTGGTTGTGGTGTGTTGTGAAAGTATTTGTGGAGTGTATTGTGGTGTGTGTGGTTGTGTGTTGTGAGAGTGGTTGTTGTGGTGTGTTGTGAAAGTGGTTGTTGGGTGTGTTGTGAGAGTGGTTGTGGTGTGTTGTGAGTGGTTGTTTTGGTGTGTTGTGAGAGTGATTGTTGTGGTGTGTTGTGAGAGTGGTTGTTGTGGTGTGTTGTGAGAGTGGTTGTGGTGTGCTGTGAAAGTGGTTGTGGTGTGTTGTGAGTGGTTGTTTTGGTGTGTTGTGAGAGTGGTTGTTGTGGTGTGTTGTGAAAGTGATTGTTGTGGTGAGTTGTGAGAGGGTTTTTGTGATCTGTTGTGAGAGTGATTGATGTGAGGTGTTGTGAGAGTGGTTGTTGTGATGTATTGTGAGTGGTTGTTGTGGTGAGTTGTGAGAGTAGTTGTTGTGTGTTGTGAGAGCGGTTGTTGGGTGTATTGTGGTGTATTGTGAGAGTGGTTATTGTGGTGTGTTGTGAGAGTGGATGTGGTGTGTTGTTGAGTGGTTGTTGTGGCGTGTTGTGAGAGTGGTTGGTGTGGTGTGTTGAGTGATTATTGTGGTGAGTTGTGAGAGTACAGGTGATGTGTTGTGAGAGTGGTTGTTGTGGCGTGAGAGTGGTCTTTCTGGTGTGTTGTGAGAGTGGTTGTTTGTGGTGTGTTGTGAGAGTGGTTGTTGGGTGTATTGTGTATTTTGTGAGAGTAGTTGTTGTGGCGTGTTGTGAGAGTGTTGTGTGTTGTGAGAGTGATTGCTGTGGTGTGTTGTGAGAGTGGTTGTGTTGAGTTGTGAGTGATTGTTGTGGTGTATTGTGAGAGTGATTGTTGTGGTGTGTTTTGAGAGTGGTTGTTTTGGTGTGTTGTGAGAGTTGTGGTGAGTTGTGAGTGATTGTTGTGGTATGTTGTGAGATTGGTTGTTATCAAAATGGTATACAATACCGACAGGATGGTTGTTAAGACACAGGAGGCAACACTTAAGCAACTTTATTCCGAAACGTTTCGCCTACACAGTAGGCTTCTTCAGTCGAGTACAGAAAGGAGCAGTAGAGATGTGAAGACGATGTAATCAGTCAGTCAATCACCCTTAAAGTCGTAGATTTGAGGTTGTCAGTCCCTCAGCCTGGAGAAGTTCTGTTCCAAAGTCTGGAACTAACTGAAGTTCAAGCGACAGTGTTGAGACTTAAATACTGTCGGAAGGAGAGGTGCAGAGTAGTAGTAGTGAGATTGTAGCCACTGAGAGGTCATGTCCCTCTCAGAACAAACGGTTCTCACTTGAAGAAGTTGTCCAAGGTGTTTTCTGTTCTGTACCAAGATGCCATTGTGTTGCAGTGTCTGACAGAGTGAATATCAAAATTGTATACAATACCGACAGGATGGTTGTTAAGACACATAGGCAACACTTAAGCAGTTGCCTATGTGTTGTGAGAGTGGTTGTTGTGGTGTGTTGTGAGAGTGGTTGTTGTGGTGTGTTGTGGGAGTGGTTGTTGTGGCGTTTTGTGGGCGTGGTTGTTGTGGCGGATGTAGACCATCAATTATAATGAGACTGGGTATTACTCTTATTGTGGCTGTCACGAAGCCACAAAATGTGGGGAATATACCCGAGCTTGTCGCTATTGAAACCCAGAGTGTTCCTTGATGTATTTACGTGGTTAAGGGTTCCACGAGGCAGGGCTCCCTGCATCGTCGCGTATTACACAGCAAGTTAACAAGGTTAGAGAAACCGATCTTTATATTCTTGGAAGAATTAGCGTAAATCAGAAAGCAGGTTGTTTTCACGAGGGAGGACACCAGAACCATGGGTGGCTAAGATGGATATTTTGCTGCCGACGCGGCTAGTTTATTGTGCATCCCATATGCTTCCGGTGGATGGTAGGGCCTTGGAACTAGACTCTAAAAAGAGTTAAGAGAAGTACATGTTGTTTTACAATACGTCTACTGTTGTCTTATCTACTGCAAGCAAATTTGGGATATGTACTTATTATGCCTGGTATTTTATTTTCATCAATAAAATACCTTGACTTACCGCATGAGTTATTATACTATCACAATATTCCCCAGTTAGTGGACAGTGAAGCATTTAGTGTTCAATAAAGTGAGCATAAGGCTCACCATATACTTTTCATTTAACTTCTTTATTTGTGCTTCTTCCAGACTGCCAGAGTACTTGTAACTAAGTCTAAGCCATTGCAAGGGTTCACTTTGCAAGTTGCTTCATAAACATTCGCTATCATGGTGAGTGATATATCTGCTCAGGCTTCTAACTGCATTCTTGTGACATTCGCTTTCATTATTTATCTCCAAATATTATGCCTAATGTTAAAAATAGATATACTAAAGTTATATTCCATATTTTTGTTCAGGTTATTTTCTATGGCTAATCTTTCAACTTTATCATGAAGCAGTAATTCAATGCGTGATTGAATTCCCCCCAAAAATCTATATAAATTAATTTTAACCTGATTTTGGTGTATTTGTACCTGGCTCGTCATTATGTTAGTCAAATGTTCCAAGTTATGACATAGCTGTTACAGGTTATATGACTTAATATAACTGCATGTTTTAACAAACCATTTGTATCTGCGCTTATTAACTAACTTCAAGAAATTTAATAAGATTTGTAGTGTCAGTATTTGGTTCATTTCTTAACATTCTAATTTCAAGTGTAAGGTTAACTATCTTGATCATTTTATCACTAATACCGGGAACACCAAGTTCCTTTGTCTGACTTTTTTGGGTTATCCTAGGTTTTCTACACGTATGCTGCTATGTACGATAATTCTATGTAACTGCATTTGTGTATACCTGAATAAACTTACTTACTTATAGGGCAGCCAAGAATAATTTTGAATGCTTCGTTTTTCATTAGCTCTAAGGCTTTTAAGGAAATTTCTTTAGCTAACATTAACATGAACACAGCATCATCAGGTACTGATCTAATGTAGGCTATGTACATCAGTTTCACTATTCCTACATTAGCTCCATAGTTGTGGTTGCAGCAAGCAACAACTCTGAGAGCATTTAGCCTTTCTTTGCATTTCTTACTTATTTGTGGACTGGTGGATAATTGAAGTTTGCGTCAACACCAAGGTGTCTATGCAGGTGTCTATGCAGCAGGTGTCTATGCAGCAAGTGTCTATGCAGCAGGTGTCTATGCAGCAGGTGTTTTCACGCTGCAAACAAATGGATATGGCATGCCATTTACTTGTCGATATCTTAGTCTTTGGTGAAGATATAATGAGGTCTTGTCAGTTACAAATTAACTGAACGTTGTTATGAATAGTGCTCTTTTTCTCATGACTTCCTAATATCTATGTAACACTTTCATATATGTACTTCCACTTCTAAGCTAGGTTGGGTTGGGTTAAGTACGCTAGTTTAGGTTAGGTTAGATTACACCGAAAAAAAAAATAAGATAAATGGCAATAAAATAGTCTGCCGTGCGAACAGAAAACATGTAGTCACTGCGAGCAGTTCATATACTGTTATATTTCAAGCTCTATCAACAGTCACCCATTAATTTTTTTAAATAATTGCCATGTTGTCTGTGGTTAAGAGAACGGGCTGCATCATTAGGTGCCTGAGCCCGAGCCTTTAGCTCATAAGACTGTCATTCCCATTAGCCCCCTTGGGGCGGGGATGGCAGACCAGAGAGGCCTAGCTTGTGGCTAGGCCTGGGGACAGTTGGTCCCAAAGATGAGGGGGTACTTGTACCTCCTCCCATGGGAGACTTAGGTCTCGAGACACTCCCCAAGACCGGGTCACCACTACTTGGAAAAGACCCGGGCCGGGACAGTACCGGCGAATAAGAAAAAAAAAAGTTAAAACGTAATAACAATGATTATAAATGACCATAATTTGTATAGGGGAGGACCGGTAAGCCAGCGGAAGGCCTCGGTCAGATGACCAAAAGCTCGAAAGGCGGGTCATCATCTGACAAAGACCCGCGTCAGGAAACATTTGTCCTGTTTCCTGACGAACCTTACCGTAATGACCTAAACACGAGAAGTCTTTATCAGTACGACTCCGTCCATTTCGTAAAATAGTGAAAACACTTTCCTGTATGTGAATATTTACATCTTATTTCACATTGCTGTGGCAAAGTACCTACATATTTCACCATTGTATTTTCTCCCCTTGTCAGTATTGTTTATTGTAAAGTGTTAAGGGATTTTCCTGTCAATCTTTATCAGAATATATGTCTTCAGACTGTTTTTATATTTGTGTGTTATTGCCTTTTCATCTTTTATTGGATCACAACTTCTCATCTGTACTTTTCTCCACAAGTGTTGTTATCCTTTCGCCAACTTTATTATCTCTATCTGCTTCATTTTTCCACTTTTCTTATATTTTTCATAAGCTCTCCATGAAAATATTTTTGTCATCCTGGCTAACTTTATTAAATATATTTCTTCCCCTCAAGGAAGTTCCTTGACGCTGGTGAGAGGTTCTTGATCTAGGGAATTGGATCTTTACTCCAGATCCCTGAACTGAGCCTGAATGCCTTCCATCGCTTCCCCCTCCACAGGCGTTGTATAATCCTACGGGTTTAGCGCTCCCCCATGATTATAATATTTTTCTTATGCCTGCCCAAAGCTCAAGTTACATTTCTCACTAACTCAGTCTTAACTCCAGTAAACACCATAACTTTTCTGCATATCCTAGACACTGAACTCCTTTTGCAGTACCTCTAAACTATCACAATATCCTCACACTGTATTCATGATTGGTTTAGTTTAAG
Organism: Cherax quadricarinatus; assembly: GCF_026875155.1. Lineage (NCBI taxonomy): Eukaryota > Metazoa > Arthropoda > Malacostraca > Decapoda > Parastacidae > Cherax > Cherax quadricarinatus. The sequence goes on along the minus strand of NC_069469.1, from coordinate 7,563,771 downwards.
TCTTGTGTAAAATTTACCTGCATTTAGGAATCTTGGGAAAACCCCGCATGTTTACATTACTTACACTGCTCTTTTGTATCATAAGTACATCGATTAATAGATGTATGTTTTATACTGGTTGTCAGCGAGATAGGTAGTTTATTTTTATGTATTGTATTGGAGACATCTGGCAGCTTTATCGTGTAGAGTCTGTAGAGTGTAACCATCAGTGCAGTGCTCAGGCCGGTGTGTGTCTGGTGGTTGACACAGCACACTAACGTATTTATCATTTCATTCAGAATATCTTTCTTTAAATAATCATTCTTTAAATTACTTTGAAGACATGGCGCTCTCTGAATCAGGTGTCACTGGGCTACTGAGCAAGATATTCATGGTATATTTGTGCCTTCCCTGCCTTCTCAAGTTTAGTTGACGGGAGTGTTTCTGCTCGATATTTATATTTTCCGTTTAATTTCTAACACTAATTCGTTCGTTATTTTTGTTTTTCGCCTCTGCCGGTATTTCTAACTTCTTGAATTTTGGTTATGTCAGTTATACATCAGTGGTCCACTTGGAAATAAATTCTAATTACGAAATAACCTAATGATACTGTCGCTGTATCATGGTTGTCGTGGACTGCTGTAAAATGAACGGTTCTCATGAGTTACTGTACCATAGTTGTCATGAGTTGTTGTAGCATAGTTGTCATGGGTTCCTGTATCATGGTTGTCGTGGGTGTTGTAGTGTAGTTATCATAGGTTATTGTAGCATAGTTGTCATGAGGTGCTGTAGCATAGTTGTCATGGATTGCTGTAGGATAGGTACCGTGAGTTTCTGTAGTATGGTTCTCATTGGGTGCTTTAACGTGGTTGTCAAGGGTTACTGTAGCATTACTGTCATGGGTTATTGTAGTTAGTTGTCATGGGTAGCTGTAGCATAGTTGTCATGGGTTGTAAAATAGTTGTCATAGGTTGCTGTTGCATAGTTGTCATGGGTTGCTGTAGCATGGTTGTCATGGATTGCTGTAGCATGGTTGTCATGGATTGTTGTAGCATGGTTGTCATGGATTGCTCTAGCATGGTTGTCATGGATTGCTCTAGCATGGTTGTCATGGATTGATCTAGCATGGTTGTCATGGATTGTTGTAGCATGGTTGTCATGGAATGCTGTAGCATGGTTGTCATGCATTGTTGTAGCATGGTTGTCATGGATTGCTGTAGCATGGTTGTCATGGATTGTTGTAGCATGGTTGTCATGGATTGTTGTAGCATGGTTGTCATGGATTGTTGTAGCATGGTTGTCATGGATTGCTGTAGCATGGTTGTCATGGATTGTTGTAGCATTGTTGTCATGGATTGTTGTAGCATCGGTTGTCATGGATTGTTGTAGCATGGTTGTCTTGGATTGTTGTAGCATGGTTGTCATGGATTGTTGTAGCACGGTTGTCATGGATTGTTGTAGCATGGTTGTCATGGATTGTTGTAGCATGGTTGTCATGGATTGCTGTAGCATAGTTGTCATGGATTGTTGTAGCATGGTAAGGGTCATGGATTGTTGTAGCATGGTTGTCCTGGATTGCTTGTAGCATGTTGTCATGGATTGCTGTAGCATGGTTGTCATGGATTGTTGTAGCATTGTTGTCATGGATTGCTGTAGCATGGTTGTCATGGATTGCTGTAACATGGTTGTCATGGATTGCTCTAGCATGGTTGTCATGGATTTGTTAGCATTGTTGTCAGGGATTTGCTTATACATGTTGTCATGGATTGTCTTAGCATGGTTGTCATGGATTGCTGTAGCATGGTGTCATGGATTGCTGTAGCTGGTTGTCATGGATGCGTATCTTGGTTTCATGGTTACTGTAGCATGGTTGTCATGGATTGCTGTAGCATGGTTGTCATGGATTGCTGTAGCATGGTTGTCATGGATTGCTGTAGCATGGTTGTCATGGATTGCTCTTGCATGGTTGTCATGGATTGCTGTAGCATGGTTGTCATGGATTGTTGTAGCAGGGTTTTGTCATGGATTGTTGTAGCAGGTTGTCATGTTTGCTGTACATGGTTGTCATGGATTGCTTGTAGCATGGTTTTGTCATGGATTGCTCTAGCATGGTTGTCATGGATTGTTGTAGCATGATTGTCATGGATTGTTGTAGCATGGTTGTCATGGATTGCTGTAGCATGGTTGTCATGGATTGCTCTAGCAGGGTTTTGTAAATGGATTGCGTACATGGTTGTCATGGATTGCTCTAGCATGGTTGTCATGGATTGCTCTAGCATGGTTGTCATGGATTGCTGTAGCATGGTTGTCATGGATTGCTGTAGCATGGTTGTCATGGATTGCTCTAGCATGGTTGTCATGGATTGCTTGCATGGTTGTCATGGATTGCGTAGCATGGTTGTAAATGGATTGTAGCATGGTTGTCATGGATTGCTGTAGCATGGTTTGTCATGATTGTTGTAGCATGGTTGTCATTGATTGCTCTAGCATCGTTTCCATGGATTGTTCTAGCATGGTTGTCATGGATTATTGTAGCATGGTTTCATGGATTTCTGTAGCATTAGTTGTCATGGATCCTGTAGCATGGTTGTCATGGATTGCTGTAGCATGGTTGTCATGGATTGCTCTAGCATGGTTGTCATGGATTGTTGTAGCATGTTTGTCATGGATTGCTCTAGCATGGTTGTCATGGATGTTGTACATTGGTTGTCATGGATTGCCTGTAACATGGTTGTCTTGGATTCTGTAGCATGGTTGTCATGGATTCTCTAGCATGTTTTTCAGGATTGCTCTAGCATGGTTGTCATGGATTGGCCTAGAAATGGTTGTCATGGATTGTTGTAGCATGGTTGTCATTGATTGCTGTAGCATGGTTGTCATGGATTGCTGTAGCATGGTTGTCATGGATTGCTGTAGCATGGTTGTCATGGATTGCTCTAGCATGGTTGTCATGGATTGTTCTAGCATGGTTGTCATGTGATTGTTGTAGCATGGTTGTCATGGATTGCTGTAGCATGGTTGTCATGGATTGCTGTAGCATGGTTGTCATGGATTGCTGTAGCATGGTTGTCATGGATTGCTGTAGCATGGTTGTCATGGATTGCTCTAGCATGGTTGTCATGGATTGCTCTAGCATGGTTGTCATGGATTGCTCTAGCATGGTTGTCATGGATTGCTCTAGCATGGTTGTCATGGATTGCTGTAGCATGGTTGTCATGGATTGCTGTAGCATGGTTGTCATGGATTGTTGTAGCATGGTTGTCATGGATTGCTCTAGCATGATTGTCGTGATTGCTCTAGCATGGTTGTCATGGATTGCTGTAGCATGGGTGTCACGGGATGCTGTATTATGGTTGTCATGGATTGCTGTAGCATGGTTGTCATGGATTGCTCTAGCATGGTTGTCATGGATTGCTGTAGCATGGTTGTCATGGGTTGCTCTAGCATGGCTGTCATGGATTGCTCTAGCATGGTTGTCATGGATTGTTGTAGCATGGTTGTCATGGATTACTGTAGCATGGTTGTCATGGATTGTTGTAGCATGGTTGTCATGGATTGCTGTAGCATGGTTGTCATGGATTGCTCTAGCATGGTTGTCATGGATTGCTCTAGCATGGTTGTCATGGACTGTTGTAGCATGGTTGTCATGGATTGTTGTAGCATGGTTGTCATGGATTGCTCTAGCATGGTTGTCATGGATTGCTCTAGCATGGTTGTCATGGATTGTTGTAGCATGGTTGTCATGGATTGCTTGTAGCATAGTTTGTCATGGATTGTTGTAGCATGGTTGTCATGGATTGTTGTAGCATGGTTGTCATGGATTGTTGTAGCATGGTTGTCTTGGATTGCTGTAGCATAGTTGTCATGGATTGTTGTAGCATGGTTGTCATGGATTGTTGTAGCATGTGTTTGCTCATGGATTTGCTGTAGCATGGTTGTCATGGATTTAATGGTTGTCATGGATTGTTGTAGCATGTTTGTCATGGATTGCTCTAGCATGGTTGTCATGGATTGTTGTAGCATGGTTGTCATGGATTGCTCTAGCATGGTTCCATGGATTGCTGTGGCATGGTTGTCATGGATTGCTGTAGCTTGGTTGTCTGGAATGTCCATGGTTGTCATGGGTTGCTCTAGCATGGTTTTCATGGATTGCTCTAGCATGGTTGTCATGGATTTCTCTAGCATGGTTGCTATGGATTGCTGTAGCATGGTTGTCATGGATTGCTGTACCATGATTGTCATGGATTGCTCTAGCATGGTTGTCATGGATTGCTCCAGCATGGTTGTCATGGGTTGCTCTAGCATGGCTGTCATGGATTGCTCTAGCATGGTTGTCATGGATTGTTGTAACATGGTTGTCATGGATTACTGTAGCATGGTTGTCATGGATTGTTGTAGCATGGTTGTCATGGATTGCTGTAGCATGGTTGTCATGGATTGTTGTAGCATGGTTGTCATGGATTGCTCTAGCATGGTTGCCATGGATTGCTCTAGCATGGTTATCATGGATTGTTGTAGCATGGTTGTCATGGATTGCTGTAGCATGGTTGTCATGGATTGTTGTAGCATGGTTGTCATGGATTGCTGTAGCATGGTTGTCATGGATTGCTGTAGCATGGTTGTCATGGATTGCTGTAGCATGGTTGTCATGGATTGCTGTAGCATGGTTGTCATGGATTTCTGTAGCATGGTTGTCACGGGATGCTGTAGCACAGTTGTTACAGGCTGCTGTATCATGGTTGTCACGGATTTTTTTGTTATATTTTATTTAAAAAAAAAACAGTATACATGTGTGGTATACATAATTGACTTAAAACACAGTATATATACATGTATGGTATACATAATTGATTTAAAACAAAAAACGTGAAAACTTTATATAAGACAACAACATATATATAACTAAACAGAGAACTACCAGAACATACTTTAAACACAAAATAACTATATAACCAAAACCTGACACTCTTATTCATATTGTGTATGAAATTTTTTATACAAAAACAGTGTCATATAAACTAATACATTGCACACTCAATGGTACTATGGTTATATAAAATAACTATCAGAAACCTACATGAATCTTGAAACTGAAATATGGTGTTCTTTATTTTTGTTTTTGTATATATTGAAAATGGAATCAAAATATGCAAAAATCCTTTAATAATTAACATAAGACTTTTACAGATCTAGCATGTATGATTATATATGAGGAAACACTAAGACACCTAATACCCCGAGCAACCCCATATTTAGTTTCTTAAACTAATTATAAACCCACAAAAAATATACCTTACTTGTATACAGCGATATTAGTAAAGGTGCTTAATTGAACATAAACTGACTATATGTACCATAAATGATAAAAAAAATACATGTGATATCACTGGGTGACAGAACAACATATCCCACAAAAGCTGCTGTCCAAGGAGCCTGAATGTCCAAAGATTACAATATAGGACATTATACATCTCAACCCCCTCCCCCTCACAGTGGTGACCGCTACTATACAAAAACAATCTTAGGCAAATGAAACTTTTTGCCCTTCATCAAAAGTTTATAACCATCACCAAAAGGTCTGCTTATGAACATTCCCCTTGAAGGCCGGTATAACGTTGTACTTTTAACGGTGATATCAGCGTGGCATCCGCTTACAAATTATTAAACAAAACCTAACGGGAATCCCAGGAAAGACCCAACATACTTCACCAAACCCCGGCCATAGTCGGGAACCAATTCAGTCTTGTTAGAGGCTGGAATATATACTGAAATATTGCTTTTTATCTGTATTATCAAGATGCATGACCATTTTAGGATTAATCCAAGATCTCAGTTCCACACAACGCCACAACCATATACACACAGACGCGCGGAACCATTCATAATACATACACATCACTCCCTAAAACCCGCCCTCTACCCTGAAGTCCCGAGCATACCGTTTGTCGTGGTAATTGGAGATTTTACCTGTAGTCAAATTGACTGGAACACTCTGAGAGAAAATCTTGAGTCTAGCAGCATTCTTGATAGGATCCGGGATTGCTCTTTTAAAACAGTTTGAGACAGAACCAATTAGATGAATTAACCTCTAAGGTTAAAGATGAGCTTGGGGAAAGCGAGCACAGATCGCCATTTCAGTGTATCTTGGAATTACAACCAAGTCAACATCCCTGATTTTCGTTTGGCCGATTTCATGGAGCAGAGGAATTATCTGGGTGGGGTCAACTGGTATGAAGTGACTCGTCATTATCGTGTGGATCAGGTAGGTGGTGTTTGGCCCTTAGTTATTCACAATATACATAAATGACATAGATGAGAGAAATAAGCAAGTTGGCGGATGGCACTAAAATAGGCCGTCCGACTAATAGTGATGAGAACATTAGACCGCTACAGGAAGATCTTCAAAAGTTGATGAAGTGCCAAATGCAGTTTAATGTTAACAAATGTAAAATTCTACGCCTGGTAAAAGAACAACCATGGCGCTTACAAACTTAATAATGTGGATCTCAATCAATCTGAAGGCGTGAAAGTGTTCCAACACTGATGATAAAACACGGGTTTCAACACTGATAAAAAAAACAAGTGTTGCAACAATGACGAAACAACTGGTTTTTTTAGAATTTGGCAAAGGGGAAAATATACTCACCTTGATTCAAATGAACAATGTGGCTTAAGTATCTGATACGCTCAAAAAATCTTGGAAATGGTTCGTTGCAAACCTCAATACTAAAAAACAATACCTGGAAGGTGTTCTTGCTACAAATACAACTGATAACCGAGTCGCATTTGAGGCGAAGAGCTTGATTTAGGACTACAGGAACGTTGTTCAAACTGACTCGTAACTGAGGGAAAAAGACGTATGCCGGAGGATTCCTATTATGTATCCCGGGGGACGTTGATTAAACATGTTTGGGGTCGTATGTGAGGAAATGGTGAAGTAGAAGATTGAAGACATCCCCCCCCTTCCTCTTCGTCCTCTTGTCCAACTACATGATTCATTGGCATATTAGCGAAATGTCTCAAGATATTCGCCATCAAGATATTCAGCAAAAAATTTCATGCAAGATAATAAATCGTGTGATGTTTCTAATTTTGCACAACTTGTTGTATTTGTCATAACTGTAGAAAGAATACCTCTTCTGTGACTCTCGTAGAGACCTACAAAGGTCACTGATATAATAACAAAATTGAAGATTTCTTTGAAAGACACAATCTCACATGCGACACTGTCGAATCGATTTGTATTGACAGAATCCCAGCCATAACGAGAGTTAGGTTAGGCAATGTTGCACTTGTAAAACAAAGATCAATCCCTGTAATATCAACTCCCTGTATTCTTCAGCTGTTAAAACTCTTCCTGGGGAACTGCAGATGGTTTAGTAAAAAAAGTTACTGAGGCTGTTAATTTCAGTAGTGCCAGAGCACTGATTCACCGCCTTTTTTCAAAACTTTTCGTGATGAGAGGAGCTCTGAACACTGAATTCTCTTGCTTCATACTAAAGTGAGAAGGCTTCCACGTGGGATTATTCTTAACGGTGTGTCTGAGCTCCGTACTGAGGGGGAGATTTTTTTTCATGTTTAATATTCAAAACTGTCTGAAAACATTGTTGAGCCTGTTTAGGATATCTCTCGGATATATTTGGTTTTCTCAACTAACTCCACAAACAAATTCATAGCAAATCAGCTATCATTGATAAAGCACGTGGAAATGTGAAAGAATTTCAGACCAAGCTGGACTATCGAATACGATGAGCTTGCTAAAGTAATTTTTCAAATTCTTCGAACTTGGAAGACGTCATCATTAACGAACCTGGTCTTTTACCTAAGATAACTGAACACATCACTGCACATTCGAAAATCTTGATTTATCACTTCACTGGCTACTGTTCAACAAGCATAATTCCCACAGAAAGCTGGATATTAAGCACCTTTATTGTTGATCTGTCTGAATTAATGATGACGACCCAGCGAAAGAAAGCATATCGATCTATAAATCTTTCCTAGTCTAAAATAAAAATAATTTGAAAGAGCTGGTATTGATTTTTTGACGAAACTCAAATTCATTTCCGCCTCTGACTCAGTGCCTTCAAGGTGCTCGTTCCTTTTACCACCACATAGCTATGTGAATCTGGGTTCTCGGTTCTCTGAACCATTCTATCTACATTCCTGTTAGACACAGCAACATCTTGAGATCTTGATACAGGGAATTCTTCACTTGCCTAACATATAGTCATGACCTACTTCCACATGTGCATTTGTCCACTGTGATATCGCCTACGACTGCTGCACCTCACCTGTCTACAGTATATAAGAACACTTCGCACATATGCTGTATTCTTTTCAATACTGATGGACTGATTACTTCGACTTCAGGCTGAGGGACTGATTACCTCAAACTCCTTCTGTCTTCATCATTCTTCTTGTATAGGACTGAAGAAGTCAATGCCTGGAGAAATGTTTACTCATTAAAGATACCCAAGTGTTCCATATGTGTCTAATTTATCAACTTGTCGGTTCTCAGAACCATTTATCTACATCTAACGTGATGACATGCCAGTGGCATTGTCTTGCAGGACCTGTCTAGCCAGCAATGAGTGGGTTGCCAAGTCTTGCAGGACCTGTTTAGCCAGCAATGAGTGGGTTGCCAAGTCTTGTAGGACCTGTCTAGCCAGCAATGAGTGGGTTGCCAAGTCTTGCAGTACCTGTCTACCGCAATGATGGGTTGCCAAGTCTTGTAGACCTTCTCCACAATGAGGCGTTCCATTTCGTACCTGGTCTACCAGCAGTAGTGTTGCAATCTGCAGGACCTGTCTAGCAGCAATTCTGGAAGTCTTGAGGACCTTCTACGCTATGGTTCCAAGCTAACTTCCCACAAAGAGTGGGTTTGCCAATGCAGGCCTTCTATGTGTTCAAGTCTGAACTGTTAAATGATGTTGACCAAGCTGAAGGACATGTCTAGCAGCAAAGTTTTCCAAGTCTTTAAATGGACTGTCTAGCAAGCAAGTGGTTTGCCAAGTCTTGAACCTGCATACTCACAATCGATTTGCCAATCTGTACTGTCAAGCAATGTGGTTCCAAGTGCTGCGTACCTTTAGCCACCAGTGAGTGTTGAATCTTGAGGACCTCGTCTAGAAGCAATGTCTAATCTCAGATCCTGTCTACACAGCAATGAGTGGTTGCATCTTGTAGACTGACTACCAGAATGATTGGTTGCCAGTCTTGCAGGACTGTCTACCAGCATGATGGGTTCCAGTCTGTAGCCTCTACCAGCTATGGTTGCAATCTTGCCAGTACTTCTAGCCAGCTGAGTGGGTTGCCAATCTTGTAGACCTGTCTAGCCAGTAATGATGTGCAACTCATACCTGTCTAGCAGAGTGATGCGGTTGCCAAGTCTTGCAGTACCTTCAACCACAATGATGGGTTGTAGTCTTCGACTTCTAGGCATGAGGGTGATCTTGCAGAACTCCCATTTGATTTCCAAATCTTGCGTCCTGTATAGAGCATGAGAAGTCAAGTCTTGCAAGGTACTCTTACAGAACTGAGTGGTTGCCATCTTGCTAATGTACCACAGGGTCGGTTCGAACCATATCTCATCTGACTGTCAGACAATGAGTGGATTGTCTTGCAGACCTGTCTAGCCAGCAATGAGTGGGTTGCCAAGTCTTGCAGTACCTGTCTAGCCAGCAATGAGTGGGTTGCCAAGTCTTGTAGGACCTGTCTAGCCAGCAATGAGTGGGTTGCCAAGTCTTGCAGTACCTGTCTAGCCAGCAATGAGTGGGTTGCCAAGTCTTGCAGTACCTGTCTAGCCAGCAATGAGTGGGTTGCCAAGTCTTGCAGGACCTGTCTAGCCAGCAATGAGTGGGTTGCCAAGTCTTGCAGGACCTGTCTAGCCAGCAATGAGTGGGTTGCCAAGTCTTGCAGGACCTGTCTAGCCAGCAATGAGTGGGTTGCCAAGTCTTGCAGGACCTGTCTAGCCAGCAATGAGTGGGTTGCCAAGTCTTGCAGGACCTGTCTAGCCAGCAATGATGGGTGCCAAGTCTTGCAGGACCTGTTAGCCAGCAATGAGTGGGTTGCCAAGTCTTGCAGGACCTGTCTAGCCAGCAATGAGTGGGCTAGCAAGTCTTGCAGGACCTGTTTAGCCAGCAATGAGTGGGTTGCCAAGTCTTGCAGGACCTGTCTAGCCAGCAATGAGTGGGTTGGGCAAGTCTTGCAGGACCTGTTAGCCAGCAATGAGTGGGTTGCCAAGTCTTGCAGGACCTGTTTAGCCAGCAATGAGTGGGTTGCCAAGTCTTGCAGGACCTGTCTAGCCAGCAATGAGTGGGTTGCCAAGTCTTGCAGGACCTGTTTAGCCAGCAATGAGTGGGTTGCCAAGTCTTGCAGGACCTGTCTAGCCAGCAATGAGTGGGCTGGCAAGTCTTGCAGACCTGTCTAGCCAGCAATTTACATCAGTTGCACTAAACATCTATTCATTGCCCATCAATCGACTAGGAAAAATGTTTAATATTTATAATTTTTTCTAATATAATTTACAATGCCTCTTAATTCATTCCATTTCATCATTTATCCAGTAATATAAACACTCGTTAACACCTTAATGATATGTTTTTGACGTGTTTCATCGCCAGTGTTGGTGCACGTGTTTCATCGTCAGTGTTGGTGCACGTGTTTCATCGTCAGTGTTGGTGCACGTGTTTCATCGTCCCGTGTTGGTGCACGTGTTTCATCGTCAGTGTTGGTGCACGTGTTTCATCGTCAGTGTTGGTGCACGTGTTTCATCGTCAGTGTTGGTGCACGTGTTTCATCGCCAGTGTTGGTGCACGTGTTTCATCGTCAGTGTTGGTGCACGTGTTTCATCGTCAGTGTTGGTGCACGTGTTTCATCGTCAGTGTTGGTGCACGTGTTTCATCGTCAGTGTTGGTGCACGTGTTTCATCGTCAGTGTTGGTGCACGTGTTTCATCGTCAGTGTTGGTGCACGTGTTTCATCGTCAGTGTTGGTGCACGTGTTTCATCGTCAGTGTTGGTGCACGTGTTTCATCTCAGTGTTGGTGCACGTGTTTCATCGTCAGTGTTGGTGCACGTGTTGCATCGTCAGTGTTGGTGCACGTGTTGCATCGTCAGTGTTGGTGCACGTGTTGCATCATCAGTGTTGGTGCACGTGTTGCATCGTCAGTGTTGGTGCACGTGTTGCATCATCAGTGTTGGTGCACGTGTTGCATCATCAGTGTTGGTGCACGTGTTGCATCATCAGTGTTGGTGCACGTGTTGCATCATTAGTGTTTGTGCACGTGCTGCATCGTAGGTATTGGTGCACGTGTTGCATCGTCAGTGTTGGTGCATCGTGTTGCATCGTCAGTGTTGGTGCACGTGTTGATCATCAGTGTTGGTGCAGTGTTGCATCATGTTGGTGCACGTGTTGGCATCGTCGTGTTGGTGCACGTGTTGTATCATCAGTGTTGGTGCACGTGTTGCATCGTCAGTGTTGGATGCACGTGTTGCATCGTCAGTGTTGGTGCACTGTTTCATCGTCAGTGTGTGATGCACGTGTTGCATCATCAGTGTTGGTGCATCGTGTTGCATCGTCAGTGTTGTGCACGTGTTGCATCATCAATGTTGGTGCACGTGTTGCTCATCAGTGTTGGAATGCACTGTTGCGTCATCAGTGTTGGTCACGTGTTGCATCTCAGTGTTGGTGCAGTGTTGCATCATCAGTGTTGGACACGTGTTGCATCGTCAGTGTTGGTGCACGTGTTGCACTTCGTCAGTGTTGGTGCAGTGTTGCATCATCAGTGTTGGAACTCGTGTTCGTCATTGAATGCAGTGTTGGTTCACGTGTTGCATCGTCGGTGTTGGTGCAGTGTTGATCATCAGTGTTGGGCACGTGTTGCATCGTCAGTGTTGGTGCACGTGTTGCATCGTCAGTGTTGGTGCACGTGTTGCATCATCAGTGTTGGTGCACGTGTTGCATCATCAGTGTTGGTACACGTGTTGCTCGTCAGTGTTGGTGCACGTGTTGCATCAGTGTGTTGGTGCACGTGTGTCGTCAGTGTTGGTGCACGTGTTGCATCATCAGTGTTGGAACACTCGGTGTCGTCAGGTTGGATGCATATTGTATCATCAGTGTTGGAACACTCGGTGTGTCGTCAGTGTTGGAATGCATGTTGTATCATCAGTGTTGGAACACTCGGTGTGTCGTCAGTGTTGGAATGCATGTTGTATCATCAGTGTTGGAACACTCGGTGTGTCGTCAGTGTTGGAATGCATGTTGTATCATCAGTGTTGGAACACTCGGTGTGTCGTCAGGGTTGGAATGCTGTTGTATCACAAGTGTTGGAACATCTGGTGTTGTCTGTACAGTGTTGGGATGCTGTTGTAATCATCAGTGTCTGGGAACACTGTGTGTGTCGTCAGTCTTGGAAATGCATATTGTATATCCTGTTGGAACACTCGTATGTGTGTCGTATCAGCATGTTGGGAATCTGTTGTAACATCACTCAGTGTTTGGTCTATCAACCTGTGTTTGGTGACGCTAGGGACGGGTTCGCTCCAGCACCAAGTGATGAAAAATTGAACTAGCAGACGTTTTTACTTATCACTGACTTATCTGTTCAAATCATACAATGGATACCTGGTCGTTAATCGACTGGTAAGTGGTGCATCCGGACCATCAAACTGACCTACATTTGCATAAGTGAAACGAGGCTTTCTGTATATGATTGCATGATATCAGCAGTGGACTCTTATATTGTCGTAAATGAGAGGTTTGCTAGGACCACTCTTTGTCTGTCTAATACAGACTGAGTTTGCACCAGTAACTTAATTTTAAGTGTCATACTTTTTAATTTTTGAATGTACGTTAATTAAATGCCTTCAAATCTTCCAAATCATTAATCTAATAGTGTAAGAATTAATATACATATCTTACTGTATTCTTGGAAATTCATGTCATGCTATATAACGTCTATATCATGTCTCTCTCGTTCACAGTATGTCTGTGATACATATTTCTTCTCCCTCCATGTCTGCATGTTCTCCAGCTATCTGGGACCTTCCATGTACAGTTGTCCGTTCAACTCGTCATCGACTGTACAGTATGTCCTGCTCAAACCTTCATCGACCATCCATGTCACAGTATGTCGTCTCAAGCCTGCATCGACACCATTCACAGTATGTCCGTCACGTCTTGTATCCTTATTTATACTATGCCGACTCTGTTCTGCTTATTAATGTGGTTTTTGTATCATTTCACTTGATGGAATGTCGTTACTAAAGAAAAAAAATCAAGATAGTTAAATGAAAATGTTAAGTAAAAATTCCAATTAACTTCAAGAACTGCTCTTGATTTCATGCTCTAAACTGAAGAAAGTCTATTATATATAACCATACACGGTCGGGATAGAACCCGCGATCAGAGTCTAAAACTCAGCCGTCGCGTTACCACTGACCAGCTAGCCCATAGATTCGTCCAACTAGTATATTCTACACCATGGAAAGTTACATAAACCCACTGTGTCCACAATGCAGTTTTACAGACGAATCTCCGCTCATGCGTGACACTCACTCAAGGTTGCACAATAGTCTTAAAAACAAGTAACGGGTACCAGAAAAGTTTTTCCTTTAATTACTAAGCAGACTGAGGCTGGGAACTTAACCTGCTGTACACAGCATGTTCTTGCTTCACTGAAGAATGCGTCTCTCAGCTTCATCTTGATCTGTGGTGCACAATGGCAAAGTCAGCATAAATTTAGAGGTCGAATATTGGCAGTTTATATTAACGCTGTAGGAATCCCATATAAACAATAGAAATGCCATGGCCTTTTATAGACATTATCTAGTTGTTGCAGCCAGTGGAGACAGGGTGGTATTAACTCTGGTCTGAACACTTATTACACATTGCGCTCCTCATCACTGTACCATTATTCCTGCAGCTGTTCCTGCTTGGGCTACAGAAGGGGTAGAAATTTCGCAGACATTGCAAATCGTAGTCTTCAAGATACGAGAGAATTGTGTAGTAGTGACTCTCTCCTTGGCCTGATCAGTCCTATAGATAACTCCTGAGTAAATTGTCTCCACACCGCTTGTGTTAGGTTTGCCAAATACTCCAAAAACTTGAGTGCATTGAGAATTCAGAAGAAGAAACAGAGAGGCCATCTCTATTTTTCTGCTGCTTGGATATATGAAGCATTTCATATTATTACTTTTCCTTTTTTCTTTGTGACTGTAATATTCAGTTATTTCAGGCTTGTCACTTGTTCTGATGGTTGGCTGACTCGTCATGTTTTAAACTGGTTGTAGGATGCCAAAGTAATTTCTTTAGTGAAGCAACATTCTGGATCTATAATTGTCGATCACCTCTGTTACTCGTCTTTGGAATTTGTAGTTTGTTGGCTTTTACTGTACCACTGAGGGGTCAGCCCACAGTTCTGAAGCAGGACGGAGATTAACAGCACAAACGTAAGCCAGTTATCAGTTGTGTGACATGCAAAGAGTATGTTGCAATTTATTCGACGTATGTCACATTCCCATATAGGCTGCCTCCCAATCAGCAAACCGGGTGCTAAGGGTTTAACGATTATAATTATTAGGGTACCCGTCGTTAAATCAGTACCTTAGTTCATTGTGCAATCACAGGCGAGCCTGCCAAATGCTGAGGCAATGTGGTTCACTTGCGGTCAGCATTTGCCAGACTTGCCTACCTGCTGGTTAAGGACGGTGCTCTCTCTCTGGCTTTTGCTTTTGCCATTCTGTCACCGTCGTGTGGTACATATTACTATTCAATCTCTGTACATAAGTTTACATGTATATATCTGGCAAATTATATCTGGTGAAGGAAATGCAAGTTATAGTCTATCTGCTGAGTTTGTTTTGTTCTAGAACCCATTACGACCAGGTCACACGCCATTACGACCAGGTCACACGCCATTACGACCAGGTCACACGCCATTACGACCAGGTCACACGCCATTACGACCAGGTCACACGCCATTACGACCAGGTCACACGCCATTCTTTACCAGTGTTCTTAATAAGTTGTTACATTTTTATTATTGTTATGATATTTCTTGATTCACGGAATCGTAATAACGTGATTGCAAACAAGTCACGGAACGGGTGCGGTTTAAACCATGCTAACCTTCCTACGGTGTATAAATGTACCTAGTTGGATGAATCTTATTGTAGCTAGCTGGCCTGTAGCTTTATTACTCGCCATGGGTTCAAACCCCACCTGTACCATGATTTTTTGATCAGTTCTCTAGTGTAGTAATACCCAAGGATCATATGCGATGTGTGCATATTTTCCCAGAACTGGTGAGCCAGCCGGGAAATATTTGCTGTCTACGTCATTTTCTAATACCAACCTTATGCCATACTTTGCAGGTTTATTTGGGATGTATAATATAAGGAATAAGCAGCAACCCTTGAATGCAAGTTGTACATTCACCGCAATTTTGTCCCCTTAAGTGTGCTGTCTCCCACATTTGTCAATGAAGCTGTTCCCTATTGTTCTCAATGGAACAAATCTGCCTGTGTTTTGTCTTGTTTGTCTTGTTGCAGAATCATCAAAACGTAAACAGGATAAAAGGAAAGCAAACGGGCATTGCCTGTTTGCACTTGATGCTACACATATCTCAGCTGGTGTTGTCGTGTATACATTAGCACTCCCATTTCGGAATTTAGCAGCAGTTTTCCTGATTATACAAACGTTGGTATATGCCACACAGTTTCCTCATTTCATCATCAGTAAATAACGTGAGACATTTGTGAGGATGTGTCGGTATTCCTGGCTTCTGGTGTTGGTTCTTTAGTTTCATCTTGTTTCTTGTTGAGGCAGATGAATGTAGTGTCCAACTTTACACAGATTCAGAAGTATTGTGAAGATTTTTCTTTAGTTAAGTCACAGTTGAAAAAACAGTCAACATTACTTTCATTTCGTTTCCGTCACTGACGACCAATTTGAGTGGTAGCCGAGGCAGGAGGTTGTGGTAGCCGAGGCAGCAGGTTGTGGTAGCCGAGGCAGCAGGTTGTGGCAGCCGAGGCAGCAGGTTGTGGTAGCCGAGGCAGCAGGTTGTGGTAGCCGAGGCAGCAGGTTGTAGTAGCCGAGGCAGCAGGTTGTGGCAGCCGAGGCAGCAGGTTGTGGTAGCCGAGGCAGGAGGTTGTGGTAGCCGAGGCAGCAGGTTGTGGTAGCCGAGGCAGCAGGTTGTGGTAGCCGAGGCAGCAGGTTGTGGTAGCCGAGGTAGGAGGTTGTGGTAGCCGAGGCAGCAGGTTGTGGTAGCCGAGGCAGCAGGTTGTGGTAGCCGAGGCAGCAGGTTGTGGTAGCCGAGGCAGAGGTTGTGGTAGCCGAGGCAGGAGGTTGTGGTAGCCGAGGCAAGAGGTTGTGGTAGCCGAGGCAGGAGGTTGTGGCAGCCGAGGCAGCAGGTTGTGGTAGCCGAGGCAGCAGGTTGTGGCAGCCGAGGCAGCAGGTTGTGGTAGCCGAGGCAGCAGGTTGTGGCAGCCGAGGCAGCAGGTTGTGGCAGCCGAGGCAGCAGGTTGTGGTAGCCGAGGCAGGAGGTTGTGGCAGCCGAGGCAGCAGGTTGTGGCAGCCGAGGCAGCAGGTTGTGGCAGCCGAGGCAGCAGGTTGTGGCAGCCGAGGCAGGAGGTTGTGGCTAGCCGAGGCAGCAGGTTGTGGCAGCCGAGGCAGCAGGTTGTGGTAGCCGAGGCAGCAGGTTGTGGCAGTCGAGGCAGCAGGTTGTGGCAGTCGAGGCAGCAGGTTGTGGTAGCCGAGGCAGCAGGTTGTGGTAGCCGAGGCAGCAGGTTGTGGTAGCCGAGGCAGCAGGTTGTGGCAGTTGAGGCAACAGGTTGTGGCAGCCGAGGCAGCAGGTTGTGGCAGCCGAGGCAGCAGGTTGTGGCAGCCGAGGAGAGTTGTGGCAGCGAGGCAGGGTTGTGGTAAGCCGAGGCAGAGGTTGTGGTAGACCGAGGCAGCAGGGTTGTGGAGTCGAGGCAGAGGTTGTGGAGCTCGAGGCAGAGGTTGTGGTAGCCGAGGCAGGAGGTTGTGGTAGCCGAGGCAGAGGTTGTGGTAGCGAGGCAGAGGTGTGGCAGTGAGGCACAGGTTGTGGTAGCCGAGGCAGGAGGTTGTGGTAGCCGAGGCAGGAGGTTGTGGTAGCCGAGGCAGGAGGTTGTGGTAGCCGAGGCAGGAGGTTGTGGTAGCCGAGGCAGGAGGTTGTGGCAGCCGAGGCAGCAGGTTGTGGCAACCGAGGCAGGTGGTTGTGGTAACCGAGGCAGGAGGTTGTGGTAGCCGAGGCAGGAGGTTGTGGTAGCCGAGGCAGGAGGTTGTGGTAGCCGAGGCAGGAGGTTGTGGTAGCAGGGGCAGCAGGTTGTGGTAGCCGAGGCAGGAGGTTGTGGTAGCCGAGGCAGAGGTTGTGGTAGCCGAGGCAGAGGTTGTGGTAGCCGAGGCAAGGTTGTGGTAGCCGAGGCAGGGGTTGTGGTAGCAGGCAGAGGTTGTGGTAGCGAGGCAGCAGTTGTGGTAGCCGAGGCAGCGAGGTTGTGGTAGCCGAGGCAGGAGGTTGTGCAGCAGGACATGGTGGTTGGGAGCAGGCAGGACTCCTTGTGGTAGCCTGTGAGCAGTGATTTGTAGCATGCAAGTTTGGTAACGAGCAGGAAATCTTGTCAGTGACAGCTTAGGTACCATAGACTGAGTTGTGTAGCCAGCAGACATTTTGGCTGCCTCGGGGGCAGCAGTCTTGTAGCAAGTACCGTTTGAGACAGGGGGAAGCACTTTGGTAGTCAAGAATCATGGTTGTATTTAGCTTGTTATTCTATGCAGTTGTTAGCCGAGAGAGGTCAGCAAATGGTCTTAGAGCAAGGACCTCCTTTGAAGTAGCATAGCATATTTCCAGCAAGTCTGTCTCAAGTCACTGAGATAACACTGCATTGAATTTACAAATACTTGTAATTTTCATCAGACATTTCCTGCTGCCTCTTTCGCACGTCTGGCATTCTTCAAGCTTTAGTTAGTCATCATGGTGTATTTTCAGCTTGTTATCTATCAGCTTGTGATGAAAGAAGATAGAAACTACTTAAAACATCCTAAAGTTCATGCAATACACTAGCAGTTTCAGCCTGATGCTAGAGTTTACACAGACTAGAATTAACTATTTGAACATTCTACTTGGTCTCCCAATTAGTCACATTGACATCAAACTATCAAGTGTTGCCTGGGAGTTCTCCCAGTATGTACATAGGCGGCCTTGCCCTTAGTTCATGGTCTTTTCATATCTAATCTTCATTGTTATATTACATAATCTCAATGTCCTTCAAATGATAATACCTGACTATATGTACTATATGATAACGTTTGCTTGAGTTTTCTATTCAACATTATTGTAAACTAATCTCAATGTACTCTTGCAAGATAAACCGACTATTGACTATAATAATTTGGTTTTATCCTTTGTCACTATAACCATGTCTTGCATCGTCTTTCCTTGTCTTGTCCAACTTCTATATAAGCTATGGTGGTCTGTCCTTGTCTGTCCCAACTGTCATAGTAGGTCCGTCTGTAGCCTCTTTCTTCACTTGTTAGGAATCTAGTGATGGACACTTCAGATTCCCAGCTAAATGCATTTTTAGAAGACATCTTTTAAAACATCCATATATTGTCAGCCAAATATAGAGTTTTTAGGCCATAAATCATTAATAGTTGACTTTACAACACTAAAATTTTAACTAATTTAAATTAGTGACAAAAATGTTCCTGCCAATATACAGCCAAACATTCAAAAATAATAAATATTTCAAAATATCATTCTGGGGTGTACCAGGAGAGGGCTTCAGGGGTCAGCGCCCCCGCGGCTCGGTCTGTAACCGGGACGCGGGGGGCGTAGTACTGTACTGTGGTACTGTTCGTTACTCAACTTCAGCTTTACTGTGTACATATCAACCAAGTCGTGTTCTACACGTACGGATATATTTCAAATAGAACTGATAAGAAATATGGAATAAGTAAACTACTGTGAAAATTACTGTTATTTTTAATTTTCTGATGTACACCAACAACTCGCAGATTAATCATATAATCCACTTTAAATATATACAATTAAAATCATTCGATCAATAAATGACTATTTTTATATAATGTCAAAAGTAACACTGTAAATTAATCACATTCACTACAACACATTTTCCACATTTACTTATTAAATAATAAGATTATATACACTAAGTATAGATACTAGTACAGTGACTATACTATTGGATAATATGCTATGTTACAGTACCATAATTAACATACTCTTCAATCACCATTATAGATCTTTCGCATCTTGCTCCAGGTTATCATCATCATCACACACAAATAACCCGATGCCACATTAGGAGATAGGGAGTTACACAGGACGTTTGGTGCGGATTTTCGGGACGATTGTAATAAGTAATATTAAGAATAGGAAGAGTAGGAGTAGAGTAGTGTAGTATAGTAGGAGGTGGTAGTACGGGAGGAGGTAGTGGTAGTAGTGGAGGTAGGAGGTAGTGGTAGTAGTGGAGGTAGGAGGTAGTGGTAGTAGTGGAGGTAGGAGGTAGTGGTAGTAGTGGAGGTAGGAGGTAGTGGTAGTATGGAGGTAGGAGGTAGTGGTAGTATGGAGGTAGGGTAGGTAGTAGGGGGTATGTAGTATGGAGAGTAGTGAGGTTAGTGAGTAGTGGAGAAGGCAATAAGGAGGAGGGGCCAGTCAAATACTAAGAAAAGAGGAGCACTGCCAGGGAGCTGGTGCCCACAGAGGGTAAGAGCAAGAACACAGAGTGGGGGGGAGAATAAATAATGAAGGAACAAATACGCAAGGCAGAAGAAAGACAACCCAAAGGAGGAAAAAAGGAGAGAGAAAAGGGAAAGAGGGAAAAGAAAGAAGAGGAGGAATCAGGTTTTAAGTCACAGGCGTTCTAAAGCTTGGAGCATTTTACAATGTAGTGGGAAAGGAAGGCATCTACAGAGACGAAGCCAGGACTACGATTCATACAAGGAAAGTTGTGAATTAGGGAGGATTCAACCAGACGGCAACTGTTGGAGTTGGAAGTAGGAAAGAAAGTTTTAGCAAAGACCAGTCAATAGGATGATTGTGATCTCTGACGTGACAAATGAGCATTGTTAGCATCGGCAAGCCTAACACTATTAACAGATGCTCCTGGTGTCTACTCTATTTCTTGTTTCTCCTGTCCTCTTCAGCACTTTGGAGAAACTGGCCGATCTCTTTCTGACACACTTAGGGAGCACAAAAATGGTGTTAGGCTTGCCGACACTAACAATGCTCTTTTCTGTCACGTCAGAGATCACAGTCATCCTATCGACTGGTCTTCTGCTAAAATTGTCTACCCTGCTTCCAACTTCAACAGTTGCCGTCTGGTTGAATCCTCCCTAATTCACAACTTTCCTTGTATGAATCGTAGTCCTGGCTTCGTCTCTGTAGATGCCTTCCTATCTCACTACATTGTAAAATGCTCCAAGCTTTAGAACGCCTGTGACTTAAAACCTGATTCCTCCTCTTTTTTCGTTTCCCTCTTCCTCTTTTCTCTCCTTTTTTCCTCCTTTGGGTTGTCTTTCTTCTGCCTTGCGTATTTGTTCCTTCATTATTTATTTTTTTCCCCTCGGTGTTCTTGCTCTTACCCTCTGTGGGCACCAGCTCCCTTGTAGTGCTCCTCTTTCTTAGTATTTGACTGACTCCTCCTTATTGCCTTCTCCACTACCACTACCACCTACCTCCACTACTACCACTACCTCCTACCTCCACTACTACCACTACCTCCTACCTCCACTACTACCACTACCTCCTACCTCCACTACTACCACTACCTCCTACCTCCACTACTACCACTACCTCCTACCTCCACTACTACCACTACCTCCTACCTCCACTACTACCACTACCTCCTACCTCCACTACTACCACNTTACCTCCTACCTCCACTACTACCACTAACCACTCCCTACCTCCACTACTACCACTACTCCTACCTCCACTCTACCACTACCTTCCTACCTCCACTAACTACTCCTACCTCCACTACTACCACTACTCCTACCTCCACTACTACCACTACTTCCTACCTCCACTACTACCACTACTTCCTACCTCCACTACTACCACTACTTCCTACCTCCACTACTACCACTACTTCCTACCTCCACTACTACCCACCCCTACCTCCACTACTACCTACCTCCTACTACTACCACTACTCCTACCTCCACTACTACCACTACCTCCTACCTCCACTACTACCACTACTCCAACCTCCACTGACTTATATACTTACTCCCTCCTACTACTTTTCGTGCTCTACGCTCAATAGCTCCCTTTCGACCCCTCGGTGGGGAATTTACTATTCTATCAAAACTACATTCCTTTTCCAATGCCTGTCCATCGTGTGAACATCAAGAATGTGAATGATGCAATAAACTGACTCCTCGAACTAAATTTAGCTACCACTAGGTTCTGCCTGCAGGTGACAATTTACGGCTAATCCAACTCTTTGAAGGACTCCTTCATTGCGTCTGCACAACGACACGGAAGCATCAAAACTAATGGACGATCTTCAATCAGGACCCTACAAACACAACAATTCACTCTATACCCCCGTCGTCCCATTGTTGAAGTCGAAACGTTCGATCTTTGTGAAAAGATCTGGACAATATCGATCATCTTTCTCTCTCTACTAACATTGTAGACCATCTATCTGCTAGGAACAAAACACTCTTGGGCCCTCGTGTAGACAAGCATCCAAGATCCCTAAACGCTCTCATCTATGCTAAAGATACATCTCAGACAATCTCATGCGCCCAAGCTCTCTCGACGGTCTGGCCATCTCATAATTACCACATTCACCCTAAGTCATATGAACAAGAACGTTTCACATACAATCTCCCACTGCCTGGACTGCTACTTCTATAAACACACCTCAAGAACTGCCCATCAAGGATAAGAAGTTTTGTTCAAATGTGGGAATGATGACACGATTTCAGATCCTGCACCAACACTACAGCACCAACATGTCTTAACTGCAAGGGTAATCATCCTACCCTTGCAGCTAAGTGCCCACTCAGGAAAGAAATATTGAAGAAAACGAAAGATCTGAAGAACACCTCCAGTTCACCGACATACGCTGCAATAACTAAATCACAAACCGACACCACCAAGACTACACGCCAATCTACAGGCACCATCGCCCAGCAACTCCCTCTCTCCACTTCCCGACGTTGCTCCCTCCATGGTGCTGTACTGCATGATGCATGCACACCTTGCAAACACAGCAAACCCCAGCACTTTCAACACCACTATTAACGAACTATTCCCTATGAACAACATGCCTGCCTTCAATTTTGCGGACTCCACACGTTCAGCAGACATCCTCAAGATCCTACCCAACGCCCTGAACTTTACTGCACCTGCAGACCTGTCTCCTGCCCAACCAACTGCTCCTGTAACTTCTATAACCACTTCCACCGCCGACAACGATGGTCATGCTGCCTCAACCACCGTCTCCCATCTCTCCCAGCCTGCTGTTACACAACCATTACACCTCTCCACTGCTCCTGTCGACCCTCAGTCACCTGCTACCACCATTGTAGATTCGCCCAATGAATCCACTCCAGAAGAGGAAAACAGCGACGACTCCAGTAAACCCTCATGGGAAAACCTTACCTTCTACACTTCTCCTTCAAATACTGATACCATGACCTGTACTGAACTCTACAAAAGCATCGGTGCTGGAGCAGTCAAGTATGCCTGTGAATCACCGCTTCACTTCACACTCACCCAAGTTCTTGAGTTTATCACGCCTCTTGTTTCACATTCAGTAACAAGGCTAAATTATACCACCTATCTAGGAGCAGCTTCAAAAAGTTCGAAAATGGCTCCATTGCAAACTTGTCTCCTCAGTTACTCCTATAACTCCCATATGTGTTTTACCCTCTGATGTGACCTAGCCTGCTGCCAGCTACTCAAGATTCAAGACTTCAACTACCACAAGTTCAATGCAACAGTCCCTGCTATTCCTGTTCTCAAGTCTGTCCCACGATCGCCTTAGCTGCTGGGTTAAGACCTGGCTCTATTTCTACGACTAAGAACATTCCTCTCCTTCGCTATTCTTCGTCTGTCCCGTCTTCCCCGCTCATCCCATAGGGATCTTACCTGAACTTGTTCGTTCGTTCTTTTCGTTAGTGTGACTTTGTAAATGGTCCAAGTCGGACCGAAACGTCGTCGTAAGCTCCTCTCCAATGTGCGGATTATTGTGTATCGTTCCAGTCACGGTATTGTGCCTTTTATCATCATCCATCATCATCATCATCAGTCATCAATCATCATCCATCATCATCATCATTCTCATTCATCATCAATGTTTGAACTCAACTGTAGATCATAAGCATGTGTGAATTTGAGAGACTAAAGATACTTGCACAGTGATGGCCAGCAAGACCATTTTCTTGACATCAGAGCGAGACCCACGGCTGGGGTAACAACACTTGTTATTTACTGCACAATATTTCCATCAACGATGTTCTTCCAGCCATGTATATTAGCTGTGTTAGAAACATCAGGATGATTTTCAAGATTTCTTCTCCAAATGGCAGCTTGATAGTTATAATGGTATTGTGCGTCAATTATAATGATGTGGTGCCTCAGTTAGCTATAATGGTGTATTGCCTCAGTTATAATGGTGTATTGCCTCAGCTAGCTATAATGTTTATTGCCTCAGTTAGCTATAATGGTTTATTGCCTCAGTTATAATGGTGTATTGCCTCAGCTAGCTATAATGTTTATTGCCTCAGTTAGCTATAATGGTTTATTGCCTCAGTTAGCTGTAACAGGTGTAGTGTCTCAGTTAGCTATAATGGTGTATTGCCTCAGCTAGCTGGTCCAGTGGCTAACGCGACGGTCTGGAGTTTTGAGACTCTCTGATCGCGGTTCTATCCCCACCCGTGGTATGGTTTGTTTGCAATCGTGTCATTACGATTTCGCGAGTCTTGCCTCAGTTAGCTATAATGGGGCGGTTTTTTTTTTCTCCTCAGAGAAACATCTGGTAACTTAAATTACTTACTTTGTCGACCTTGCAATTTCTGCAATAAAGTTGAAAAAATAAATTTTAGCATTGTATTGGTCATTCTTGGAAAACTCCCATTTTGAGACAAATGCAAATGTGTCCTTAAATTTTTTGTATTCAAAAATAATTTTCGTGCCACATCCAGTCCAAGGATGTACTCCAGATCTGTCAAAAATGGACCAATGTTTGCAAGAGGGTCTTCAGGTAGAAACCTGAAGAGACCACGGAATTCCATGTATTGATAGACTGAACTAACTAAAAATCATTGTGACATTAGATCCTTCAATTACTCAGGTTCACGGACTATCTCACTATGTCTGTCTCTAGCCTCGTCTTTTTCTCTCTCATGTCACAATATTGCCCGTCTCTAGCCTTGCCTTGGTCTTCCATGTCGTAGCTTTGTTTTTTCCCCTCTTCCATGGCATTGTATGTCATTCTCTAGCCTTGTCTTGGTCACTCCTATATTAGTATTTCCTTCTCTAGCGTTGTCTTGAACCCTCCCATGTCAGTGTATCTCTCTCTAACTTTGTCTTGAACCCTCCTATATAATATGTCCCTCTCTAGCTTAGTCTTGGACCCTTCCATGTCATGGTATTTCATTCTCTGGCCTTGTCTTGGACCCTGCCATGTCAAAGTATGTCCGTCTCTAGTCATGTCATAGTATGTCCCTCTCCTCTCATGTCATAACATATCCGTCTCTAGTGTTGTCTTGAGTCTCCTATGTCATAGTTTTTCCTGGACCTTCCTGTGGCACAGTAACTCCGTCTCTTGCCTGTGTATGTTTTACAATGTTTTCTGTTATAATCAGTTCGCCTCCTGATCTACGCTGCTAAACTGAAAAATATATTTTATGCAGTATGTCCTTACATCATTTGCCTTCTAATTCTTTTACTGGTCAGGAGGAATACCATATCAAGCATCATATTGTATATTGCTAGGTAAGAATTTGGATCTTGTGTTGTTTCCTCGAGAATTCCTCTTTTGTTTCTGGTTCAAAACGATTTGAAGGCGTTTATTAAATTTTCTGAGTCATCTTTGTTTGCACATCTTTGTTTGCACACCTATGTCAGGTATTTCCTTTGTTTTAGATGACAGGTTTGACCTAATGTTTTCTCCTAGTATAATAAAATTATCCGATTATACGAGGTATTTCTATACCAGGTGGAACACAGTCATCGGTCACGTTTTATTACTAACTAGTGATATTACTCTTCAATTACTTGGGCAAAATCTCTAACAGCAATTGTTTGATTAATTACATTACTTGGTCATGTATTATTGCAGATCCATGCGGTCTCGTTCAAAATACAAACTGCAAATACTTTATCTGGGAAAGTCCATGAGAAGAAGTTTGACAGGATATCACCTGACTACAGTGTCATGTACGTAGAGCGAAGAATATTTGATGATCATAAGTGCCTTCGTTTTAATGATACTGTAATATCTCACTTTTTCTGTAAACGAGTTTATTGCTCTATTGAAGGGTTCCATACGTCGTCTGTCGGGATTAGATATTTTGAAGATAATTTGTGATTTGGTCCAGTCCATTAAGTGTCCTACGTCTCTGTGAAGCATGCATGTGTTGCTAATATCGTTCCTGTTGTTCACATTTCAATGTTCATTATTCTAGTGGACAAATTCCTGCCTGTCTCTCATACATATTTCTTTTAACAGTGACCACACGGGACTGTAAAGGCACAGGCAGTAAATTTAAATTTTTGTCTCGGGGTGCCGCCTCCTGTTTTTTTTTTTTTTTTTTTTTATTCGCCGATATTCTCCCGGCCGGGTCTTTTAATTAAGCTTTGTAACAGCTGGGGATGCCAAAGTTGCGACGTGGATGTTGCTTACAGCACATGTGTTATTGGCTAGATGAAGACTTATATTTTTGGGTAGTGTGTTCTCTAGATGTTGAGTCAAAGATGGCCTGCGCTCTCTATCTGCAATATTGCATGAAGAAAGTTTGGAATTGATATTTAGTAAATGCTTGAATATTGTAGGCATAGTCCCTTCAAAGAACAATAGGAAACCGATAATGGAAACCGATAACTACCCATCGTTTGGTGCATGTTTCTTGATGTAAGTAGCAATTTGCTGGCGACAAAGCTACTACTAAAAATGATGCAGACACTGGGGCTCCAGCACGTGATTTCTAGTATGGTAGCATTGCTACGGTAAGTGGCGGACATGAGGGTCGACATTTACAACCTCCATGATCAGATCAGCATAGTAGAACCCACTTAAATTTTCCTTGAGAAGGACGGACAACTTCATTTCCTGGACGTCTTTCTATTCACTTCCGAGGACAGCTACAAGCTCACTTCAGAGAATCTGTATTCAAAATCTGTATTCAAAGAATCTGTATTCTTTGAAGTGAGCTTGTAGCCGTCCTCGGAAGTGAATAGAAGGACGTCCAGGAAATGAAGCTGTCCGTCCTTCTCAAGGGAAAATTTAATGGTGGGTTCTACTATGCTGAGCTGATCACGGAGGTTGTAAATGTTGAACCTCGAGTATGTCCGCCACTTACCGTAGCAACGCTACGATACTAGAAATCACGTACTGGAACCCCAATGTCTGCAAATTTTCCTTGAAGATGTTTCCCAAAATATCGCTGAGTGCGTTCCTGATTGCTAAATCAAAGCAATCATTATAATAATCATTATAATATTTCTACATGTGCATGTACAAGGTATATAGGCCTAGCTGACAGCCGCTTGTTATGCACAGCATTTCGGGCAAATTAGGTCAATTTTGTCACCAGTCGACTAACATCCAGGTTACCCATTTTACTGGTGGGTGAACATTCACAGCAGGTGTTTTAAGGAAACGATTCCTAATGTTTCCAAGCGTACCGGGGATCGATCCCCGGAGTGAGCTGAGTGAGCCGGTGACCAAGCTACAATTAAAACTGATGCATAGGTCGATTCCACAAAATTCTAGTGTGGGGGGGGGAAAGAGATTAGTGTTGCAGTTAATCTTATTTGAATATTTCTGAGACAGCAGCACTGTTTTTGCATCGCTTTTGGCTAGCTATGGTAAATAATTTTGTTAGCAGTGTTTTCTATAACGTCTAGTGTTTGTAACTTAAGACACAAAATACTCTCTCTCTCTCTCTCTCTCTCTCTCTCTCTCTCTCTCTCTCTCTCTCTCTCTCTCTCTCTCTCTCTCTCTCTCTCTCTCTCTCTGTCTCTCTCTGTCTCTCTCTCTGTCTCTCTCTCTCTCTCTGTCTCTCTCTCTGTCTCTCTCTCTCTCTCTCTCTCTCTCTCTCTCTCTCTGTCTCTCTCTCTGTCTCTCTGTCTCTCTCTCTGTCTCTCTCTCGTCTCTCTCTCTCTCTCTCTCTCTCTCTCTCTCTGTCTGTCTCTCTCTCTCTCTCTCTCTCTCTCTCTCTCTCTCTCTCTCTCTCTCTCCCCTGTCTCCTGAGTGCTCAATCCCCGGCTAGCCACAGTATTGTTATTTGCTTTTAAAAACCACTCGCTCGTGGACGCATTATGTGTACTGCTCGTGAAGACTGGTATTCCAAACGGGACGAGAATGAAATTGGTCGTGTATCTTCTACGGTAATGTATGTGCTCACCTCAGGAGCGACATGTCCAGTTGGTACTGGCTACCTGATAGTTGAAGCATTAATGGTGACACAGTGGACTAAGGCGTCACCTAATTTTGTCTCAGTATATATGTTATAATGTATAAGCACCTATGTCAACTTCGTACCTGTTATTTCTAGACTGTGTGTGGTGTGTTGTTCATTGACCACTTTTCCTCTGGGTAGGATCATGAATCTAGGTTTCTTGACACTGATGTTTTTGGCGAACCTTCATTTTAACCCACACAGAAAAACAAGTCCTTTATCAGATTATTTAACCTCGAGGATCGTGTAAACCAGGATAATCCAAAATGCTACCCACAACATGGGTATCTATATACTGCTAGGTATTAGGAACAGCAGGTAATAAAAGAATCCCTTATATCCTGCCTCGTACGGGATCCATCCCAGGGTCGTCTTAGCTGTCAGCTAAGCATGATAAAGGACCTCAGGCTGAAGGTTCATCTGGGTCAGATTCACATGACCCAGATTAGAAGATCTGAAGCAAACATGTTCGAGAAAAAAGGCCTAGCGTTGAAATGGTCTTTGCCGAAACATAAGAAATTAATGAACCCAGGCCTAAAATTCCTAAGCTTAAAATTTCATGAGTAAAGCATAATAAGTTATAATGATCTGCAAAAAAAAAAATTGTCTTTGGTATTAAAGATCCTCTTTTATAGATGCTTCTTGACACAAAATTTATGTGAATACTAATCATGTTAATTTTTTTTCAGGCGTGATGAGACGGAGACAACTGGTGTTGAGGGTCATCCTGCTGGTTTACTCTCAAGTATACTACCCAGGCAAGTCATCTTGTTCTGTTTACTTCTCACTTCTTCAGTAAAATCTTCCGGTTTAGAACAGGTCGCTCCTGTCTGTCTCAACTATTGGACCACTACGACAAGGTCCTAAATGCACTAGAAGACAAAAAGAATGCAGATGTAATATATACAGACTTTGCAAAAGCCTTCGACAAGTGTGACCATGGCGTAATAGCGCACAAAATGCGTGCTAAAGGAATAACAGGAAAGTCGGTCAGATGGATCTTAATTTCCTCACTAACAGAACACAGAGAGTAGTCTCAACAGAGTAAGTCCGAGCAGCTACGATGAAAAGCTCTGTTCCTACAAGGCACAGTACTCGCTCCCATCTTGTTCCTCATCCTTATATCCGACATAGACAAGGATGTCAGCCACAGCACCGTGTCTTCCTTTGCAGATGACACCCGAATCTGCATGACAGTGTCTTCCATTGCAGACACTGCAAAGCTCAGGCGAATCAACCAAATCTTTCAGTGGGCTGCAGAAAACAATATGAAGTTCAACGATGAGAAATTTCAATTACTCGATATGGTAAACATGAGGAATTTAAATCTTCATCAGAGTACAAAACAAATTCTGGCCACAAATAGAGCGAAACACCAACGTCAAAGAACTGGGATGTGATCTTGTCGGAGGATCTCACTTCAAGGACCATAACATTGTATCAATCGCATCTGCTAGAAAAATGACAGGATGGATAATGAGAACCTTCAAAACTAGGGAGGCCATGCCCATGATGACACTCTTCAGGTCACTTGTTCTATACTAGGCTGGAATATTGCTGCACACTAACAGCACCTTTCAAGGCAGGTGAAACTGCCGACCTAGAAAATGTACAGAGAACTTTCACGGCACGCATAACGGAGATAAAACACCTCAATTATTGGGAGCGCTTGAGGTTCCTAAACCTGTATTCCCTGGAACGCAGGAGGGAAAGATACATGATTATATACACCTGGAAAATCCTAGAGGGACTAGTACCGAACTTGCACACGAAAATCACTCACTACGAAAGCAAAAGACTTGGCAGACGATGCAACATCCCCCCAATGAAAAGCAGGGGTGTCACTAGCACGTTAAGAGACCATACAATAAGTGTCAGGGGCCCGAGACTGTTCAACTGCCTCCCAGCACACATAAGGGGGATTACCAACAGACCCCTGGCAGTCTTCAAGCTGGCACTGGACAAGCACCTAAAGTCAGTTCCGGATCAGCCGGGCTGTGGCTCGTACGTTGGTTTGCGTGCAGCCAGCAGCAACAGCCTGGTTGATCAGGCTCTGATCCACCAGGAGGCCTGGTCTCAGACCGGGCCGCGGGGGCGTTGACCCCCGGAACTCTCTCCAGGTAAACTCCAGGTTTATATGTCATACAAAAAATAAACTCTGTAAGAAACCTTGTATTTCCGTTGATATTTCTTACAAAAATTAATGTTTAGGAATACTTTCCATAACATTTAAATCTTTCACTTACAATATTTTGAAGAACAGATTGAGTTTAGTTTAAAATGATTTTTGAAACTATAAATCAGTCGCTTGTTGAGAAAAATACGACCTATTGAGACGTGTGCTAACTCCTGGAAGTAGTTAACAATATCTAGTAACTAAAAAATGTGTGTCTAACAGAGGCCATGATTGGTAGACCAATTTTCTACTTAGCCTATGCAAGATTTAGCTGTATAGTCCTTGTGGCTTAGCGCTTCTTTTTGATTATAATATGCAAGATTTATTCCAATTGATAAGGACTTAATATTACCTATGGAAGGGATTATTACTGATCATTCTCTCAGACTAATAATATTTAAAATGAAAATCATTATTAGTTGGATAACAGTGTGATATTCTTATTATTTAACGTTGATAATTCAGTAATTAATATAATCATTTTGTAGTAATAATCGGCGAGTTATATCACTTTAAAAACGTGTTATATTATGTTTACTGATCTTATTTCCTTATTTTTAGTACAAAATCATTTATGAAATACAAACTATGTATTTATAAGTATATTTGTAGTCTTATATCTAACATTCAAAGTTTAAGTAACCATTATTTTTGTTCCCGTGAGAATATGCATTATTCTTTACTTCGTCTATAATTTATCTTACGATGTGTTACATCATTTACCATAATTAAATCCTTCAAAAAGACAGAAATCTTATTACTATTGAGTTCTAGTTTGGATGTTTTCAGTTTTACTGACAAGATCTTTAGTTGATACTGGAAAAGTGATGACCGTTAGTTGTCCAATCCTTATGTATAATCAACAACTAAAATCAGGATGATTGTAAAAGCTGCATCAATATTTATTAGACACTATTTAGAGATGTCATGACCTAAGTCATAATTCATTAAGTTCATCTTGTATGAGAAGCATTCTGTATGCAAGTAAGAGAGAATTCACTATTGAACATATCCAAACTAAACCTGATCATCATAGAATGTTCACAAGGAAGTAAACTTGGGTATCTGAAGAACAATGTTCACAGGGAAGTGATCTTGGGTATCTGAAGAACAATGTTCACAGGGAAGTAATCTTGGGTATCTGAAGAACAATGTTCACAGGGAAATAATCTTGGATATCTGAAGAACAATATTCACAGGGAAGTAATCTTGGGTATCTGAAGAACAATGTTCACAGAGAAGTAATCTTGGGTATCTGAAGAACAATGTTCACAGGGAAGTAATCTTGGGTATCTGAAGAACAATGTTCACAGGGAAGTAATCTTGGGTATCTGAAGAACAATGTTCACAGGGAAGTAATCTTGGGTATCTGAAGAACAATGTTCACAGAGAAGTAATCTTGGGTATTTGAAGAACAATGTTCACAGGGAAGTGATCTTGGGTATCTGAAGAACAATGTTCACAATGAAGTAATCTTGGGTATCTGAAGAACAATGTTCACAGGGAAGTGATCTTGGGTATCTGAAGAACAATGTTCACAGAAGTAATCTTGGGTATCTGAAAAACAATGTTCACAGAGAAGTAATCTTGGGTATCTGAAGAACAATGTTCACAGGGAAGTGATCTTGGGTATCTGAAGAACAATGTTCACAATGAAGTAATCTTGGGTATCTGAAGAACAATGTTCACAGGGA
The DNA here is from genome assembly GCF_026875155.1 of Cherax quadricarinatus. Classification (NCBI taxonomy): domain Eukaryota; kingdom Metazoa; phylum Arthropoda; class Malacostraca; order Decapoda; family Parastacidae; genus Cherax; species Cherax quadricarinatus. Next base: position 7,532,236 of record NC_069469.1, on the reverse strand, counting down.
AGTGATCTTGGGTATCTGAAGAACAATGTTCACAGAAGTAATCTTGGGTATCTGAAGAACAATGTTCACAGGGAAGTAATCTTGGGTATCTGAAGAACAATGTTCACAGGGAAGTGATGTTGGGTATCTGAAGAACAATGTTCACAGGGAAGTAATCTTGGGTATCTGAAGAACAATGTTCACAGGGAATTAATCTTGGGTATCTGAAGAACAATGTTCACAGGGAAGTGATCTTGGGTATCTGAAGAACAATGTTCACAGGGAAGTAATCTTGGGTATCTGAAGAACAATGTTCACAGGGAAGTGATCTTGGGTATCTGAAGAACAATGTTCACAGGGAAGTGATCTTGGGTATCTGAAGAACAATGTTCACAGGGAAGTGATCTTGGGTATCTGAAGAAAAATCTTCAGATACCAAAAAAAAAGGTCACCTTCGGATTTGTTGTTGGTTGATTCCGAATGTTATAAATGTTCTTTTATATTCACTTAATTTCAGTTTTTTTTTCTGAATATTTGAAAGCACATATGCAAATATAAATGTTACATCATTAAGACATCAGAAATTTCTGATAAGTAGCCACCCAGGATAACCCAAGAAAGTCAGTGCGTCATCGAGGACTGTCTAACTTATTTCCATTGTGGTCCTCAATCTTGACCCCCAGGATGCCACCCACACCAGTCGACTAATACCCAGGTACCTACTTTCTGCTAGGTAAACAGGACAACAGATGTAAGGAAACGTGTCGAAAAGTTTCTACCCCACCGGGAATCGAACCCGGGCCCTCCGTGTGTGAAGCGAGAGCTATTGTGAAACTGAAATGTATTAGATCTCAAAATGTGACAAGGTAATTGCTAAGTATGTATTGTAGATTACTTATTAAAGGCAGTAACAAAGAGAATTAGTTGATATCAGCAGGAGACCCCTAACTTACACAGGTGAACATGGTCCAGCCACCACTGTTGTCTGTCACGGTCTGACGTCGTTCTGTGACGAATATAACATGGTGTCCTCCTCAGTACTTTACATTTGTCATGTAGAACGTGAATTATTGCGAACTCCTCTCCCACAAAATTCACTCATATATTTTATAATGGATTCAGATCACTGTTGCCAGTCATGAAGGTCGATCTGTGGGTCACACGAAAGATTTTGTTTTTCTTCTGAATTCCATTTATTCTCAACGCCTTGATGAAAGATTCACCATTATCGGGATCTTTGAAAGAGAATCAAAACTCCTGTACATATTAAGAAGGCAACATTGTGAACAATTATAAATACAAAAATTAGTTGAAATATAAGCAAGTAGAAAACTAATGACAGAAAAAGTGTCAACAGAAGTGAGCAGAAACTATTTTAATGCAAACAATCCAACTACCGATAAATATTCACTAAGTTCAGGTTTAAATTCCCTAATATAATATCTAAAATTTTGAAATCAAATTTATCTTATGCTCTAGCAACAATATTTTGGTGATATTTGGTATCAGAATAAAGTCTCATACTTGTTAAAGAAACTTTAGATAATCTAATGAGGGTCTTGAATGACAATTTCCTGTAACCGTATAATCTAATTTTGAAGTTTCTAAATGTCCTCGGAATGACGACTAAGATATATATGTACAACACCTGTCTATAATGTTTTCCCCGCAAAGCAGATTTTTTCAGACTTATGCAGAGGCATGGAGAGGAAGTGGTGAGATATAGCAGCTGAAAGTTTGTTTACCTGTAAGTCAGGGCCATAAGGTCCACGTCATGGTCACCTCATGGCCACCAATGGACCCTAATGGAAATAGGTCACTCTGACTTTTTTTGAGTTATCTTAGGTTCTCTACACATATGCTGCTATGTATGATAATCTATGTAACTTATTTGTGTATACCTGAATATACTTACATACACCTCATAGCTATGTCTCCAGCTGCTGCCTGAATAAGTCTCCGTCTTCATATCTGTGTATTAGATTGTTGAAGTTTTCTGTGCCCAAGTGTGTTTATTGAAGCTAGACGCTTCAACATATAAGATTTAAAATAAATGAAATGTCATTACAATATTAGAATTATTTATTATATATTCTTAATTACTAATTACATACATAGTCTAAGCATATTCTGTCTAAAAAAGGTTAATTTTTTTTTCTAGTTTTTCTTCTTTACTGGGTAAGAAGCAGCAGATTTAATAAATATATTTTTAGGAACATGTATACATTATTATATTTTTCACCAAATAAATTTACAATTATTTTTATGTTTAGTTAAGTGTTATGAGGTGTTATGAGGATGGTCAATAACACCCGCCCACACACCACATCCTCTCCCTCTTAACAAGGAAGCACCAATTCTTCGTCTTGAATAGTTACAATTGGGTTTCAGGAACAACGTCTGTCCTGGCCGCCACCAGCAGCAACAAATCAGGGATGTTTGCCAAGTTTACTTCTAACGAAGGTGAGAGAATCATGATGTTAGTGGACACTCCTCAGAGTGAACCTTCAATGGTATGTAAACACTGAGAGTAAATAACAATTAAAACAAGTGTTTTGCCCACTCACAGATTTTGTCAAGCCACTAGAGAATACACAGAAAAGATCTTATGAACAGTTACAGACAAAAGATGAATTGTTGGAGAGTATCTAGTGCCACAGGAGCACTGCTGCGTGAAAACTGAATAATTATGTGGGCTCTCGGATTCCTGGATAACTTGCGGATAAGCGGAATCTCTAGCTTACAGAAACCTTGCAAGTTATCCAGGTGTACACCCTGCAGTGTCCAGTGAACCGAGATACATAACATACATATAGAGGACCAAGCGAATGTACACAAGTAGAGCACCTCTAGTGAAAACTGTGACCTTGATCACTTCAAATGTATGAGGAGTATGAGAGAAGATTGGTAGGTGAGTGGGTAATGGTACTGGTAGCATTATTATGAATATATGGTAGTAGCAGTGATGTTAGCGGTAGTAATAGTAGTGGTAATAGTAGTAGTGGTAATAGTAGTAGTGGTAATAGTAGTAGTGGTAATAGTAGAAGTGGTGGGGGTAGTAGTATTAGTAGTGGTAATAGTAGTAGGGGTAGTAGTAGTAGTAGGGATAGTAGTGGTAGGGGTAGAAGTAGTGGTAGGGGAAGTAGTAGTAGTAGTAGAGGTAATGGTGGTGGTAGTAGTAGTAGCGGTGGCAGTAATAGTGTATACCTTACCTTACCTGATGAGTTGCGAGAGTCTTACTACTCCCGGAGCCCCGCAATGGGCCTCGCTTGTTTGGTGCTAGCCTGCAGTAGTACAAGTAGTAGCGGTAGTAGTTGAGGTAGTAGTAGTAATAGCGGTGGTAGTAATATAAGTAGTAATGGTAGCAGTAGGGGTAGTAGTAGAAGTAGGAGTAGTAATAGTAGTGATGGTAGTAGTATTAGTAAGCGTAGTAGTAATGGCAGTAGTAATAGTAGTGATGGTAGTAGTATTAGTAAGCGTAGTAGTAATGGCAGTAGTACTAGTAGCTGCTGTAATAAATGAATAACACCAGTATTGGAGAAGGGTTTTTTCCAAGGACTTTGTCAACTACCACCATCTTGGAAGCATCTTATAAAATCATACCGGCTAAGGTTGCGGAAATGTTAAGGTGCCCAAAAGGACTCAGAATCTTTCTCTAATGTTGTACAGAGAAGAGTGCTTGAGGAAGGAATGTTTACCATAAATTTTTAATTCAAGAGAAAATTTGATGGTTAGTTCTAGTGTTGATCTGTGTTGGAGCTCGTCTTTGTTCAGACATCTGGGAAAGAAGACTATGATATACACAAATAATCCGCACATAGAAGAGAGGAGCTTACGACGATGTTTCAGTCCGACTTGGACCATTTACAAAGTCATACTGACTTTGTGCGGATTATATGTGTATTGTTTCAGTCACTGTATTGTGCCTTTTTTGTTACTATGATATCCTCTACCGGAGTCATGTGGTGATGTCAGAAACTATAGTGGAAGCCTTCAGTCTGAAGCTTCTCTATAAACAGGCTCGTCAAGACAGCACTTAGAGGACTGTCCATTGCTTAGCCAAAACACATTTTGAAAAACTTTTCTTCAAAATTAATAGAGATGAAGTTAGCACTACGGTCCACCAGGGCCATGAAGATTTCGTTTATTAGTAAGTTTTCTTTGGAGAACATTAGTAAAAAGATAAGTAACATCAAGGGATGCCATGTGTTTGCTTCACATGTTGATGACAGAGTTGAGGCTGAGCAAATCCCCTGACTGCTTGAGATGGGCTGGACTGATGGAACCCAGAAGGCTGGACCAGGAGGTCTGTTGGGGCTTTCACAGTGTCCAAGGTGATGGTCTGATGGTAATACCTTGTTAATGTGTTTTGTGAAGCCTGTAGAGTCTGGTGGGTCTAGGCTACCTGGGAGAAGGTGAATGAGTAATTTATCTTGTTCGGATCTACAAAGAATGTGTAGTGCCTCTTGGAGAATGTTGTTGATACACTTAGTTATTACTCAGTGATGGGTAGATAGGTGTTGAGAAGATCAAACACGTGGTGGTTGTAGTCACTTGCATCTAAGAGTGTAACAACACCACTGGCCTTTGTCAGCAATAGTGACCCAAACGTTGTTCTTGGCCAGACCACTCAGGGCTTGTATTTATCACCTAGCAATAATAGGAGAAGGGATCTTGGTGATCTTGAGAACTAAGTTAAGGGCCTTATTTTCATTGTAAATCAGTGAGACAATATGTTGTTAATGACATCCATGCATCCTATGTCGCTCCACTTACTATTAAAGCAGAGGATTTCTAACGTGCGTGGAATCCTCGTTTACTAGTGCGGTCAGTGTGTCGGTGATCTCACGAAGAAGGAAGTCTCCTTCTTGTTCTCCTCCCTAAACAAATAAGAGCATAAACCATTCTCTGTATGAAGTATGACAAAGTGAAACTGGGGGAGACCTGTTTACAAGAATTTATGAACACAAATACTTCTGCTGCAAGTATGACACTAGTAACGTGTCGTACACATAATGAAAGATATCTGCATTCGAGAAATGTTAAACTATTCTAGAATGAACTATTTTTGAGGCGACCATGTTGCCTCGAAGAGTCACCCATTGATACATCGAACACCAACATTAAAATAACTGGCAACTTAATATTTCGAAAACCTTAGCCCATATGAGCTTTGAACATTTTTCCAAGAAACTGCAATATGACGCAGGAACTTCTGACGTCCTTCACTTGCTAGTACCGCTAGTACCGCTCCTGCTGTTACTACAACTACTGTTAGCATTATTATTATTACTACTACAGCTACTATTAGAACCACCACCACTACCAGTTACCACTAACACTAACACCACTACTATTACTCTCTCCTGCCCTTATATATAGCCAGCCTTCTCTCAACTTCTAATATATTTAAATTAGTGTCTTTTTCTATGCATTCCTCAAAATTTCCTTCAAGTTACCAACATTCTCACTACGACTGGAGGAACACTGAAGTCTGCCTAATAACTAACCTGTTAAAGATACCTAAAGTGTCGTCTTCAAGGTTCCTTGTAGTGGTAAAGAGGTTTTTGGTCTGAGGATTTGGACCTCTGTTTTCTTCCTCCGACCGACCCTAATTACCGCACACTCTTCCCTTCCCTGTCCCATGCTTCCCATCCCTAAAATCCCCACCCCCTTCCCTCTCCTCCATTTCCTACTTTTAGCCTTTGTGGTCCTCCCCTAAGGAAATTTAGCTCCTAGGTTGGGGGACGGGTATCGTTCTCCGTCCCATTTAGTTGAGGTCCTTGGTGGTAGTGGTGTAGTTTGCAGTGGTATCTGCATTATCAGGGATGTCCCAATCTCTCTCTGGTCGCCCGGGCGGAGGCTTGTAATGTCTTTCAGATGATGGGTGTACCTCTGTAGGCTACCTGTTAGTTTCTGGGAGGTGGTGGCCGAAGGAGGTATGCCTTGTAGGGGGTTTGCGACCGCCCTCTCTTGTTCACCGAGGTGGTTCAGACAGTATGAGGCTGCTATCCTGGATTGCCGGTTTACTAGCGTGAAAAGTAGGGTATGGCACGGGTACCATGTTGTGTCTACCGGCCACACTGAGGTTCTCTTGGGGAAAGGGGAAATTTGCGGCCCTTTTATTCCTCTTAAAAGCTACCCCTCCACTTCCCCCCCAGTCCCTTTTTTTTTTTTTTTACCTTTTTAACTTTTTTTTTACTATTTTTTCGAAAAAATCCAAAGACGAGTGATTTAACCATGGAGTTCCAAATCCATGATACCTCTCCTCCCAGATCCCTTTCTGCTGCGGTGCCCTCTTCCAACCCTGCTTCATTATCAGACCATTCTTCGGACCTTTCTAACACCCCAGCTCCTTCTACAGGTAACATTTCGTTGCCCGCCCCTGGTACCTAGGCTCCGCCTAACTTCTTTGATACAACCGACCTCTGCATGTCTTTGACCATGCTTCCAGCTTCTCCCTCTATGTTGCGACGATTTTCAGATCACCCGCACATCTCACGATGAAGCACCTCCTGTCCCACACCTGAACGACCACGACCATTAACAGATGACACTGCTTCGATTACCTCTCACTCTTTCCAGAAAAGACTAACACAATGCTCACTCCTCTCACACACTACGTTTCAAAGTATTCACTTGACTAAGTTTTTTCACTCTGCAACCGATATCTCCCACTGACTATCTTTCTGATCATAGTATCAGCAAGACACTTCTGCTCCATGTTGGTCAAAATATTTCATTTCATGGTCTTAAGAATGGTGCACGCATCGTCACGGTGCAAAATGCTGGCCAGGCTCACAATCTTTCCCTTCATATCTTCATAGATAATATTCCTGTCGCGATTCGAAAACTCATTTCTCTCAATTCTTGTAGTGGCGCCAATGTTTAACATGATTTTCGGACATCTGATGACATTCTGGAGCAACGTGAACTCTAAGATCTCCCAATTCTCAAAGTGGACACTTATGTACTACCTGCCCGCGGGCAGAGACGCTTTCCCTTCAATGTAACTCGCTTAACTTACTGCCGAGAACTTCCTTCTTCAGTTTATATTGTAGGACATCGTTTACAAGTCCGAGAGTTGATCCCTACACCATAACAGTGTAAAAATTGCTGGTGCTTCGGCCACCAGTGATATATTGCAGGTCCATGGCAGAGTGCCTTAATGAGACTCACCCAGCTTAGTCACGCCTTTGCCAAGTTTACTTAAAAGAACGAGAAATCTGCTGTCTCAAAGAGAAAGATGGTTTCACCTACGCCATGAGTCTCTCATCTCCACCTCCAAGGGAGGCTTCCACGACTTTCTTATTCTAGTTACTAAGCGGCCTCCATCCTGGGTGGCACCTACTTCCACAATCTCCTCTGTGATCACAACTTCCACAGTCACCTCTGTTTCTAACTCTTTTGCAACCCTGAACTCTGAGGTCTCTACCTCGTCGCCTCAAACTGTCCTTGAATCTTCATCTTCTGGCTCGCATGTATCTATGTGTACATTTTCCACAACTATACCTTTCCTTCGCCACTCTACTTCTCCAAAGTTAAACCATTGATCAGATCCTGATCCACCATGAGGCCTGGTCTCAGACCGAGTAGCGGGGGCGTTAACCACCGAAACCCTATCCAGGTAAACTCTAGGTAATCTCCAAAATTCAAATCTTCTTTAACCCCTCCTTCACTTATCCTTCCCAGACATTTTTCCTTTCCAGTCTGTGCCTAGTACTTTACCTTTTACTGTGTGTTATGGGTGTGGCGGTTCATCCTCATCCTCGCACAGTCCCCTCCTCATCTGTCCCCTCCCAAGTGTCTTCCTCACCTATCCCCTCCCAAGTTTCTTCCTCTCCTGTCCCCTCCCAAGTTTCTTCCCAATTTAACTTTAACCTCCCATTACCCCCCCACCCCCCGCCCTTCTTTGGTAATTTCCATCATCTCTCCGATCTTTACTCACCCTCCCCTTTCCTTGTCTTCTGAAACGCTTGAAGATATCTCCAAATAAATTAAGGAGACAAAACCAACGATGGACACCGATCCACCTCCCATCATTCCTCCTCTTTCTCACTTTTCTAAACCATCTACACAATCGTTCTTAGTTCAATTCTTCGTCTTTCTGTTTCCCACTTTTTACTAATCTAAGTCACTACCAAATAACGCACATAAAGAAGCTACGACGACTTTCGGTCCGACTTAGACCATTTGCAAGTCACTTTGACTTTGTAAATGGTCCAAGTCGGACCGAAACGTCGTCGTAAGCTCCTCTCTTCTATGTGCGAGTTATTTGTGTATTGTTCCAGTCACGGTATTGTGCATTTTTGTTATTTATTGTAGACACCTACTGCTTCATGTTACTAGTATACTTCTCTTCGCAAATCATGACTTATTTACAGTGGAATATTCGAGGCCTCAGGGGTAACTGGGGTGAGCTTCAGGTGTTGCTCTCCCAGTTTTATCTTGTCTGTGTCTGTTTACAAGAACCTAAATTGTTCTCATCTGTTATCCATCCCATTTATCCGATCCTTTTCCCGATGGAACTTTTAATTAAAGTTCACTTCTTGTACACACCGGTATACCACACCATCAGATCTCTACTCATACTTTGCTGCATTACACTGCAGCCAGCAGCTACTTGAACATGTGGTATACCTAGAGTTTACCTGGAGAGAGTTCCGGGGGTCAACGCCCCCGCGGCCCGGTCTGTGACCAGGCCTCCAGGTGGATCAGAGCCTGATCAACCAGGCTGTTACTGCTGGTTGCACGCAAACCAACGTACGAGCCACAACCCGGCTGGTCAGGTACCGACTTTAGGTGCTTGTCCAGTGCCAGCTTGAAGACTGCCAGGGGTCTGTTGGTAATCCCCCTTATGTATGCTGGGAGGCAGTTGAACAGTCTCGGGCCCCTGACACTTATTGTATGGTCTCTTAACGTGCTAGTGACACCCCTGCTTTTCATTGGGGGGATGTTGCATCGTCTGCCAAGTCTTTTGCTTTCGTAGTGAGTGATTTTCGTGTACAAGTTCGTTACTAGTCCCTCTAGGATTTTCCAGGTGTATATAATCATGTATCTCTCCCGCCTGCGTTCCAGGGAATTTCAGGTTTAGGAACCTCAAGCGCTCCCAGTAATTGAGGTGTTTATCTCCGTTATGGCGTCGTGAAGGTTCTCTGTACATTTTCTGGTCGCAATTTCACCTGCCTTGAAAGGTGCTGTTAGTGTGCAGCAATATTCCAGCCTAGATAGAACAAGTGTCCTGAAGAGTGTCATCATGGGCTTGGCATTCCTAGTTTTGAAGGTTCTCATTATCCATCCTGTCATTTTTCTAGCAGATGCGATTGATACAATGTTATGGTCCTTGAAGGTGAGATCCTCCGACATGATCACTCCCAGGTCTTTGACGTTGGTGTTTCGCTCTATTTTGTGGCCAGAATTTGTTTTGTATTCTGATGAAGATTTAATTTCCTCGTGTTTACCATATCTGAGTAATTGAAATTTCTCGTCGTTGAACTTCATATTGTTTTCTGCTCGTTGTATATTTCTCCTTCTCGTGCATTATCTATTCCAGATGATGCATTTCTAGTTTCTTCCTTACCACCACCTCTTCTCTAATTAGGTGATTTTAGTACTCATCATTCCCTCTGGGAGAGCCTCACTGGACTCTCCTGGCGATCAGTTAGAGGCTCTTCTCACTTCTCTTCCCCTCCATGTTTTAACCCTTGCACTCTCTTTCTCTCTCTCTCTCTCTCCCCTCTCTCTCTCTTCTCTCTCTCTCCTCTCTGCTCTCTGTCTTCTGTCTCTCTGTCTCTCTGTCTCTCTGTCTCTCTGTCTCTGTCACTGTTGCATTGATCCCCCAGTTTGCTGCTCATCAACTACACTCGGCTTTGCCTGGTCTGTGCTCCTAGATTTACATGACAGCTATCCTCCTTACTTCCCATTCGTCTTCTCGACCTCCTCGAGGTCTACATTGGCAATTTGGACTGGCGATTTGGGACCTTCACTCGTGTCAAAATATTTTTGGTGAGGAACCTTCTTCGTTCTTCACTGATGAGCTATAACAACTACTTTTTTGACCTCGATTTTAACCGCGGCCTCACATTCAATCCCACAAACCTCGAGTAGATGCTCTCAGAAATGTGTGCCTTGGGGGTCTCCTTGTGCTCGTACAGTACGTTTGAAACTTGCTACATGGTGACGATATAGTTACAATATGACCACAGAGGGACTCCTTGATTTTAAGCGAGTGAGGTCGGTTGCCCGTTGTGTCATCCATGAAGCTCAACGCACTTGTTGGCGGGATTATGTTTCTACTGTCACTTTGGCTTGTTTTATGAGTGCAGTTTGGAAAAAAATACGGAAACTGAGTGGCAAGTACTCTCCAGACTCTGCTCCCATTCTTCGGGTTGCCGGTGTTAGCATTGCAAGCCCTCATAATTTGCCCATGTTTGGGAAATCATCTTGTCCGTATTTCTCGGGGGTCCATCTGTGCCCTCTTTTCTTTCCCCCAAAAGTCTGCAAAAAGGTTACTGTCTTTAAACTTTTATCTTCAGAGACGAGTCTTTTTTGTGCCTTTTACGCTTCTAAAACTGTCACGGGCCCATAATGGCATTCATATTCGTATGCTTCGTTTTTAAATTTGTCAGCCCTTGCAGTCCTCATACCCCTTTTAAAATCATATTTTATCGCAAAGGATTCTTTCCCAGTGTAAAAAACGCGTTGTTTTACTTTTTTTAAAACCGGGTATTCGGGCCATGAACCTCACATATCTTTTCCATTGCTTTTCCATGCATTTTGCAGGTTGAGGGGGCTTTAGAAATAATTTTTCAGAATATATAAGACGGCTCTCCAATCAATTTTGCTTCGTAAGGCCGTCTGTTTGCCCCCCTTATTTTGCTAAGATAACCAGTTTTAATGCCTTTGCTAGTAACCCCTCTTTTATGTAGTCTTTTTTATTAAAAAAGATAAACATATTTTGGAAAAAAAATTTAAACATTCCTTGGCCCAAATTTTTTTTCCTTAAAAACCCTTTTTGGCAACTTTCTTTTCCTTAAAAATTTTTTTTCCCCAAGACATTTTGTGTTCTTAATTTTTTTTTTTTTGGGGCTTTTCCCAAAATTTTTTGGTCTATTGGTGTTTCTTAGCCATTTTTTTCTCTACCTAAAAATGTCCTGGCCTTGGCCCCATCAAATTTGTCACTTTTTCCCATTGGGAATTTTGGGGTTTAAAATTTTGGGTGAAAAATTGCAGTACCCCCCCAACTTTTGTGCTCTGACTTTTTGCCTGAAAATTTCACCCCCTCACTCAGATTTTTGGTCCTTTTTCCCTTTGGGGGAAAACCACTTCCCTGAAAAATTTCTGGGCAAAAACCCCCTTATCTTTGGGGGGCGTACGTTCTTTGTCCCGGGGCCCCTTTTTTCCTGTCAAATTTTTCTTTTTCCCTCTAAGGGGAACAAGTCAGTTCTTTCCCTCCCTCCTGTTGAGCATTGCTAACAATTTTCCCCTTTTGAAAAACCCTGATGCCCAACCCTTTTTTTTTTTTCCCTCTCATCCTTCACGACCCTTTCTCTAAAATGAACGGATTTTAATGGGCGTTTTATTTGCACCCCCCATTCCCTTTTTCTCTTTTAAACCTTTTCCTCCATTCCTCAAATTCTTAAAGCATCTTTTTTCTCCCCCCCCTTGGGGGTTTTAATTAAAAGGGAAAAAAAAAAGCAATTTTTTCTTCTTTGAAAATCTTTGATGCACTTTTAAAAACTTCCAAAAATGTCTCTATATTCACAATGTTTACAAAGGGTTAAACGGTTTTTATTAAGTTTTTTTTTATTTTTTTTTTTAAAAATTTTTTCCGTCCTCGTTTACTCGCCCCCTTTTTTGTCTTTTCCCTTGTTTCTCTTAAAGTTCCCTCCTTTTTTTTTCCCTTACTCAATTTTGTTTTCCTTTAGTTTCTTTAAATTATTTTAATTTTTTAGTCTTCAAACAATTCATCCTTTATGAGTCATTTTTAAATTAACCCAATATTATATCTTTTAAAAAAGTTTACAATTTTAAAAATTTACTTAATTTGTTAAATTTTTTCTTTTATTTTTGTTGTTATAAAATTTTTTATACACTTACATATCACAAAAAAAAAAAAATTTTTAAAAACCAAAATATCTGGGGAAAGTTTTTATTTTTTCCTTTTTTTATTAAATTTTAAGTATTTTAGTCCCCCCTCCTATATTGGTTTAATTCCTAGTCATTTTTTAAACAAAACTAAAATAATTAATAAAAACCTTTATGTTCTTTTAAAGCTCTCCTGTAAATTCATTTACCTTTAAAGGGTTTGTTAAAAATAAATTTATTTTTCCCTCCTTGATTTCCCCCTATAAAATTGGGTTTATACTATTTCCTTTAAAAAAATAAAAAGCCAAAATTTCATAAAATTTTTAAAGTATATTATTGGCCGGGCCTTTTCTTGAAATTGTGGTAAAGTTTTATATTATTAAAAAATTATAATCAAAGGAGTAAATAGTCCATTACGTAATCTGTAGAAAAATTAACTATCCTTATTTTTACAAAAACTGAATATATAAAAAATTGTATGGTCCTGGTAAAAAACGTTTTTGTAACCAAATTTAACCTTATTTAAACATCTTTTTTGTCCATTTATTCGAGGTTCCCCCTTTTTTCCCCCCCTTTCCCTTTCCCGGTGTCCCCCCCCACCCCCCCCCCGAAAATGTCCCCCCCCCTGTTCCCCCCCCCTGTGTCCACCCTAAACCCAATTTTACTTAAGCCCCCCCCCCCGCTTAAACTTTTCACAAAAGTGCATGGCCACACCAAAACCAAAAAAAAAACACAAACAAAACCAACCAACAACAAAACCACCACAAATCCCCCCCCGGCAAAACCAAAACTACCTACAACAAGGTTTTTATAAAAATAAAGAAATAATTCCCCCTGGAAAAATTTCCCCTTTTTACCAAAAGGTTTCAGGTTTTAAAAAAATTATCAAAAAATTCAGTGGGCACTAAAGAAATGGTTTTTCCCCCCTCCTTCCTCCCCTTTTTCCCCCGGGCTGTAAAAGGGTTTCTTAAAAAAAAACGGGTCACATTCCCCCCCTTTAATAAATAATTTTCTTTAAAAACCCCTTCCCCCTATTATAAAAAGCCCCATTTCTTCCCACACAAAAACACAACCAAAAAAACAAAACCAAATGTGCACAGGTACACGGAAATACCAAAATACACAAGAATATAAAAAATAAAAAAAATATGCACAAAAGATTCCAATTTTCCAAAGGTGGTGCACAAAGATATCCAAAAAAGTGGCAAAAATGTAAGGAAAAATTTTTCCAAAAAACACAAATTTATCCAAAAACAAAAATTCCGGGGAAATTTGACAGAAAGTGTAAGGATATAAAAGGGTAATCCGAAATAAAAAATTTCCAAAATATTAAAAAGGCCAAATAAAATCCCTGACACAGAAATATCACGGAGGTGCACAAAGAGTAGTGCACAAAAAGTAGTGCACAAAGAGTATCACAAAGATAGTGCACAAGGGAGTATGCACAAAGGGAGTATGCACGGAAAGGGGAAAAGGGTGGGCCCCAAAGGGAGTAGTGCACAAAAGGAGTAGTGCACAAAGAGTAGTGCACAAAGGAGTATGCACAAAGATAGTGCCCAAAGGGAGTGGGCAAAAGAGAGTGCAAAAGAGTGTGCACGGGAAAAAGTAGTGCACAAAGGTAGGCCAAAGTAGTGACAAAGGGAGTAGGCAAAAGGGGTTAGTGCACAAAGGGTAGTGCCAAAGAGTGTGCACAAAGGGAGTAAAAAATTAAAAAGGGGTTGGGGGGCCCAAAAAAAGGAAAAGGTATGCACAAAAGAGTAGGCACAATAGTAGGCACAAAGAGTAGTGCAAAAGAGTAGTGCACAAAAAGAAGTCACAAAAGAGTAGTGCACAAGGGAGTAGTGCACAAAAGGTGTGCACAAAGAGTAGTGCAAAAAAGGAGTAGTGCAAAAGAGTATGCAAAAAGAGTAGTGCACAAAGAGTTCACAAAGATATCAAAAAGGGAGTAGTGCACAAAGATATGCAAAAAGGGAGTAGTGCACAAAGATAGGCACAAAGATAGTCCCCAAAAGGAGTGCCAAAGAAAATGCACAAAGTATTTGCACAAAGGTAGTGCACAAAGGGTAGTGCAAAAGGTTGCACAAAGGAAGGCACAAAGATAGTGCACAAAGAGTAGTGCACAAAGGTAGCCAAAGAGTAGTGCACAAGAGTAGTGCCAAAGAGTAGTGAAAAAAAGGGAGTGGCACAAAGGGGTAGTGCAAAAGAGTAGTGCAAAAAGGGTTTTGTGCAAAAAGAGAGGCACAAAGAGTGGCACAAAGGATATGCACAAAAGAGGGCAAAAAGGGAGTATGCCAAAGATGGGCCCGAAATCCCAAAAAGGAGTAGGGGACAAAAAGTAGTCACAAAGAGTAGTGCAAAAAGAGTGTGCACAAAGTAGTCAAAAGTAGTGGCCCAAAGAGAGGAAAAAAAAAGGGAGTAGTAAAAATAAAAAAATGCCAATACAACAGCACAAAACTCTGGTTACGCCATACAAATCAAAAATATCTAATAAAAAAGAACTGGGAAACAAACTTTTAATACAAACCAGTAACAAATGAATCACTTGGCAATACAACCCCTAAAAAATCACATTCAAGGGAAAATAAAAAATTAAAAATTTTTATTTTTGTGGGGTAAATCGGAAGTCTAAAAAAAAAAACTAATGATACGTTTTTCCCCCCCCCCCCTTCCCCCAAAAAATACCGTGATCTTCTTAAATAAAGGCCTACTTACCCCCGTCTCTAAAAAAAACCCCGAAAATTTGTTTCCACAAAAAAAAAAACAAACTTATTAAAACTGTCAGCATACCACTTAAAAAGGAGTTAGTTGCAAGTCACTTTCATCACAAAACTGGTAGCTACACCCATTCAGTCCCCAGGAAAGGAACCCCAATAAATATTCACCACCTCGGTCGGAGTAGGGGAAATATCACCACCTCGGTCAGAGGACTGGAAATATTAAAACCCCCTCGGCAGGAGGTACGGAAATATTCCCAACCTCGGTAAAAGGAGGTACGGAAATTTCCCAACCCCAAACAAATCAAAAAAAATCTTAAAAATTTTTTTTGAAACAAAAACAAAATATTGATATTTAGTGGTTTTAATCCAGAGTCGAATGTAGGGTTTGTAGCTCTCACAGAGACCCATATGAAATATGCACTTGGCATAATCTATTTAGGAAACAACAGCCCACAAAGGGGGGATGGGGGGGATGGGGTAAACATGCGATGCCCCTCACGGGCACTGATTTATTCCCAACATACAGAGTTTTAAAGTTTTGGCAGTTAAAAAAAAAAAAATAATAAACAGTTATTCTATCTAATACAAATATTAGATACACTTTCAAAGTTCATGACTCGCTATTAAAAATAAAGGACTATCTTCAATTTTGGGTTTTATTTCTCTTCTAAAGGAAGAATGAAGAAAAATATTTAGAAAAAAATCCCGGGAGGTATCTTGAAACATCACCAAAACCAACAATTAAGACTGATAAATTTGCCTGGGTTGGGCAAATAGTGAACCTGCCCAGATAAGAAAAACAGTTCCCCGAACATTACAAATAAGAGGAACATGGGAACAAAACGATGTCGCCCCCCAAAACTTGGCCCGCACCAACTGAAGTTCAGACCTGCATACACATTGCCTAGAGAAGAAAAAAAAACAGTAAGGGGGATGTATTCAACAAATTAAACTACAGAAATAATACATTACTGGTCCCAAAAATAATGATCTTACGAAATAGGCAGAAAAACAATACGGAAAACATAAAACTAATTTCAAAAGGATGAGCCAACATAAGTAAATTTGCTGATGTCCCCAAAAGGCCGTCCAATTATTTAATGAGGACAAAAGAACCACCCCAGGATGTTTGAATAGACGTGCAAGGGCGGAGAAGTGGCAGATGCATTTTAATTTTGACAAAGAAAAGTTCTAAATGTTGGACAGTTAAATAACCATGCCAATATAAACTAAATAATGTAGATCTTAATACTTAAGCGAAAAGGATTTGGGAGTTCGGGTTAGCAGTAATCTAAAACCAAGAAACAGTGCATTAGTGTTGCAAAAAAGCTAACAAATTCTTGGGCTTCATATCGAAGTATAAAAAATAGAATCCTCAGGTTTTTCTTCAACCTTATTACCCTTGGTTAGGCCTCATTTAGATATGCTGCTCAGTTCTGGTCACCGTTTTACGAATGGAATAAATCTCTAAAAAACGTAAAAGGAGGATGAAAAAGAAAAATCCCATTATCAGAAAATTTCCATATGGGGATGACTGAGGGCCCTGAACTGCACTCTCTCGAAAGGCGTATAATTGGGGGGGATAGATTGGGGTGTTAAATGGAAAACGGGAAAAAAAAAGGGATGTAAATAGCGTGCAAAAAAATTTCCAAAGACAGGATTTCGCAAAATGGTTTAAAGTTGGAAAAATTTAATTAAAGAAGGATAAGGAAAGCACTGGTTTTAAAGAGATTTTGGGATGAGGGGAACAAACTCCCCCGAGACCGTCGTAGAAGCAAAAACGTTGTGTAGTTTTAAAAATGGGTTAGATAAATACGTGATGGGGGGGGGTTTTTTTTTTTTTTTTTTTTTTTTATATTTTTTTTAAAACACCCAAAAAATAAAAATAATTAAAATAACACATAAATTAGCCATTTGAAATAAAATGACCTACCATAAACCCCCATTACATATCCTGAATGTTCTGTTCTTTTTTTACTAAAGGATTTTCCATCACCAAAGGGATTAAAAAGGGCAAGAGGCCCCTGCCAGAAAATTACTTTTCAAAGAAAAAACCTCAAAAATTCATGCTTGTCAAACACAAACCCCCCCAAAAACATGCACAAAAACCCTTGCAAATAAAAAAAATATAATCAGCATAAAAAAGTAGTTATATTTTAAATAACTTAAACAAAAGGAAAACCAAGCCTACAATAAAACAGTGAAAAGCACATACCACAATAAAACTTCCGCCTAAACAATGAGCAGTAAAAACCTAACAAATGAAAAAAGAAAGATAGCTCTGCCAGAAATTACATTAACAAAACCAAAACCCACAATTTTTGCCGTGCATACCAAAACCCCCCAGCTCTTACAATAAAACCCCCTTTCACAAAGTACACAGAAATTTTAAAACAGCATACAAAAATTAATTATACATTTTTTTAGCTTAAACAGTAGCAAAAATAAGCCTACAAAAACAGTGCAATAACACATCCCCATAAAAAAGAGCAGGAAATACCCGCAAGTAAAAAAATAAATTTACAAAAAAATAACAGCCCCAATTTCTGTAATTGATTTTTTTTAAATTCATTAAAGATGCAATAAAAAATACCCTGAAATGGTACATGTTATACAGAACTTCAACACTCGTACTACCCGGGCCATTATTAAATACAAATTACCCTTAAAAACCTAACACAACCTACAATCTCCCCGAAATACAGTGTTTTCTAAACACAAAGATCTTCATAATACATGAACTAACACTAACATCCCAAAACTTCCCAACCCCCCCCCCCAACCCCCCCGCCCCAAACCCCCCCCCCCCCCCACCCGCCCCCAACCCCACCCGCCCCCCAACCCCCCCCCGCCCCCCAACCCCCCCCCGCCCCACAACCCCCACCCCCCCAAAACCCCCTCCCCCCACCCCCCCTCAACTATTGAAACCCCAGGGAACGGTTTTAAACACGATAACAATTGTAAATAAATAGTTAACACATTTTCCAACTACATTGTTAAAAATCATTTCGAGTTAAAATTAAACAAGTTAATATTTTAGCCACTCTCATGTGGGTAAACAATAAAAAATATTTAACATTAAAAAAAAATTTCTAGCCCCTCATGTGGTTAAACCTTATCATATTAAAATTAAAACAAGTTAAAACATGCCACTCATGTGGTTAAACACATTATCAATATTAAACATTAAAAAATTAACATCATAGCCATCATGTGGTTAAAACAATTATCATTTTTAAACATTAAACAAGTTAACATCATAGCCACTCATGTGGGTTAAACACTTACAAATTAAACATTAAACAAGTTTAAAATCATGCCACTATGTGGTTAAAACATTTTCAAAATTTAAAAATTAAAAAATTAACATCAAGCCCTCAGTGGTTAAACACATTATCATATTAAACATTAAACAAGTTTAAAATCAAGCCACTCATGGGTTAAAACATTATCAAAATTAAACATTTAAAAAAAGTTAAATCAAGCCACTCATGTGGTTAAAAAACATTCAATATTTAAAATTAAACAAGTTTAAAATCATAGCCACCGTGGTTAAAAATATAAAATTAAACATTAAAAAGTTAACATCATGCCACTCATGTGGTTTAAAAACATTATCAATATTAAACTTTAAAAAAGTTAACTCATAGCCCTCATGTGGTTAAAAAAAAATTATCAAAAATTTTTTTTCAAGGTTTAGCCCCTCATTGGTTTTAATTTAAACTTAAACATTTTAAATTTAACCCTAGGGTTCCAAATTATTTAAAAATTCAATCTCTCCACTCTTTTAAAAACCTTTCAATTTTTTTTTTAACTCAAAGGCCTTTAAACAACCAAACCCTCATTTCTCCCCCCCTTTTAAACCCCCCAAACCTTTCCCCCGCCCCCCCCCTTGCATGGAGGAGCCCCCCCGTGGGGTTCAAAGACCCCCCCAATGAATTGTAATCCGAAAAGCTAACTACCCCCCCCCCCCCATAGACTTTTTCCCTTTCCACACTAGTTCTATAAAAAATCGCTGCTAACGTTTTTCCTCAACCCCCCTCCCCAAAACCCCCCTCATCCCCCAAGTACATGTAAAAACCGTCAAACTACATTAAAACTCTACCCACTCACCCGGCACCCCCCTTAATCCAAAATTTAAGGCCCTTAGGAATGGCCATTGCCCCCCCCCCCCCCCCAAATTTTAAAAGCCCCCATCCATAACCTCACCCCCCCCCAAAAGGGACAAAAAATATCCCCATGAAAAGCCCCTTTTGATGTCCCCCCAAAGCAAACATGAGTCCTCTCTCACAAGACCCCCTTTTTCACAACACATCCTAGAGGTAAAATTTCCCATCAGAAAAGATTACTAATCTCGTACCCTCCCGGGTATTTTAAACAAGCCAACTTCCCCCTTTTGCTTACCAGTAATTCCCGGTATACAGCAAGCCCCGAAGAACCCCTTTCCACCACAGCACCCACCATTCGTTTGACCTTTTAAATGGACACCTGTTTTACATGTAATAAAAACCCTCAAAGCCTCACATCCCAAAACCCTTCCAACCAAAATCTTCGTGCATCCTCCATTCCCCACCTACCCTGACCCCTTGTTCCCCCAGTCCGGGTATACTTGTTTAATATATAAACCATTTCTTATGCCCAATGACATCAGGCCAAGACCCCCCGTCCCCCCCCTCCAAACCCCACGTCCTTCTCAACATGCCCCCCCAAAACCCCCCACTACCTTAGAACTTTCCTCGAAATTTTGCAATACCTTTTCTCTTTAAAGGGGAAAACCCGCCCCTCCCCACACCTTACTGTAAACCAAGTTGACCCAAACTCCTGCTGAAATTACGTCCCAGCCCCTTAAGCCTCCCAGCCCACCCAAAAACCCTGCTCCCAACTAATTCCCAATTTTTTTCCTACTCTCCTGCACTTCCGCCCTGTACCCTATTCCACAAACCCTTTAAATTTTTCCCCCAAAGACCATCCCAACCCCCCCCCCAAGCTCCCTCCCACCCCTTCCCCCACCTTAATAGTCTCGACTTCATTAAAAAAAACTCTCTACCCCCCAGCGTCCCCAAAAATCCCAAAGATTCCCCCAAATTTCCTTGATCTTCCTCATGCTTACCACACATAGTATCATCTACACCCCAAATCCCCCCCCCCCCCCCCCCCCCTAATCCTGTGTTATTTTTTTACCCCATCCCCCCCCCTAAAATGGATTCTGTACGAGGCAAAAAATAAAGAGAAGTGGACAGCCCTGCCTCAAACCCTTCCTCAGTAGGGTCCCCCCAATTCCATTAACCCCGTACCCAAATCTGCTCCCCCATACAAGGTTTGCACCCCTCTCCCAAAATTCTAAACCAAATGTTCCAAAAAAAAACTTTTTCCCTTTAACTCTACGCTTTGCCCCTTCCTTTCCCCCTCCTGCTCCTCATAAAAAACCCTTTTGCTAATGCCCGTCCCCCTCCTTTTTCCCGGTACCCTGTCCCCCTTCCACTGATCCTAAAACCTTCTTCGTTATTTCCCGTTTTCTAAATTTTATAATCTGCACCTTGGTTTGCTCTTTACTCAATCTTTTCCCCTTTCTCTTGGGCCCCCCGATCTGTTTTCTGGGGCTTCCCCTCCCCCATGCTCCCCTATGTTTCCGCTTCCCTAACCCCTACCTTTGGGTTTTCCCCCTAAAATCTTTTAAAAATCTTCGTTTCCTAATGCCCGGGGGCTTCCCTCTTGTAAAAACCGCCTCCCCCCCTCCTCCTCCTAATCTCCCCGCTTTCGTTTCCCCTTGTCCCTACTTGTATTCTTTTCTAAACCCCAAAAAACCCCCCTCACTGAATTCCTGTTCCTCCTCTTTCTCCCTAAACCAATAAATCGCTTTTCCCCTTATCAAACTTACGGTGACCCCCCCACCCAATCCCCCCCCCCCCTCAGCACCACAATCGCATTGTCCCATCTTTCGTTTCCCTAAATTTTCAGGCTAACCGGGTTCGTCACCCTTTAACACCTCCTTATCTGCCCTAACTTAAATTTGCTTAAAATTTTCATTATTAATCCTTTTAATCCCCTCCTTGGCAAAACACCCCACCCTTTTTCCCCCCCCCACCCCCCCCCAACGCTCAAAGGGGTTCCCGGATTTTAAACCATTCCCCCATGCCTTTCCCCATACCTAAAAAACTTGTATTTTCTTTTCCCGCCTCCCACCATCGAAACCTCCCACCACCCTCCCCCCCCAGCAATTTTCCACCTTTCCCCCAAAATGACCTTCATCCCCCCCTCAGAACCTCCTTTTTTCCTCCCCATTTTCCCTTTTAAACCATACCCCCCCAACACTATACCCCTGTATCCGAAAAAACCGACACAAAATCCCCCCCCCCCAAACCCCGACAATTATCCTATTAACCTCCCCCCAAAAATTCCAGAAAACGTGTGTCCCCCCATCTCCCCCCCTAAACCCACCCTTAAACCCTCATTTAAACCCCTCCCTTGTTCACCCAAACACATCCCCCCCCCCCCCCGGTCCCCATCCCATACCCATCACCGTTTCCAATCAAAAATTTTAAGTCTTTGGAATAAAACCCCGGGAATATAATCAAAAAACCCCCACAAAATCACTTTCTCAAAATTTTACTTGCCCATATATACCCCAAAAGAAACAACCCTTTCCTCACCCCCGTGCCCCCTCACCCCTTACATCCCTCCCCCCCCCCCCTCCTCCCAACCCAGAACGAAGGGTGGTTTCCACCTATCTACCCCCCTTTTAATTCAAACATTATGACAAACATTTTTCCCCCCCTTTACTCCCTAACCTAGGTTATCTCCCAAAAAAAAAACCCCAAAAACCTTTTAAAACCCCCGAACCAAACCTTTTTTTTCCCCAATTTTAAGCCCATTGCAAATTTTTTACACAACCCTTAATTTCTAAAACCCCTTTCCCCCTTCCCCCCTTAACTACCCTTACCCTTTCTCAGTACCCGTACCATTTTAATCCTTTTTTCCCCAACCTTCCTCCACCCCTTTTCCTTGCCCCCCCCCACTTTCCCCGAAAAACCCCCTCCCCTTGCCCTTTTTTTAACCCCCAGTTCTTTTGGGGGTCTTGCCCGGTTTAAAACTCACTCAAAAAACCCCAACCTTTTTCCTTTTTTCCAAAAAAATTCCTCCGCCCCTCCTGAGGGCTTCCCCCCCCCTTCCTTCCCCCTCGTATTCCTTCCCTTCCCCTGTTTTCCCGTCAACCAAGCTTATTTCCACTTACTTCTCAGGGACCATCCCCCCCCACCGTCCGTCAAGAACTCCCCGCCCCCGCACCGCTTCCAGAAACTTTCCGGGGTGACTCTTTAGCCCCCCCCCCCCGGGGATGGGGGCCCCCCCCCCCTGCCCCCGGGGGGTAACACGGTGCCGACCGTCGATACTTCCCGTTCTACCCCTCACTCCACGACCACTCGTCCTGCTTCCCCCTCTCCCAACTCAGGGATCAAATCACATGGTCTTGCTCCACGCCCCCGACCCGGGGGCCCTGTAGGTGCCCCTTGGCACTGTGCTGCCTATGGTCAATACACATAGTCGACAGGTCTTTTTCTGGCCGGATAGTGTACAAAGCCTGCGCCCGACTCCCCAGCATGACTAGGCGGTATAGGCCTAGCCAACGTATTTTGAGGGGAAAAAGCCCTCGGGCTCCCTTTATATGGCCCTTCTGTCCCTTACTCCCATCGTTTTCCCAAAAACTTTACCGTAGTTGTTGAAAACCTCCTGTATACTTTTCGCCGTCGCCCCGAAAGAGAATTTCCCCCCTTCACCCCGTATAGTCCCCGGATCGTCAGCATAACAAGTCCACTGCCGAGTTCACCGTCACCTTTCCCCTCCCGGTACTCTTCAAAAAGTCTGGTAAATCCACCCCCCAAGGAAGGCTCCCTTTACGCTGGGAGGGGTCTTTTATCTAGGGAAATTGGATCTGTGTCCCGTTCCCCGAATTAAAACCTGAAGCCTTCACCCCCCCAAGGGGCTGATAAACCTACGGGTTTAGTGCTTCCCCCTTGATTATAAAAATTTTAAATGTCGGCCCGGTAAAGATTCAGTTTCAGGAATACTCGGGGCATCCCCTTTAAGGGAACACCATAATTCCTCGTTTGGGGACACCATACGTCCCTGTGATAGCAGTAGCAATGTTTGCATCGTGCTCCATAACGTGCCCCTCCACGTTACAAACAGGTTAAACCGCTGTCCCCCCGGACCCATTTTGTCTTCAGTTGCTAAAGGTCACCCCCAAGGGCAGGGTACTACTAGGCGTGCGTCCTCTCTCCCCGGAGGTCGAGAGACGAATACGAAGGGTTTTGGTTGGATGACTAGTTTTTACTAGGTCTGATGCCGTCTCCCTTTCCCTTAAGGGGGGTGACCCACTAAAATGGGCATTGGGCAAGCCGGGGTACATGGAAATGTTTCGCATGGGGCATAGGGCCCGCTGCATGTTCCTTCTTTTTATGTTCTAATGTTCTTAGAAGTGTACTTGGGCAAATACCCCGTAAAAAAAACGATGTAAATTTAAAAGAGAGGTGCTTCCTTAAAAAGCCCTTTATCAAAAATCTGAAATTATTAATTTTCCAGACTTTTTCAAGGCAAAAAGAAATGCTGGTTAAGATAGAAAAAACTGTGATGGGAAAATATGAATCGAGTCCAGCAAGACCCAAGGCAGCAAAAACCTATTATCAAAATTGAAAAAAAAAACCCCAAAAAAAATTTTTCTTTATATGGGAAAAACCATTGAACCTGTCCCGTACTGAAAACTTGCTTTAAAGGAATTAAACTTAAACCGAATTGATGAATATAAAGATGACTTATGAATCCTATCATAAACCCCAAATTTTTTACCCTTTTACATTCTTTTTATATTTCGCATTTAATGTCCTTTGGGTTTAATGTCTTGGGTTTAAAGTCTTGGTTAATGTCTTGGTTAATGTCTTTTTGGGTTTAAAGTCTTGGTTAATGCAGTAACATCCAAACTTCTAACATCCCAAATTTTTTTTAACTCATTTTTCTTGTTTCTAACTTTATGATTATTTACGTAATATGGGCTAAGAAAGTATTTCTTCACTATTCTTGTATTTCTTTTCTTGCCTAGTAGAATTGTTGCTAGTGTCAGTCATACAGTTTGATAATCTGTTATCTACGTCCTTCATCACATCTCCAGGGACGTACACCTTATACTTAACTTTGTGTTTTTGATGTGCAGATCACATTTTTTTCACATTTTCAGTCGTAATACTTTCCTGCTCACCAGTTTGCTGTAACTGCAGTAACTGTTTCAGTCATAATATTTTCCTGCTCACCAGTTTGCTGTAACTGCAGTAACTGTTTCAGTCATAATACTTTCCTGCTCACCAGTTTGCTGTAACTGCAGTAACTGTTTCAGTCGTAATACTTTCCTGCTCACCAGTTTGCTGTAACTGCAGTAACTGTTTCAGTCGTAATACTTTCCTGCTCACCAGTTTGCTGTAACTGCAGTAACTGTTTCATAGTACTTTCCTGCTCACCAGTTTGCTGCAACTGCAGTAACTGTATCTTCTTCCTAGGTTCCTCCAGCTGTGCCTTCACCTGACCATACTAGTTGACTAATTTCATTACATTTAGATTTTTAGCTGCTAGCTCCTTACATTTCAATAGCGTTTACCGTGAAAATTCCCTGAGAACGTCTTCCTAAGACTGATCAACTCATTGCTAAAACAGGTCAACTCACTACTAACGCAGGTCAACTCATTACTACGACAGGTCAACTCATTACTAAGACAGGTCAACTCATTACTAAGAAAGATCAACTCATTACTAACACAGGTCGACTCATTACTAACACAGGTCAACTCATTACAAACACAGGTCAACTCATTACCAACACAAGTCAACTCATTACTAACACAGGTCAACTCATTACCAACACAGGTCAACTCACTGCTAACACAAGGCAACTCACTAACACAGGTCAACTCATTACCAACACAGGTCAACTCATTACCAACACAGGTCAACTCATTACTAACACAGGTCAACTCATTACTAACACAGGTCAACTCATTACTAACACAGGTCAACTCATTACTAACACAGGTCAACTCATTACTAACACAGGTCAACTCATTACCAACACAGGTCAACTCATTACCAACACAGGTCAACTCATTACCAACACAGGTCAACTCATTACCAACACAGGTCATTTTATTACTAATATAGGTCAACTCGCTACCGGAAATAGATAAATTCAATGTGACACAAGTCTATTTACTACTGACTCACTTGCGCGTTATCCATGTTTGTTTACCTGGAGTTTACCTGGAGAGGGTTTCGGGGGTCAACGCCCCCGCAGCTCGGGCTGAGACCAGGCTTCATGGTGGATCAGGGTCTGATCAACCAGGTTGTTACTCGTATGCATTGATTTTCCATATATTCTCTTGTGATAAAGCCCCGTCATGGGCGAAACAGAGACCATCATACTCGTGTGCTCTCAACAATCCACAGTGATGTTTACCCCCTCACAATATATTGCTGCAAATATAAATTTAATTATCAAACTATTTTGGAAACTCAATTCCCACAGTAAGGAAAATAAGATATTACTATTACAGGAAACGTGCCGCCCCTAATTGAAGCTGTACTGAGCAGGAACCTGACACTGGTGGAGACGCTCCTGAGACACTGTCCTGACCTCACTGTCTTGGACGCCACAGGTAAGACAATGAATTGTTTTCTGTAGAGGATGTATCGTTAAAGAACTTATTTTGCATTACATTTAAAATTGGTTTGAAAAATTACAAGATGTCTTTTAGAGTTTTTCAGACATGTATAATGTAATGTCGTGCTGAATAGGTAAAACTTGCAATTTTGGCTTAAATAGCAATGCAATTGTGTCCGAATAAGACAAGCGAGAATTTGTGTATGCATTAATTTCGCAAAAATTATTCTCAATCTAACGGAAAAAATATATTTCATTGTTTGTTTATTATTAAATTATTGTAAACTTATCTAAAATATATTTAGTTGGATTAAGTTAAATTAAATTGCGTTTGTTATAATAAGGTTAGGTAAGATTTATAAGGGTCTTTTGGTAGAATATTATTAATTTTTACACTAACATAAATGAAGAAAAATATACCTTTAAACGTATAAGAGAAAATTTTAGAAACGACTAAATTTTAAAGGAGTTCTTGCTAACTGACCAGTTTTAACCCATTCGGCACAAAACACACACACACACACACACACACACACACACACACACACATATATATATATATATATATATATATATATATATATATATATATATATATATATATATATATATATATATAATTATTGTAACCATGAATGAGTGGTACTAAACAATAACAACACTGCGATTAGCCGAGGATTCGAACCTATGTCGTTTTAGCCCGCTTCATTGTGAGCAAAAAATCACACATGACGCTCTAACCCACGGGACCATGCAATCCTACAAGAATCACGCACCCAGAAGAACTAGGTGTTTTTACCTCATGATGTGGCTGTGCATCAGCTTTGACTCAGCTTTGACTCAGCTTTGACTTTTAATGCTGTGTTATTCTCAAATTGCTGCCCAACATTTCTTCTTACCCATTCATTTTCATTTCTGTTTTTTCTCCTTGTTTCAGTATCTCTGGTATTCATTATGTCGTCCATGACCTTCCACTTGTAGATTTTGCCTCCCTGTACCTCTGAGTGAACAATGAACTCATTCTGTTCTTGCTTTTGCTTCTTTTTTCTGTTTACGAATTTCTCCTCCTCTCGATGCTTTCCAGCTACGTATTCATCATTGAATTTGCTGCCTTCCCTTGTGGCTCCCTTTCCCATGGCACTCTGCTCAAGCGTTGCCTCACACCATCATAGTCTTCCCTCTGAAGTTAGATTTGTCCATTCCTTCATATCCTATATTCCTCACCACGTTCACTTCCATAAGATAATCAAATCTCAACGTGGTCGTTCATCGTAGTCGCTAATACCAAGTGGCCTCTCATATTCAGTGTTGACCTGCCTTAGAATCATTTAGGGGTGAATACAAGATCCAGCCGTGGTGGTTCGTCGCCTCGTATCTCTCTGTCCCTAACATGTTGATACACAGTGTTTTTTATCACTACCGCCAACAGCTTAGTCCTCCCTATTTCCAGTCCCTCATGTGGCTCTAGATTTTCCCATTCCATTTCCTTATGGTTGAAGTTTCTCATGATCAGTAGTTTTGCAGTGAAGATTTAGACACTTATGCAACATAAGTGTGTTTGCATTGCCCATGTGGGCCCTTCTAACTACCTCCGCTATCGTGATCACCATTACCCTGTTGGTGCCTCCTGCTGTTGGAGTGTTTTGTAGTCCCTATTATGTAGTCATTTCATTCTCCCAATTCATTCCGTTCGTTTCCTCAAAAAACCACTGGTTCCTGATCATCAGCAATACTCCTCCACCTGTTCTGTATTCTCTGTCCTTTCACAGTAGTTGATATCCTTCTGGTAAAACCGCATCTGTAATCACTGTAAGCTTAGAGTCTGCTAGTCTTTGCTACAATATCTGAGGATGATTTGCTATTCGCTTTTTTCATAGTATACCACATTTTCAATTTTCTTTCAGTTACTGTGTTCATATTTTCGGGTTTCTATTCTCCTGGTTCTTTCTCATGTATCAAGGAAGGAGTGAGTATAGAGGAGGGTGAAGGATGGGAGGATAAAAGCTGATTGCATGAGTGGGTATTACAATGGATGAGGGTGGGACTGTGGGTGTGGGTGAAGGGTGGATGGGGACTAGGGGATGGGTAGGTTGGAGACTGTTGTAGGGGGTGGGACTGTCAGAAAGGATCCAGACTGCACTGGTTAGAATTACGAGTGCGGGTGTAGGTGGGTGAGGATAGGAGTAAGAGTCGATTTATTCTGAGTTATTGTGTTTGAATGAGATGGGGAAGTTGGGGTTTGAAAGACTATTTGTGTCAGAACTTGGTGTGACCCCTGCAGATAGAGCTTCTACACGATGAGGCTGAGCATGGTGGTCCCCTAAGGCAGAGCTTCCACACGGTGAGGCTGAGCACGGTGTCCCCTGAGGCAGAACGTCTGCACCTGTCACTGTGTTCACTGGTACTTCTACTTATCTGTGACTTCCTTACTCTCTCCTTCAGTAGTTCCCTCTCCTGTAACGATCTGTCCTGTCAAGAAACTCATGATATCTGTCGGTCACCTTCAATATTTTCTGTCTCTAGGTCCCTTCTCGTTCCATTCCTGATGCAATGATCAGTTTAATCAGCCATATTTTGTTCCTTGTGTACTTCCATATACCCTGGAAATATGCCGCCTGGCCCTCAGCACCCGTATGTTCAATGATGTTTTGAACCTCGTATTTACCTGATCCTAATATTTCATCAATCATCCCTTCAGCCTGTCGAAGACAATGGATAATCAGTGACCACTTACTCTCCTCCTTCCTCCTCTCACTTCCTTTTCTTCAAGACTTCATTCTCTTTTGTTATCCTGTGCTTCGCTGTGCGCCATATCATCTCCCTCACCTCCCGGTTTCCTGAGAGCATTTCCATAATATTCTTGCTTGCCGTGTTGCCCTCGCTTCTGGCTCTACACTTGGAGAACTTTGTATTACCTCCACCTCATACTTCCTTTCCTTCATCTCCTCGAGATTTGACTTAATCTTTTTGAGATCGTCTTCCAGGTGATACACGTTTAGCTCAGCAGCAATAGACCTTTTATGTGCCTTTCATAGTGTGTGAGTGTAAGTGTGTGAGTGAATGAGAGAGAGAGAGAGAGAGAGAGAGAGAGAGAGAGAGAGAGAGAGAGAGGAAGGGGGTGGAACGGGAAAGGGTACCCAGGCGAGTTTGCTACAAATTTATTTATTTATTTTATGTCTTTGTAAACAGTACATTGAGATTTTGTATTTACAATAGTGGGTTGTAATGTAAAGAGAGCCTCTATTACGCCTAGGCATTATGGGTCAGCTTAACATTATTGGCTTACTGTCTACTTAACACTAACGATTATATCATAGTTGTACAGTAGGATAGTAATTATTTCATAGTTGTACAGTAGATTATTAATTATAAATGAATAAAAATTTGTATACGACAAAAGATATATTCATATATTCGAAAATGCTTTTTTGTGAAAACAATGATTCAATTATATTCCTGTCAACAATGGATAAAAGGTTCAAAGTGATTGTTGAAGTTATGATGTGGGAGTACATAAGTGAGTATGTGTGTACTGAGTATTAGCGTTTAGTCTAGGGTGATTAAGTGGCTTTTGAGAAGAGTCCTAAATTGATTTTCAGACCGGGTTACTTCTGGTAATGAATTCCATATTTTGGGGCCCTTTCTGTGCATAAAGTTTTTACAGTGTGATATGGACACGAGGTATATCAAAAAGAGATCTGTGTCTTGTGTTATGGTCTTGTGTCCTGTTTAGGTTGGTGAGGAGAAGTTTGAGTGGAGGGTTTATATTTGTGCGTATTGTTCTGTGTATGTAGTAGGCACATGAATAAGTATGGATGTTCTTAATGGTGAGCAGATTCAGACTTTTGAAAATTGGTGGAGTATGCTGGCGGGAGTGGGAATTTGTTATCATTCTTACTGCTGCCTTTTGCTGGGTTATTAGGGGTTTTAGGTGATTGGATGTTGATCCCCATGCACAAATTCCATATGTAAGATAAGAGTATATGAGTGAATGGAACAGTGCCAGGAGAGCTGATTTTGGAACGTAGTACCTTATCTTTGATAGTATGCCTTGGAGATTTTCTTGGTGGTTTGTTGTATGTGTGCCCGGAACTTAAGGCTACTGTCAAGGTGGATACCTAGGAATTTTCCCTCTGTAAGTCTTGTGACTGATGATCCATTTAGCGTTACGTTAAATGGATCATTTGCAGCTTTGTTTCCAAACTGAATGAAATAGGTTTTATCAGTGTTCAGGGTAAGTTTGTTAGTCATCATCCAGGCAGATATTTTCTGTAATTCGGCATTGACTGTGTTTGCTAGTATGACTGTGTTTGGGTGGGAAAAGACATATGTAGTGTCATCTGCAAATATGGGTTTGAGTAGCTGTGATGCATTCGATAGATCATTGATGTAGATGAGAAAGAGGAGTGGTCCAAGGACGCTTCCTTGTGGGACTCCTACTGTGATTGGTTGGGAGGAAGAGTTTGCATCATTTGCATACATATATTGAGTTCTGTTACTAAGGTATGATTTTAGGTAGTTGGGGGAGTGGCCTCTGATACCATAGCGCGTTAATTTGGAGTACAGCAGTTCATGGTCGACTGTATCGAAAGCTTTGCGTAAATTAATGAAAATGCCCAGCGGGACTTCTTTCTTTTCAAGTGAGGTATATATTAGTTCTAGCATGTGTATGATAGCATCATTTGTGCTTTTATTATTCCTGAATCCAAACTGACAAGTGTTTAATATGTTGTGTGAGACGAGGTAGGAATAGATCCGTCTATGAATTAATTTTTCAAAGATTTTAGAGAGCAGTGGTGAGTTAGATATTGGTCTATAGTTATTCAAGTCAGCTTGGTCACCTCCTTTATGGATCGGAGTGACCCTCGTTATTTTGAGGATTGTTGGGAAGGTAGATGATTCAATGGATTTGTTAAAGAGCGTTGCAATAATTGGTGACAATACTTGAGAAACTTTTTTGTACATAAAAGCTGGCTAGTTGTTTATGTCTCCTGCCTTGTTTTTAAGGGTGTTTATGATTAGCGTAACTTCTGTGGGGTTGGTTGGAGCTAGGAATAGCGTATTTGGGAGGTACGTAGGAGGTAGTCTGATGGACGGGTGTTTGTGCTTGGTATTTTGTTTGCTAGATTTCTTCCTATGGTGGAGAAGAAAACATTAAGTCTGTTTGCTGTTTCGGTTGGAGTGACTAGGGGTTCATCTGATTTTGTTAGTTTGATTGTTTTGTTTTTGGATAACTTTTTAGTTCCAAGAATTTCAGATAGAGTTTTCCAGGGTTTTTTTTCATATCACCTTTGATGTTATGTAATCTATTTTCATAATACAATCTTTTAGACCTTCTTATCAAGCTGGTAAGTGCTGACGAGTAACGTTTAGACTGTTCTCTAGTTATTTGACCCAATTCTATACTGTTTTTCATATTTGTGCTTTATGTTAATGGATTTGAGGATGCTTGGTGTTAGCCAGGGATTATTCAGTCTCTTTGCTGTTGTCAACAAGTCAGTTGTTGTGTCTGTGACCGTGTCATTGTATATGTTTGACTGATTTTCATCCCAGCTGTTATGTTTATAAACTATAACACTTGTAGATTTTTAAACACCTGTGCAACCCCCCTCACTACGTAAGTCAGACTTATCTCTACTACAGTTATATCGGCCTACCAACATACCTTTCGTAAGCATATCGCCTGTTACCTAACTCACATAGTTAGGCTACGTATAAAGTGATGTTTCACAGCCAGCTAAATGTAAAGCACAGAGAGAAACCCAAGACAAACTGATCCCAATGAACACATTAAGTACCGTACAAATGGACGTCATGGCTGCGGTACAACCCGCGGTCGTGGCTGCGGTACAACCCGCGGTCGTGGCTGCGGTACAACCCGCGGTCGTGGCTGCGGTACAACCCGCGGTCGTGGCTGCGGTACAACCCGCGGTCGTGGCTGCGGTACAACCCGCGGTCGTGGCTGCGGTACAACCCGCGGTCGCGGCTGCGTGCAACCCGCGGTCGTGGCTGCGGTACAACCCGCGGTCGTGGCTGCGGTACAACCCGCGGTCGTGGCTGCGGTACAACCCGCGGTCGTGGCTGCGGTACAACCCGCGGTCGTGGCTGCGGTACAACCCGCGGTCGTGGCTGCGGTACAACCCGCGGTCGTGGCTGCGGTACAACCCGCGGTCGCGGCTGCGTGCAACCCGCGGTCGTGGCTGCGGTACAACCCGCGGTCGTGGCTGCGGACAACCCGCGGTCGCGGCTGCGGTACAACCCCCGGTCGCGGCTGCGGTACAACCCGCGGTCGTGGCTGCGGTACAACCCGCGGTCGTGGCTGCGGTACAACCCGCGGTCGCGGCTGCGTGCAACCCGCGGTCGTGGCTGCGGTACAACCCGCGGTCGCGGCTGCGTGTACAACCCGCGGTCGCGGCTGCGTGCAACCCGCGTCGTGGCTGCGGTACAACCCGCGGTCGTGGCTGCGGTACAACCCGCGGTCGTGGCTGCGGTACAACCCGCGGTCGAGGCTGCGGTACAACCCGCGGTCGTGGCTGCGGTACAACCCGCGGTCGCGGCTGCGTGCAACCCGCAGTCGTGGCTGCGGTACAACCCGCGGTCGTGGCTGCGGTACAACCCGCGGTCGTGGCTGCGGTACAACCCGCGGTCGTGGCTGCGGTACAACCCGCGGTCGTGGCTGCGGTACAACCCGCGGTCGTGGCTGCGGTACAACCCGCGGTCGCGGCTGCGTGCAACCCGCGGTCGTGGCTGCGGTACAACCCGCAGTCGTGGCTGCGGTACAACCCGCGGGTCGCGGCTGCGTGCAACCCGCGGTCGCGGCTGCGTGCAACCCGCGGTCGCGGCTGCGTGCAACCCGCGGTCGTGGCTGCGGTACAACCCGCGGTCGCGGCTGCGGTACAACCCGCGGTCGCGGCTGCGTGCAACCCGCGGTCGTGGCTGCGGTACAACCCGCGGTCGTGGCTGCGGTACAACCCGCGGTCGTGGCTGCGGTACAACCCGCGGTCGTGGCTGCGGTTACAACCCGCGGTCGCGGCTGCGTCAACCCGCGGTCGTGGCTGCGGTACAACCCGCGGTCGTGGCTGCGGTACAACCCGCGGTCGTGGCTGCGGTACAACCCGCGGTCGCAGCTGCGGTACAACCCACGGTCGCGGCTGCGTGCAACCCGCGGTCGCGGCTGCGTGCAACCCGCGGTCGTGGCTGCGGTACAACCCGCGGTCGTGGCTGCGGTACAACCCGCGGTCGTGGCTGCGGTACAACCCGCGGTCGCGGCTGCGGTACAACCCGCGGTCGCGACTGCGTGCAACCCGCGGTCGTGGCTGCGGTACAACCCGCGGTCGGCTGCGGTACAACCCGCGGTCGCGGCTGCGTGCAACCCGCGGTCGTGGCTGCGGTACAACCCGCGGTCGTGGCTGCGGTACAACCCGCGGTCGTGGCTGCGGTACAACCCGCGGTCGTGGCTGCGGTACAACCCGCGGTCGTGGCTGCGGTACAACCCGCGGTCGTGGCTGCGGTACATCCCGCGGTCGTGGCTGCGGTACAACCCGCGGTCGTGGCTGCGGTACAACCCGCGGTCGTGGCTGCGGTACAACCCGCGGTCGTGGCTGCGGTACAACCCGCGGTCGTGGCTGCGGTACAACCCGCGGTCGTGGCTGCGGTACAACCCGCGGTCGTGGCTGCGGTACAACCCGCGGTCGTGGCTGCGGTACAACCCGCGGTCGTGGCTGCGGTACAACCCGCGGTCGTGGCTGCGGTACAATCCGCGGTCGTGGAGATGTCATTTCACTAAAATTTATGCCCAGATACTCGAATATCAAAGTTTATCATTACAGAACAAGTCTGCGTGTGTGTCTGCATGTGTGTGTGTCTGCATGTGTGTGTGTCTGCATGTGTGTGTGTCTGCATGTGTGTGAGTCGCTCGTGGTGGTGTGCTGCATGTGTGTGTCTGCATGTGTGTGTGTCTGCATGTGTGTGTGTCTGCATGTGTGTGTGTCTGCATGTGTGTGTGTCTGCATGTGTGTGTGTCTGCATGTGTGTGTGTCTGCATGTGTGTGTGTCTGCATGTGTGTGGTCTGCATGTGTGTGTGTCTGCATGTGTGTGTGTGTCTGCATGTGTGTGTGTCTGCGTGTGTGTGTGTCTGCATGTGTGTCTGCATGTGTGTGTGTCTGCATGTGTGTCTGCATGTGTGTGTGTCTGCATGTGTGTGTGTCTGCATGTGTGTGTGTCTGCATGTGTGTGTGTCTGCATGTGTGTGTGTCTGCATGTGTATGTCTGCATGTGTGTCTGCATGTGTATGTGTCTGCATGTGTGTCTGCAAGTGTGTTTGTCTGCATGTGTGTGTCTGCATGTGTATGTCTGCATGTGTGTCTGCATGTGTATGTGTCTGCATGTGTGTCTGCATGTGTGTTTGTCTGCATGTGTGTGTGTCTGCATGTGTGTGTGTCTGCATGTGTGTGTGTCTGCATGTGTGTGTCTGCATGTGTGTGTGTCTGCATGTGTGTGTGTCTGCATGTGTGTATGTCTGCATGTGTGTCTGCATGTGTATGTGTCTGCATGTGTGTCTGCATGTGTGTTTGTCTGCATGTGTGTGTGTCTGCATGTGTATGTCTGCATGTGTGTCTGCATGTGTATGTGTCTGCATGTGTGTCTGCATGTGTGTTTGTCTGCATGTGTGTTTGTCTGCATGTGTGTTTGTCTGCATGTGTGTTTGTCTGCATGTGTGTGTGTCTGCATGTGTGTTTGTCTGCATGTGTGTGTCTGCATGTGTGTGTGTGTGTCTGCATGTGTTTGTCTGCATGTGTGTCTGCATGTGTGTGTGTCTGCATGTGTATGTGTCTGCATGTGTATGTGTCTGCATGTGTGTGTGCCTGCATGTGTGTTTGTCTGCATGTGTGTGGTTTGCATGCGGTTTGTCGCAGTGTTGTCTGCATGTGTGTGTATCTGCATGTGTGTTTGTCTGCATGCGTGTTTGTCTGCATGTGTGTTTGCATGGTGTGTTTATCTGCATGTGTGTCTGCATGGTGTGTTTGCATGTGTGTGTCTGGATGCATGTGTGTCTGCATGTGTATGTGTCTGCATGTGTGTGTGCCTGCATGTGTGTTTGTCTGCATGTGTGTGTATTTGCATGCGTGTTTGTCTGCATGTGTTTGTCTGCATGTGTGTGTATCTGCATGTGTGTTTGTCTGCATGCGTGTTTGTCTGCATGTGTGTTTGCATGTGTGTTTGCATGTGTGTCTGCATGTGTGTGTGTGTCTGCATGTGTGTGTATTTGCATGTGTTTGCATGT
This sequence comes from Cherax quadricarinatus, assembly GCF_026875155.1. Taxonomy (NCBI): domain Eukaryota; kingdom Metazoa; phylum Arthropoda; class Malacostraca; order Decapoda; family Parastacidae; genus Cherax; species Cherax quadricarinatus. Next base: position 7,497,473 of record NC_069469.1, on the reverse strand, counting down.
GTGTGTATCTGCATGTGTGTTTGTCTGCATGCGTGTTTGTCTGCATGTGTGTTTGCATGTGTGTTTGCATGTGTCTGCATGTGTGTGTGTGTCTGCATGTGTGTGTATTTGCATGTGTTTGTCTGCATGTGTGTGTCTGCATGTGTGTTTGCCTGCATGCGTGTTTGCATGCATGTTTGCATGTGTGTTTATCTGCATGTGTGTCTGCATGGTGTGTTTGTGTGTGTGCACTCACCTATTTGTGGTTGCAGGGGTCGATTCATAGCTCCTGGCCCCGATATAGGTAGGAAGCTATCTCCTGCTATTGCGGGCACCGCCGTCATGGCCAGAGGCATAGCACGGCAGCTACGTGTGGGCACGTGAGGCCTCGGCTTCAATCATCGCCTCGTGTGTGTGTGTGTGTGTATGCATGTGTGTGTGTGTGTGTACTCACCTATATATGGTTGCAGGGGTCGAGCACAGCTCCTGGCTCCACCTCTTCGCTAGTTGCGACTATGTCACTCTCTCCCCGCCTGATCATTCCTCTTCCGAAAGCTGTGTATGGATCCTGCCTCCACTACACTCTCCAAATTGTTTCACTTCCTGACAATTCCAAGGCTAAAGGAATGCTTCCTAAGATTCCTATGCCTCGTCTGAGTTTTCAACTTCCAGTTGTGTCCCTTTGTCCCGTGTCTCATCTCTAAACCTTGTATATTTCACTCTATATTTTGTATGTCGTTTTCATATCCCCCTTATTCTTCCTATCCTCTAGCGTCATCAGGATGAGTTCTCTTAACCTTTCCTAATAAGACGTACCTCTTAGTTCCTGATCTAGTCTTGCTGCAAACTATTGCTCTCTTTCCAGTTTCTTGACGTGTTTGTCCAGGTGTGGACTCCAAGCTAGTGCTCCGCACACAAATATGGGCCTGACGTACACGGTGCACAGTGTCGTCAATGACTCCATACTTCGATATCGAAACGATGTTCTCAGGTTTGCCAGGCGCCCATATGCTGCAGCTATTTGATTGTTGGGTGCCTCAGGGAATATGCTCGGTATAATGCTCACCCCAAGATCCTTTTCCTTATGTGAGGTTTACAGTTTTTCATCCCCTACCCTGTAATCCATTTGCGATCATTTTGTCCTTCCCCAAGCTTTATGACATTGCACTTAGTAGGCTTTAACTCCAAGAGCCATTTGTTGGACCAGGCTTGCAGCCTGTCCAGATTTCCTTGTAATTTTACCTGATTTTCGTCTGCTTGTATTCTCGTTAATACTTTCACATCATCAGGAAACAGCGACACCTCTGAATCTATTCTTTCCATCATAACATTCACATATACAAGAAACAGCACCGGACTGACCCTTGTGGAACCCCACCTGTCACATGCGCCCGCTCTTAGACCTCATTATTTACCAACATTCATTGTTTCCTTCCTGTCAGATATACTGTGATCCATAGCAGTCTCCTGTGTGGTACCGTGCCGAAAACCTTCTTAATGTCCAAGAAAATGCCATCGACACCTCCCTCTCTCTCCTGTTTTACATCTGTTACCTTGTCATAGAACTCAAGTAGGTTTGTGATACAGGATTTCCCATCAGTGAAGCTACCTTGCTCCTTTTGGTCCTTTTTTTTATATCCTTCAGGATTTTCAGTGCATCCACCAGGCTTTATATCTTTTCCTCGGCAGCTACAGCTAGTAACGCCCACTTCTTATATATATCTTGTCTATCATTGTATTGACAACCTCATTTAGCCTTTTTACCCCTCTCTTGTTTCACTGTGCTTTTGAGTCTGCCCATGCTTCTGTCTCAGACCAGCAGTACTGGGTTCCCTTGCCTCGACGTCCTACCTTCTGAGATCCCTTTTTTTGTTTTATCCTGTCAGGATGTGCTATCGCAGAGGTGTGTGTGTGTGTGTGTGTGTGTGTGTGTGTGTGTGTGTGTGTGTGTGTGTGTGTGTGTGTGTGTATGTTTTTGTGTGTATGTGATTCCTCACAATCGTGAGACAGATTATTTATTATAATATTTTTAAAAGAGTCTCCTGGTACCGGGAATTTTTTCTCCACTGACGATTCTGGTACCAATATTTTGCCCATCCTCAGTAGAATCTCGTCTGCTAACAAAATAAAAATAAAGTGATCTCTTTCTTACAGGATTGAACGCCTCTGCGAGAGCCGCTCAGCTTGGGTATACAGATCTCATAACCCTTATTGAAGGTTCGTATTTATGTTTCACTCTGTTATCTTTTGTCCAGCTGGACCATAGCTGTGCGTGGTAAGAGAAGTCACACCAAGTGTGGCATTCATGTTTCATGTGTGGCTGTCATGTCACGCCTTCACCATCAGTTAACTATATGTGGCCATCGTGTCAGACTGCGCCTCCTACACATAACACAATGTGTGGCTATTGTGCTACACTGTGTAGCTTTCATATCACAATATAGAGCCTTCATGTCACACCCTGTCTTGCATTAATGTTGCATTATGTGACTGTCATATTAGAACATATGTGGCTTACTACCTTTCATGCACATGATTTATGAAATTACGATTTCCCGCTCAGGGTCGAAAAATTCCCTCCATGTTCTGGATGCGTAACTTCCCATGCATGATCAGAGATGACAACATTTTTCATTTCTTGTTAGGCCTACACATACTTTCGTTAACCTCTAATAAATGTGCTGGAGATACTTTTAATATCTCGAGAACACTGGAAACGGAATGCTTCTAACATTTTATAATTATCCGGTGTCATTTAGGCAAATGGTTGAATGAGAGACTTTGAAATAGTAACAGAAAACTAGTGCACTGTATAGTCAAATAAATACTCTGTAAATTTCGTGTTAAAGTCACATATAACAGTGAAATATTGACTTTCACCTCAAGTATGGTGATTCCTATACTTCTACCACTCTTAGAAACTCCTATTTTGACTTTTATAGTGTTGAGTGTTAATGACTTTTGTTGACAAATTATTTTACCTTAAAATTATTGAATATCGCATTAGATCTAACACTGTTTAGTTTTCCTTGTAAACTTTGAGTATCTGTCAACATGACTAGTGACTAACGCGACGGGCTGGAGTTTTGAGACTCTATGACCGCGGGTTCAATTCCGGCCGGGGGTATGGTTTTTTTGAGTATCTGTAACTACTGTAAATTGTGTATCAAATTTTATAATGGAGGCTGCCTGATGCTCTTCTTTCTTTCTTCGCAAATTCCTTAATAAAAAGACTAATTTTTGCAGTTTGTAAAGGATGCAATTAGAAGCTTAAATATATACATTAATTTATGCAATAATTATTCTTCACATAAAATTATGGATAAAACTACAAATATTTTTCAGTGTTACACTAAGCTGATTACGAGTGTTTTTGTATTTGCGTAATTTATCGTAAATATGTAAATAATACCTAGTTGTGTCTGTATGTAAAATTACTACAACCGTTCTAGGAATTTTTATTTACGTCGGTGACCTGAACTGTGTGGTATATTGAAGATATTTATTATTTTTTTTATAAAAAGAGCTTTGTCTTCTTGTAAGTATTTGTGTTGCATTAATATTATAATCTGAAGAGAATAGTTTATATTGATAGCACTAAGAGTAACATAAGAAACAAGGAACACTGCAGCAAGCCTACTGGCCCATGCGAGGCAGGTCCAAGTGTCCTACCGGCTTAAGCCAATGTACCCAACCTAGTCAGGTCAGGTCACATTCACTTAGGCTGGACCACTCACATACATGTCCTTAGATGAGTCACTTTCCTCGAGCTTCTCTGCCCAGAATGTTGATACAGAGTAGGAATTTTATTGTAATGAATTACAGAAAGGATATCTAAATAATATTAATGTTTTTAATACAGATTAGTAAGTTAACACTCACTGAAATTTCAATTGGTAAACAAATATAAAGATATAATACAAAAAATAGGTATACATAATGTACTGAAATATGAGTGAGTTACCGTTAAAATCATATTAATTCATTTTCAATTAAAGACAGTTAGTAGTATCAAACCCGGTCATCAGTGTCGAAGCATAAAAGAAAATTTTACTAGGCTAAATACCTGGTTATATCACAACTAAAATATATTTACATTAACCTGAATTATAACTGTCATGACAAACTGAAGAATACTAATTATACAGCTGACCTATCTTAATGTATAATCGTAGTATAATTGTTGAGGCTTCATTCTAATTACTATATACAGTGACTCCCAGATAACAAGGTTGAGTCTTTGTGGTGTTGAAGTCAAAACTGTGAATTTCTAAGAGATGTGATGGTGGTTGGTTAAGTCACAGTGTTCCAGGTTCTCCTCAAAGGAGGTTCCTTGTTGCTGGTGAGGGGGCTCTTGATCTAGGGAATTGGATCTTTGCTCCAGTTCCCTGAATTGAATCTGAATACCTTCTATTCCCCCCCTACATGCGCTGTATAATGATACGGGTTTAGCGCTTCCCCATGCTAATAATAATATAAGTGTTCTAGGTTGTAGAGTAAGAAGGTCAAGACAAAGGAAGATCAGTGTTTAAAAATATACCCATGTGCTCGGAATACGGTGTTTAAAATTTCGAGAATCACTGTCGGTCATTGTAACAGATAGATGATATCGGATCTCAGGTCACAGGATTAATGCATTATATATCATTGTATATCATTAAGAACTGTAATGTAATGCATTTTCTAAAAAGTTATCCATCAAGAATTTAAGTTCGGTATTAAATCAATTATAGCTTCAATATGTATCATAAGTCCTGCTAATAGTGTTCTAACGCTTGATTAAAAAAAAAAACTTTGGACAAAAACTAAGATAAAACTAAGACAGTTGTAAAGTTCCAGTTTAAGGCACTAGTTTAGTATTTTCTTCAAATTCATAAGTAAATTTAATGTTAATATGCTTTAAGTTAAGGAACGTTACAAGTTCATTAACATTTGAAATTTGCTTAAAGATTAAAAACCATCTTGTTACGTCAGTAGAGTTCAAAGTTGAATGGGAATGAGTCAGTACTATTCCTAGATATACCATTCACCAGATATAACGATCAGCTTGAGTTTTCAATTTTTAGGAAGTCCACTCACACTGCTGTGTTAATTTTAGTGTTACAAAACAATGCAAATTAAAAAAGCATCTATACAGGTTTAACGATGCCCCTCACACGTTAAGAAGCACCTCTATAAGATGATGATGATAAAAACCTTTACTTGAATATTCTTGCATGTCCATGTCCAGTGGCTAACGCGACGGTCTGGAGTTTTGAGACTCTCTGACCGCGGGTTCAAATCCCGCCCGTGGTATGGTTTTTCTTATGCTAAGGCTACGAAGAGTCCAGAACAGAGCACTAGACGAGCTGAAAATGAGGCAACTGTATAATCCTACACAACCAAATTGGGAGAGATATATCATAATCTACACTTGGAAAATCTTGGAAGGAATGGTCCCAAATCTGCACACAGAAATCACTCCCTACGAAAGTAAAAGACTGGGCAGGCGATGCAAAATGCCGCCAATAAAAAGTAGGGGCGCCATTGGTACACTAAGAGAAAACACCATAAGTGTCCGGGGCCCAAAACTGTTCAACAGCCTCCCATCAAGCATTAGGGGAATTGCCAATAAACCCCTGGCTGCCTTCAAGAGAGAGCTGGACAGATACCTAAAGTCAGTGCCGGATCAGCCGGGCTGTGGCTCGTACGTCGGACTGCGTGCGGCCAGCAGTAACAGCCTAGTTGATCAGGCCCTGATCCATCGGGAGGCCTGGTCATGGACCGGGCCGCGGGGGCGTTGATCCCCGGAATAACCTCCAGGTATCCAGGTAACCGACTACATTATCAATGCACCTCCCCACAGAATACAAAGGATGACCGTCAGTAAAGAGTCGAGGGCTTCATCCACAAGAACTTCCCATGACTAATGATGCTGAGTGATCTCCCCGAAGAGATAGAAGATTGCGTAACACCTGAACCATTCTACGTCCTCCAAGGACAATAATAACCCAATTTATGGAAACTACTTGAAACAATGTACGGCTTACAACTAACCTGTATCATTCGCAAACATCCTATAGAGGACACCACCTCAGAAACAGCTAAGTCCACCAATAACTCCAGGAAAGCAGCCAAATTCCATCAAGAGCCTTGCAACTACCACCTTCAGCAAGTGCCTTAGAACCTACCTCTTGTACAAAAAAACTAGCAATTGCAAGTAGTATAAATCCTACCAACTCAGCAACATGCAAGTATACAGCAGGTATAAATGTGTGCAGCTGCTGGGAAGTGAGGTATACCCCATCCTAAGAATTTTATATATTCATGAGGAACACTACACACACATCTGTATTAAAATGCACCAAAGTGATTAGGCCATTTACCTTTAAATAAATGGAAGACAGGAATAAAGGGGATGTAAATAGTATACTGAAAATATCTAACCTAGACAGAACCCACAGCAATGATTTTAAGTTGGAAAAATTCAGATTCAGGAATGATATAGGAAAGCACTGGTTTGGTAATAGAGTTGTGGATGAATGGAACAAACTCCCGAGTACAGTTATAGAGGCTAAAACGTTGTGTAGTTTTAAAAATAGATTAGTTAAATACATGAGAAGGTGTGGGTGGGTGTGAGTTGGACCTGACTAGCTTGTGCTACTGGGTCAGTTGCCGTGCTCCTTCCTTAAGTGAATGTGACCTGACATGACTAGGTTGGGTGCATTGGCCGGTTGGAGACTTGGACCTGCCTCGCATGAGCCAGTAGGCCTGCTGCAGTGTTCTTTCATTCTTATGTTCTTTATTATCCCACCTCCCCTTCCCCCACCCTCCCTTTTCCTATATTTCCATCTTACCCATCCTTCTTCCAAAGCTCTGGTAATTCATGTCCATGTCCCATTTTACTGATGGGTGAACAGGGACAGAAGGTGTCTTGTGGAAACACGTCCTAATGCTTTCCAATCGTCCCGGGAATCAACCTCCGGACCTAAGTGTGTGAGCTGAGTCCGCTGCCAATCGAGCTGCGTTCTATTGTTTTAACCAAGTTGTAAAGAATTTTATGAAACAAAATTTACATCCAGCCTAAGAATTATCACATTAAACCTAGGTATTATTATAACTGGAACAAACAGCCTAGGTAACACCATACATTTGCTATATAGCTTATAGGATCGTCGCATCAAGCCTGGAATGGCTCTTTCAAAATAACACTGGAGCAAGATTTAAGACGATAATATCAGCAGTATTAATACTCTCACCTTGTATCATTCTAGTATCATTGAATGTTTCCAGATCAGTCGGCTAATTGTACATGGTGCCAGACCAAGAATGAAGAACTTGTATTCCAGAACGGGCAGACATGCAGCCTTACTCTACCCCTAGCCAAGGCTGGCACCACAATCCAACCCATCTGCCCAACCTCCGGTCTCATCACGAATTGGACCTGTTCGTCAGATGGACAATGGCAGCATATGAGGTGAGGCCATAATGTGAGCTTTAGTCACTAGGCATCTTACTCATAGGATGGCTAATATCATGCTCGTCGCTAGGAAATATGCCCATGGCTAGGTAGTATCAATCCTCGCTTAATTGGAATATCATACTCATGGAATATTATTCTTATGGTCAGTGTATATCATTTTCGTGGTAAGGAATACCATGCTCACAGCAAGGAAATACCATGTTCAAGGTAAGAGAATATCATGCTCGTGGTAAATTAATATCTTGTGCAGAGTGTGTGGTGATGGTTGCTGCAGTGTATGGTGATGGTTGTGTCTGCTGGAGCGTGTGGTGATGGGTGCGTCTCCTGGAGTGTGTTTTGATGGGTGTCTGTTGAAGTGTGTGATGAATGTTGCGTCTACAAAAGCTCACTCTGCTGCACATTACTTAGCAGTGAGGGCGCTGAGTCGCTTCAGAATGCTGCCATCAACATCTCGGGCGGCCTCATGAGCGTACAAGAGACGTGCGGGGACGACCTCAGGTTCTGCGATGAATATGATAACAATCTTCGTTCATGTCTTGAGGAAGTGAACTCATGCACTGGCGGCGTCTCTGTGTGCCCTCTAAACTTCAAGTCTTGCTCAGGAGCGGTGAACGCCTGTCACAGGGTGGCAGAAAACTGCTGGAAGGAAGCTGATCAAAGAAAGGCACATCTCGTCAATTCAACCGAAGGTATGATATAAATAACAGCATTATTACATTTAGTATCAAGCTTTTCATATTTTGTTATCAGTTTTGCCACTTCCGTTTGTTAGGATGGTGACAACACTCTGCCAGTATTCCCGGTGATAATGTGTTGTCTTCAGCTCTTCCCGTTATCGCTTTATAACAGAAATTATCTTGGAAAGGTTTTTCATGTTATGTGCTTATTTTAATTTCTTCTTATTCATTTTTTCTGGCATTTCCAGCATTACGAAGTTCTACTTTTATTTTAATATTTTCTTATTCATACAAGAATTAAATCAAACAATAAATGTAAGTATCGATTTTTTTAACTTTTCTGAGTTCTGGGCCATTGTGTGGGACACAGAGGTCAAGGATGCCTCGAGAATGCCACATTTCAGCAAGTAACTGTTTCAGAAATAATTTGTTGTAATTGCACTCTCTTAAGTGTTCATTTAAGTTGTGCTGAATTATACAAGCATTAGCCAGGTTGTCTTCGCTGTGTGCGTATTTGTGTTCCCTCAGCTACTGGTTCAGACTTCTTGATGTTCCGTTCGCATATATCATAGCACAACCTCCACACAGGGTTGAATTCATTCCCATGTTGGTTATACCGCCCTAATCCATCTCTTCTGTTCTATATTTTTTCTTCTTTTTTGCTAGCACATCGGCCGATTCCTATCAAGGCAGGTTGCCCCTAAAAAGAAAAACTTTCACCATCATTCACTCCATCACTGTCTTGCAAGAGGCATGCTCACACTACAGTTATAAAACTGCAACATTAACACCCCTCCTTCAAAATGCTGGAATACTGCTGTACATTAAAATTTCCATTCAAGGCAGGTGAAATTGCAGATCTAGAGAATTTTCAGAGAACCTTTACGGTACATACAAGTTCCGTCAAACACCTCAACTACTGGTAACGCCTGGAAGCACTTGACCTGTACTTACTGGAGCGCAGGCGAAAGAGATATATCATAATCTACACCTGGAAGTCTGGAGAGACTGGTCCCTAATCTGCACACAAAACTCAGTCCCTACGAAAGGAAAAGACTGGGCAGGCGATGTAACGTGCCCCCAGTGAAAAGTAGGGGTGCCACTGGTATGCAATATGTGTCCGGAGCCCAAGACTGTTCACCAGCCTCCTCCACCCATCAGGGAAATTACCAATAGACCCCTGGTTGTCTTCAAGAGGGAGCAGAACAGATACCTAAAGTCAGTGCCAGATCAGCCGGGCTGTGGTTCGTACATTAGACTACGTGCGGCCAGCAGTAACAGACCCTGATCCATCAGGGGGCCTGGTCATGGACCGGGCCGCGGGGGAGTTGATCCCCAGAATGCCCTCTAGGTAGACTCCAGGTAGACCTCCTCCTACTTTCCAAATTACGGGTTCTCTGCATTATATTCACACCACACATTGCCCTCAGACATGACATCTCCACTGCCTCAACATTCACCGCCCATGCCTCACACCCATACAAGAGCGTTGGTATAACTATACTCTCATACATTCCCCTCTTTGCTTTCATGGATAAAGTTCTGTCTCCACACACTCCTTAACTTTTTCCTCTCGTCAATTCTATGATTCACCTCATCTTTCATAGACCCATCTGCTGACACGTCCACTCCCATATATCTGAATACATTCACCTCCTCCATACTTTTTCCCTCCAAAATAGGTAACGAAAGATTGGATATCAATCCAATATATCGTTACCTATTTTTTTGTCCTCATCACCTTACTCTTTCCTATATTCACTCTCAATTTTCTTCTTTACATAACCTACCTAACTCATACACCAACCTCTGCAACTTCTCTTTAGAATCTCCCAAAAGTACAGTGTCATCAGCAAAGAGTAACTGTGACAACTCCCACTTTGTGTTAGATTCTTTATCTTTTAACCCCACACCTCTTGCCAGCACAACCCATCTATAAATATATTGAACAACCACGGTGACATCACACATCCTTGTCTAAGGCCTACTTTTACTGGGAAATAATCTCCCTCTATCCTACATACTCTCACCTGAGCCTCACTAATCCTCGTAAAAACTTTTCACTCCTTTCAATAACCTATCTCCTATTCCATACATTTGCAACATCTGCCACATCGCCCCCCTATCCACCCTGTCACACACCTTTTCCAAATCCATAAATGCACAAAAACCTCTTTACCCTTATCTAAAAACTGTTCACCTATGTTTCACTGTAAACACTTGGTCTGCGCACCCTCTACTCTTCCTAAAGCCTCCTTGTTCATCTGCTATCCTGCTCTCCGTCTTACTCTTAATTCTTTCAATAATAACTCTACCATACACTTTACCAGGTATACTCAACATACTTATTCCCCTATAATTTTAACACTCTCTTTTGTCCCCTTTGTCTTTATACAGTGGAACTATGCACAATCTCTGCCAATCCCTAGGTACCTTACCCTCTTCCATACATTTATTAAACAATAGCACCAACCACTCCAAAACTATATCCCACCTGCTTTTAACATTTCTATCTTTATCCCATCAATCCCAGCTGCCTTACCCCCTTTCATTTTACCTACTGCCTCAAAACTTCCCCCACACTCATAACTGGCTCTTCCTCACTCCTACAAGATGTTATTCCTCCTTGCCCTATACACGAAATCACAGCTTCCCTACCTTCATCAACATTTAACAATTCCTCAAAATATTCCCTCCATCTTCCCAATACCTCTAACTCTCCATTTAATAACTCTCGTCTCCTATTTTTACTGACATATCCATTTGTTCTCTAGGCTTCCTTAACTTGTTAATCTCACTCCAAAACTTTTTCTTATTTTCAACAAAATTTGTTGATAACATCTCACCCACTCTCTCATTTGCTCTCTTTTTACATTGCTTCACTACTCTCTTAACCTCTCTCTCTTTTTCCATATACTCTTCCCTCCTTGCATCAGTTCTACTTTGTAAAAACTTCTCATATGCTAACTTTTTCTCCCTTACAACTCTCTTTACATCATCATTCCACCAGTCATTCCTCTTCCCTCCCGCACCCACTTTCCTGTAACCACAAACTTCTGCTGAACACTCTAACACTATATTTTTAAACCTACCCCATACCTCTTCGGCCCCATTTCTTATGCTCTTATTAGCCCATCTATCCTCCAATAGCTGTTTATATCTTACCCTAACTGCCTCCTCTTTTAGTTTATAAACCTTCACCTCTCTCTTCCCTGATGCTTCTATTCTCCTTGTATCCCATCTACCTTTTACTCTCAGTGTAGCTACAGCTAAAAAGTGATCTGATATATCTGTGGCCCCTCTATAAACATGTACATCCTGAAGTCTACTCAACAGTGTTTTATCTGCCAATACTGTCATTTCGCCCTACATCATATCTTGTATACTTATTTATCCTCTTTTTCTTAAAATATGTATTACCTATAACTAAACCCGTTTCTATACAAAGTTCAATCAAAGGGCTCCCATTATCATTTACACCTGGCACCCCAAACTTACCTACCACAACCTCTCTAAAAGTTTCTCCTACTTAAGCATTCAGGTCCCCTACCACAATTACTCTCTCGCTTGGTTCAAAGGTTCCTATACATTCACTTAACATCTCCCGAAATCTCTCTCTCTCCTCTACATTCCTCTCTTCTCCAGGTGCATACACGCTTATTATGACCCACTTTTCGCATCTAACCTTTACTTTAATCCACATAATCCTTGAATTTATACATTCATATTCTCTTTTCTCCTTCCATAACTGATCCTTCAACATTATTGCTACCCCTTCCTTAGCTCTAACTCTCTCAGATACTCAAAATTTAATCTCATTTATTTCTCCCCACCGAAACTCCCCTACCCCCTTCATATATATATATATATATATATATATATATGTGTGGTATATATATATATATATATATATATATATATATATGTATATATATATATATATATAAATATATATATATGTGTGTGTATATATATATATTATTAATATATATATATTGTATATATATATATATATATATATATATATATATATATGTCGTGCCGAATATGTAAAACTGGTCAATTAGCAAGAACTCATTTAAAATTAAGTCCTTTCTGAAATTTTTTCTTATACGTTTAAAGATATATTTTTTCATTAATGTTAATGTAATTTTTTTTTAATTTTGAACCAAAAGAATCTTAGAAAACTTACCTAACCTTTTATAAAAGAACAATTTTTTTTGGAAACCCCAACTAAAAAATTTTTTAAAATCTTTCGAAAAATTTAGTAAAAAACAAAACAATCAAATAATTTTTTTTCTTTGGGTTCAAAATGATTTTGCGAAATTATTGCATACACAAATTTTCACTTGTCCTTATGGCAAGATGAACGTTCTTTTTAACCCAGATGAAGTTCTGCCTTTGGGCCGAAATATAATATAGCTCTTGTTCTTTTTTATTTCTTCTTTTGCCAGGGGGAAGGGGAAAAAGAACTTTCCTCCGTAAGCCATGGTGTCGTATGAGGCGACAAAAATGCCGGAGCAATGGGTAGTAACCCTTTCCCTGATACAATACAAAAAAAGAGAAGAAAAAAACTTTATAAAACGGGTTGCTTAAATGTGCGGGATTAGTGGGATGACAAAAAAACAGATGATTGTGATGTTATGAATGAAAAGAATTGGTTTCCCTGGCCCTAAGCGAAACAAAGCTAAAAGGGGTAGGAGGTTTCAGGGGGGGGAAATAAAGGGGTTTAAATCTGGGTTCTGAGAGGTTAGAGCAAAGAAGGGGTAGAAAGTAATGTTTAAATATCTTTAGGGAAAGGAGAAAAAGAATATGAATGGTAAATTTAAAAGAATTATGTGGATTTAAAGAAAAGGTTTGGGATGGGGAAAAGGGGTGGGTCTAATAAGCGTGTTGCACCGGGGAAGAGAGGAATGCAGGGAGAGAGAGAGATTTTGGGAGATGTTAAGTGAAGTATAGGAGCCTTTAAAACCAAGTGAGAGGTAAATTTGGAGGGGGCTTTAATGCTAAAGTAGGAAAAACTTTTTTTGAGAGGGGTGTGGTAGGGAAGTTTGGGGCCGGGGGTAAATGATAAAGGGCCCTTTGATTGAATTTGTATAGAAAGGGGGGTTTTTTATAGGGAATACCATTTAAAAAAAGAGGGTAAAAAAGTATACCCGATTGATGTAGGGCGAAAAGACAGTAGTTTGTTTATTTTGTATTTTAAAAAAGACTGTTGAGTGGGTTTTAGGATGTACATTTTAAGAGGGGGGACAGATATATCAGATCATTTCTAGTTGTAGCACCTGGAGTAAAAGGGAGATGGGGTACAAAGGGGAAAAAGAAGCATCAGGGAAAGAGAGGTAGGTTTAAAACTAAAAGGGAGGCAGTGAGGGGTAAGATAAAACACATTGGAGTGATGGGGTAAGTAGCTAGGCAATGGGGTCGAAGAGGTTGGGGGAGGTTTTTAAAAAATTTGTGTTAGAGGTTCAGCGAAATTTTTCGTTACAGGAAAATGGGGGCAGGAGGGGAAAGGAGGATTTTGGAATTTGGGTGTGAAAGAGTAGTAAGGGAGAAAAAGTTAGCGATGAGAAGTTTTTACAAAGTAGAATGAGCAAGGAGGGGGAGTTATGGGGAAAAAAAGAGAAGTTAAAAAGTGGTGAAACAATGTAAAAAAAAACAAAAAGGAGAGTGGGTGAGATGTTTTCACAAAATTTTTTTGAAAATAAGAAAAAAGTTTTGGGTGAGTTAACAAGTTAAGAAAAAACCTAGAGAACAAATGGATTTTTCAGTTAAAAAAGGGGAGGAGAGTTATTAAATGGAGAGTTGAGGATTGGAAGATGGAAGGGAATATTTGGGGAATGTTAAATGTTGATGAAGATAGGAAGCTGTGATTTTGTGTATAGGGGAAAGGGGGGAAAAAAATCTTGTAGGGGTGAGGAAGAGCCAGTTGTGATGTGGGGAAGTTCGTGAGGCAAAGGTAAAAGAAAGGGGGGTAAGGCAGCCGGGATTGATGGGATAAAGATAGAAATGTTAAAACAGGTGGGGATATATTTTTGGAGTGGTTGGTGCAATTATTAATAAATGTATGGAAAGGGGTTAAACCTAGGGATTGGCAGAGAGCATATAGTTCCTTTAAAAAGGCAAGGGATAAAAGAGAGTGCAAAATTATAGGGGGATAAGTCGTTGAGTGTACCTGTAAAGTTATGGTAGAGTTAAAAATTATTGAAGAATTAAGAGTAAGACGGAGAATAGGATAGCAGATGAAACAAGGAGGCTTTGGAAGGTAGGGGTGTGTGGACCAGGTGTTTACAGTGAAAATAAGTGAACATTTTGATAAGGCTAAAGAGGTCTTTGTGGCATTTATGGATTTGGAAAAGGCGTATACAGGGTGGATAGGGGGGCATGTGGCAGGATGTTGCAAGTGTATGGGTAGGAGTGGGTTTACTGAAAGCAGTGAAGAGTTTTTACGAGGATAGTGAGGCTCAGTTAGAGTATGTAGGAAAGAGGAAATTTTTTCCCAGTAAAAGTAGGCCTTAGACAAGGATGTGTGATGTCACGTGGTGGTTTAATATATTTATAGATGGGTTTAAGAGAAGTAAATGCGAGGGTCTTGGCAAGGGGCGTGGAGTTAAAAGATAAGAATCACACAAAAGTGGGAGTTGTACAGTGTTTTGCTGATGACACTGTGTTTTGGGGAGATTCTGAAGAGAAGTTGCAGAGTTGGGGGATGAATTTGGTAGGGTGTGCAAAAGAAGAAAATTAAAGGTGATCAGGAAGAGTAAGGTTATGAGGATAACAAAAGTTAGGTGTGAAAGGAATATCGTTGGAGGGGAGTATGGAGGTGGAAACGATCAGATATTTGGAGTGCGTGTCAGCGGATGGGTTATGAAGATGAGGTGAACATAGAATTGATGAGGGAAAAAGATTTTAGTGGTGCATTAGGAGTCTGTGGAGACAAAGAACTTTTGTCCTTGGAGGCAAAGAGGGGAATGTATGAAGATTTATAGTTTTCCAACGCTTATTGGGTGTGAAGCATGGGTGATGAATGTTGCAGCGGGGAAGAAGGTGGAGGCGGGGAAAGAGTCATGTCTAGGGCATTGTGTGGTGTGAATGATAATGCAGAGAATTCTTTAGTTTGGAGTTAGGGGGAGGTGCGGATTACCAAACTGTTGTCCAGAGGGTGAGGAAGGGTTGTTGAGTTGGTTCGGACATGTAAGAGAAATGGAGCGAAAACAGAATGACTTAAGAGTGTATCAGTCTGTAGTGGAAGGAAGCGGGGTAGGGGTCGGCTAGGAAGGGTTGGAGGGAGGGTAAAGGAGGTTTTGTGTCGTAGGGGCTTGGACTTCCAGAGCATGCGTGAGCGTGTTTGATAGGAGTGAATGGAGAAAATGGTTTTTAATACTTACGTGCTGTTGGAGTGTGAGCAAAGTAACATTTATGAGGGAATTCAGGAACCGGCAGGCCGGACTTGAGTACTGGAGATGGGAAGTACAGTGCCTGCAACTCTGAAGGAGGGGTGTTATGTTGCAGTTTAAAAAACTGAAAGTGTTAAAGCACCCTTTGGCAAGCGTGATGGTTAAATGTTGAAAGTCTTCTTTTTCGGCCAAACCTGCCTTGGTGGGAATCGGCCGTGTAGATAATAAAAAAAAAAAATAATATTATAATTTATTATATATATTATATATAATTATATTTATTATATATAAATATATTATATATATATATATATACCTATGTTTGAAAGGGAAGCTGAACTGCGTACTCAGCCTCTACCTCTGCTATGAGGTTCTGAAATAAAATTTGTAAACTCTTGGTACATTAAAGCACATGGGGCCGGGGTTATGGAATACAGTAGTACTTTTCTAGATTTCGCAGCGACCGAACAACTGTTCTTAGGATTTCTTAAGTTGTTTATATTGGACGATTATGTATGTATTTTTTTTAGAGATTGATATTTGAAAGAAAGCGATTTTGAAAAGTATATTTTGTGTTACTGACTTTGGCTTAGCGCTCCCTTCACCCAGCAATGATTATGGTATTATCTAACAGGAGTGAGACGCTAGTCTGGTAGCGTTGGTCAGTAACCAGCGATGTGGAAGAGCAAGTAGCGAAAACCCACAAACGTAAAGAAAAGTTGTTGTTTATTTTCCAGCCTCTTCAGTGGAAGAACGGTCAGTAAATAATTTTCAACCATTCTGTTACATCTTCTCCACTTCTCGACCTGTCTGCTCCTCTCAGTCACTTTTTATTTACCTAACCAAACCTTCTCTAAACCACCTCTCTAATTGCTTCCACCTCTCTCTCTCGTACTTCCTCCTGTTTCAGCATTCTCACTCACCTCTCAACCTGTCTCTGCCTCTCTACCTATTTCCATTTTTCCCCTCTCAGGTCTCCTATTTATCTCCTCCTCCTTTCCCCTGCCTTTCTCAAATTCTCCCTCACACACATTTTCGCCTATCTCCACCTCACATTCACCACTTTCACATATCTCCACCTCTCCTTCGCTCTCTCTCTACCAACACTTTACTTCCCACAAAACCCATGCCACTAATTTTCTAGTTTAAATGCCAAACAGCTCCCTACCCTCCAGGACCCAGTGCACCCCACCTACAGCTCCCTTAGATAAATGAACCCGTCCACCTTCCCTCACCCACCTCACTCCAAACCCCAGTCTTCTGCTTTCCACCCCCACCTCTTCCCTCCCACCACCCAAAACTGCTCTCACCTACCTTTCCATACCCACCAGTCTCTAGTCTTCCTTACCCACCTCTTCTCTCGCCTCTTCTCCCCCCAGGCCTCCTATCTCTTCCTGTTCCTCCTACTTTTACCCTTTCTCCAATTCATCCAACCATCCCCTTTACCTGTCTCCAGCTTGTCCCCACCTCTCCTGCTGTCCCCACCGTACATCACCACCTCTCCTGCTGTCCCCACCGCTACATCACCCACCTCTCCTCCTGTCTCCACCGCTCCATCACCCACCTCTCCTCCTGTCTCTACCGCTCCATCACCCACCTTTTCCTCCTGTCTCCACCGCTACATCACCCACCTCTCCTCTTGTCTCCACCGCTACATCACCACCTCTCCTGCTGTCTCCACCGCTCCATCACCCACCTCCCTGCTGTCTCCACCGCTCCATCACCCAACCTCTCCTGCTGTCCCCAAACCGCTCCATCACCCACCTCTCCTCCGCTCCACCGATCCATCACCCACCCCCTGCTGTCTCCATCGCTCCATCAACCACCTCTACTGCTGTCTCCTCCACTCCATCACCCACCTGTCCTGCTGTCTCCACCGCTCCATCACCCACCTCTCCTGCTGTCTCCACCGCTCCATCACCCACCTCTCTGCTGTCTCCACCGCCCCAAACACGCACCTCTACTGCTGTCTCCACCGCTCCATCACCCACCTCTATGCTGTCTCCACCGCTCCGTAAACCCACCTCCCCTGCTGTCTCCACCGCTCCATCCCCCACCTTCCTGCTGTCTCCACCGCCCCATCCCCCATCGCTACTGCTGTCTCCACCGCTCCATCACCCACCTCTCCTGCTGTCTCCACCGCTCCATCACCCATCTCTACTGCTGTCTCCACCGCTCCATCACCCACCTCTCCTGCTGTCTCCACCGCTCCATCACCCACCTCTCCTGCTGTCTCCACCGCTCCATCACCCACCTCTACTGCTGTCTCCACCGCTCCATCACCCACCTCTACTGCTGTCTCACCGCTCCATCACCCACCTGTTCCTGCTGTTTTCCACTGCTCTTCACCCACCTCTACTGCTGTTCCACCGCTCCATCACCCACCTCTCTGCTGTCTCCCCGCTCCATCACCCACCCTTACTGCTGTCTCCACCGCTCCATCACCCACCTCTACTGCTGTCTCCACCGCTCCATCACCCCCCTGTCATGGTGTCTCCCGCTCCGCACCCCCTCTACTGGCCCCCCCGCTCCGCACCCACCTCTCCTGCTGTCTCCACCGCTCCATCACCCACCTGTCCTGTCTCCACCGCCCCATCACCCATCTCTACTGCTGTCTCCACCGCTCCATCACCCACCTCTCCTGCTGTCTCCAACCGCTCCATCACCCCCCCTCTCCTGCTGTCTCCCCCGCTCCATTCACCCAACCTCTCCTGCTGTCTCCACCGCTCCATCACCCACCTCTACTGCTGTCTCCACCGCTCCATCACCCACCTGTCCTGCTGTCTCCACCGCCCCATCACCCACCTCTCCTGCTGTCTCCACCGCTCCATCACCCACCTCTACTGCTGTCTCCACCGCCCCCCATCACCCACCTCTCTTGCTGTCTCCCCCGCTCCATCACCCCCTTAATTCTCACGCTCCATCCCCCCCTTTTTCCTGCTGTCTCCACCGCTCCATCACCCACCTCTCCTGCTGTCTCCACCGCTCCATCACCCACCTCTCCTGCTGTCTCCACCGCTCCATCACCCACCTCTCCTGCTGTCTCCCCCGCTCACACCCCTCTCTGCTGTCTCCACGCTCCACCCCCACCCTACTGCTGTCTCCACCGCTCCATCACCCACCTCTACTGCTGTCTCCACTGCTCCGTCACCCACCTCTCCTGCTGTCTCCACCGCTCCATCACCCACCTGTCCTGCTGTCTCCACCGCTCCATCACCCACCCGTCCTGCTGTCTCCAAACCGCTCCATCACCCACCTGCCCTGCTGTATCCCCGCTCCATCACCCACCTTCCTGCTGTCTCCACGCTCATCACCCCCGTCTGCTGTCTCCCCGCTCCATCACCCACCTGTCCTGCTGTCTCCACCGCTCCATCACCCACCTCTCCTGCTGTCTCCACCGCTCCATCACCCACCTCTCCTGCTGTCTCCACCGCTCCATCACCCACCTCTCCTGCTGTATCCACCGCTCCATCACCCACCTGTCCTGCTGTCTCCACCGCTCCATCACCCACCTGTCCTGCTGTCTCCACCGCTCCATCACCCACCTTTTCCTGGCTGTCTCCACCGCTCCATCCCCCACCTCTCCTGCTGTCTCCACCGCTCCATCCCCCACCTCTCCTGCTGTACCCAACCGCTCCATCACCCACCTCTCCTGCTGTCTCCACCGCTCCATCACCCACCTGTCCTGCTGTCTCCACCGCTCCATCACCCACCTCTGCATCCCTGTGGCCGCGCGGGGACCCAACGCCACCAAGAATCGTCAAATCTTACAGACAGATAAGTGCCTCACGAAGAGTTAAAAAAACAACATAGTTAACAATTTCGAAGCGCCATTAATAGTCGGGGACATAAGGAGCAAATTTACTGATGAGAGGTCTATAAAAAAATTTCTAATTACGCTGTTCAGTACGGTTATGAGAGAACTGTTTTCCTGCTAAGATAAAATAAGAGATAAGATTTCATTCGGATTTTTAACCCCGGAGGGTTAGCCACCCAGGATAACCCAAGAAAGTCAGTGCGTCATCGAGGACTGTCTAACTTGTTTCCATTGGGGTCCTTTAATCTTGTCCCCCAGGATGCGACCCACACCAGTCGACTAACACCCAGGTACCTATTTGCTGCTAGGTGAACAGGACAACAGGTGTAAGGAAACGTGTCGAATGTTTCCACCCGCCGGGAATCGAACCCGGGCCCTCCGTGTGTGAAGCGGGAGCTTTAGCCACCAGGCCACCGGGCTCAAGTTTTTTTCAGGTAACTGGCCTGTCCGGCAAGGGTTTTCTTTGCTGAATTAACGGAATAAAAATTTACTTTAGTCATAAACCAGCGGAATTTAACCAGAACATAACGAAAAGAATATATATCATTTATTTCCAGCAGTATTAAATATATTTAAATTGACCTACGCAATTCATAGCAGAATTTAGCTAATAATATTTACGCTAGTTTGTTAGGGTAGGTTTGTTTTCTAAGTTAGTTTTGGTCGAAAAATAAAAAAAATCTTTTGATTGTCAACGTATCAGGAGTTTATCAAGCTGGTTGTTACTGCTGGCCGAAGTACGACGTTCCAACTACATCCCTGCTGATCGGGCACTAATTTTAGGTACCTGTCCAGTTTCTTCAAGGCAGCCAGGGGTCTAATGGTAATTTCTCTTATACATAGAGGAAGGCTGTTGAAGTCTTGGGCCCCGGAGACGTATTATGTTTTTTTCTAAGTGTACTCATGGCGCCCATGCTTTTCACTGGGGTATGTTGGACCGTCTGCCTGGTCTCGTAGGGAGTGTTTTCAGAATGCAGATTTGGGACCAGTCCCTCAAGGATATTGCAGGTGTTGATTTTGATGTCCCTCTCTCGCCTGCGCTCCAAGGAGTACGGTTTAAGACCTTTCGTATTCTCGTGCACCGTCAGGAGCTATGCAGTGTTGCAAGATCATCAACAGACAGGTAGAGCGGAAATTCTCTCAGAGGCAAGGTGAGGGTTGGTCAGCGTCAGCACATACTGCTTTAGGGATTGTGATGAGAAGGCGTTATTGGCAGGACTGAACCTAGGGAGAAATGCCTTAAAATGAGAATTTGGTCAACCTGCGTGTTGCAATACAGACGCTCAATATAAATATTGTCTTCAAGAACATTAAGACAATGAAACAGAAGTTGATTTAGAATGCACTGTCCAGCATAGTTGGTGGTGTTTACGATGTTCTATGCTCACTATGTTCTCCTTTCTACGATGAACAAACAGGAGTTGAATGTAGTCTTTAACCATGTTAGTATTTGTAATCACCACCGGGTTGGGCAGCAGCTCAGGTCATTGTATTTAACAGTTCGGTCATTGAGTGAAATATAATTGAATTCTCTCTTAAAACATGACAGGAATGGCATGTATATTTCAAGCCATAGATTGTACAGACTCGACTGCTATTTAGTAGTCAGTTGTGCACAATTTTAAGTAAGGGTGCTACACAAAATTACCGGATTGTTCATTATGCAGCGGATCATCTTGATGGTTAAGTGGCATTAGACCTTAGTTCTTCCTTTCTGTTATGGACGGTTAGTCTGTCAGATTTCCTGCCCATCTGTATCTCTATGAGGTGGTAACCAGTACACTTGATTTATATATTGTGTTTTGCACAAATCTTTTGTGTGTTGGTGTAGTAATTACTTAGGGTAAGAGTTCATAACCGCACTAATTAGTTGCTAGTAATTAGATGCGATTTGGGGATGATTATTACTTTTCCATATTAATTTGGATCTTGCTTTCTGTAAACCTCGGAGCTTCCACCTCCGAGGCGTGGAGGGACGGTGAGGGTTTACAGGTGGGCGGCCATACAATGGTATGGGGGATGTTCGACCCCTCACACCTTGCCTCTGAGTGTGTTTCACCAGCTGCTGACGACACGCGAGTGCAACAGCTTGAGCTAAAATTTTATCCTAAGTAACCGCTTTTGTGTAAAACACACAAACACACCACACACACAAAACACACACACACACACACACACACACACACACACACACACACACACACACACACACACACACACACAAACACACACACACACTGCGGGGTTCCACAGGGGTCAGTCCTAGGATCAGTGGTGTTGTGGTAAAATTTATCTCACCAAATTATGTTTGAGTAAGCTTGTAGAACAAACAAAGTAACTCTGTATCAGTAATGAGGATACTTAGCTTTCTTGCTGTCTCTGGCCAATCACAGTCTCCGACGATGGACACCTTCGATGTGAGATAGTTGTTCTACGACCACGTGGCTGAAGGGGACAAGTGCTTATAAGTACCCCCAGGGGTGTTGTCAGAATTTTATTGAATAACTGAATACTGACAAGAGCCTTATACTCACTTGTGTTGGGCTAAAAAGCCCGCCTGTTACCGAGTTTATGATAATCTACCAAGATCGCCACTGGATGGCGAAACGTCTACAATAAAGATACCCAGATGTTGCACATGTGTCTTAATTTCATCGTTTACCTGGAGTTTACCTGGAGAGAGTTCGGGGGTCAACGCCCCCGCGGCCCGGTCTGTGACCAGGCCTCCTGGTGGATCAGAGCCTGATCAACCAGGCTGTTGCTGCTGGATGCACGCAAACCAACGTACGAGCCACAGCCCGGCTGGTCAGGAACCGACTTTATTTGCTTGTCCAGTGCCAGCTTGAAGACTGCCAGGGGTCTGTTGGTAATCCCCCTCATGTATGCTGGGAGGCAGTTGAACAGTCTAGGGCCCCTGACACTTATTGTATGGTCTCTTAACGTGCTAGTGACACCCCTGCTTTTCATTGGGGGGATGTTGCATCGTCTGCCAAGTCTTTTGCTTTCGTAAGTGAGTGATTTTCGTGTGCAAAGTTCGGTACTAGTCCCTCTAGGATTTTCCAGGTGTATAAAATCGTGTATCTCTCCCGCCTGCGTTCCAGGGAATACAGGTTTAGGAACCTCAAGCGCTCCCAGTAATTGAGGTGTTTTATTTCCGTTATGCGAGCTGTGAAGGTTCTCTGTACATTTTCTAGGTCAGCAATTTCACCTGCCTTGAAAGGAGCTGTTAGTGTGCAGCAATATTCCAGCCTAGATAGAACAAGTGACCTGAAGAGTGTCATCATGGGCTTGGCCTCCCTAGTTTTGAAGGTTCTCATTATCCATCCTGTCATTTTTCTAGCAGATGCGATTGATACAATGTTATGGTCCTTGAAGGTGAGATCCTCCGACATGATCACTCCCAGGTCTTTGACGTTGGTTGATGTCTGCCTGGAGCCTTGCAGTGTCTGCAATGGAAGACTCTGTCATGCAGATTCGGGTGTCATCTGCAAAGGAAGACACGGTGCTGTGGCTGACATCCTTGTCTATGTCGGATATGAGGATGAGGAACAAGATGGGAGCGAGTACTGTGCCTTGTGGAACAGAGCTTTTCACCGTAGCTGCCTCGGACTTTACTCTGTTGACGACTACTCTCTGTGTTCTGTTAGTGAGGAAATTATAGATCCATCGACCGACTTTTCCTGTTATTCCTTTAGCACGCATTTTGTGCGCTATTACGCCATGGTCACACTTGTCGAAGGCTTTTGCAAAGTCTGTATATATTACATCTGCATTCTTTTTGTTTCTAGTGCATTTAGGACCTTGTCGTGTGATCCAATAGTTGAGACAGACAGGAGCGACTGTTCTAAACCATGTTGCCCTGGGTTGTGTAACTGATGGGTTTCTAGATGGGTGGTGATCTTGCTTCTTAGGACCCTTTCAAAGATTTTTATGATATGGGATGTTAGTGCTATCGGTCTGTAGTTCTTTGCTGTTGCTTTACTGCCCCCTTTGTGGAGTGGGGCTATGTCTGTTGTTTTTAGTAACTGTGGGACGACCCCGTGTCCATGCTCACCTCTCCATAGGATGGAAAAGGCTCGTGATAGGGGCTTCTTGCAGTTCTTGATGAACACAGAGTTCCATGAGTCTGGCCCTGGGGCAGAGTGCATGGGCATGTCATTTATCGCTTGTTCGAAGTCATTTGGCGTCAGGATAACATCGGATAGGCTTGTGTTAACCAAATTTTGTGGCTCTCTCATAAAAAATTCATTTTGATCTTCGACTCTGTCTGGTTAGGGGCTTGCTAAAAACTGAATCATATTGGGACTTGAGTAGCTCACTCATTTCCTTGCTGTCATCTGTGTAGGACCCATCTTGTTTAAGTAGGGGCCCAATACTGGATGTTTTCTCGACTTTGATTTGGCATTGGAGAAGAAATACTTTGGGTTTCTTTCGATTTCATTTATGGCTTTTAGTTCTTCCCGCGATTCCTGACTCCTATAAGATTCCTTTAGCTTGAGTTCGATGCTTGCTATTTCTCTGACCAGTGTCTCCCTACGCATTTCAGATATATTGACCTCTTTTAGCCGCTCTGTTATTCTTTTCCGTCGCCTGTAAAGGGAGCGCCTGTCTCTTTCTATTTTACATCTACTCCTCCTTTTTCTTTTGAGGAATAAGCCTTGTGCATACATCGAGTTTCCACCAAGTTAATCTGTTCTAGGCATTTCGTTGGGGTCTGTGTTGCTTAGTATATCTTCCCAGTTTATATCGGTTAGGACTTGGTTTACTTGGTCCCACTTTGTTTTTGTTATTGAAGTGGAATTTGGTGAATGCTCCCTCGTGACTAGTCTCATTATGTCGGTCTGGGGCTCCACGCATACATGTCTGAACCTCAGTTATGTTGTGATCTGAGTATATTGTTTTTGATATGGTGACATTTCTTATCAGATCATCATTGTTAGTGAAGACGAGGTCTAGTGCATTCTCCTGTCTAGTAGGCTCTATTATTTGCTGGTTTAAATTGAATTTTGTGCAGAGATTTAAAAGCTCGTGTGAGTGTGAGTTTTCATCAGAGCTGCCTCCTGGTGTTGTTACTGCAACAACATTATTTGCTATATTCCTCCATTTTAGGTGCCTTAAGTTGAAATCCCCCAGGAGCAAGATGTTGGGTGCAGGAGCTGGAAGATTTTCCAGACAGTGGTCAATTTTTAACAGCTGTTCCTGGAATTGCTGGGATGTTGCATCCGGAGGCTTGTAGACTACCACAATGACTAGGTTTTGGTTCTCGACCTTTACTGCTAATCAGCCCCACATTTACTGACTACCAGGACATCACCTCCAGCCTTACAGTTTCTGGCTACATGGCCAGTATCAAGGGCAGTACCATTCAGCCCAGACTTTTTATGTTCCCATATGTTGTAGAAAGCTTCCAGGTTGTCTATGAAAGCAGCTTTGATGTTATCCTCTTTTAATACCCTTGTGATTTTAGTCCACAGATTTTCCTCATTTGGGCATACCCAAAAACACTTCCCTGTTTTAATTCTGCTTGTAGCTAGTTCTTGGATATCTGCACAAGGGGCGTGACACCAATTTCCACAAAAATGACAATTTATCCATGTGGAAGCCCGTTTGTTTGATTGACTGCAGACTATACACAGCTTCATAATGATTTGAGTGGTTGATTTACTGTAATTCTACTAGCAACCTCTTGAATACTCTATTAATAACCTCCTTAAATGAAGCTATAGCTATTTGTATTTCTATTTCTAACTAATTGGACAGCTTCGTGTACGTTCCTGGTTTATATTTATTGTTTGTGTTTGATAAGGGCGCCTACAACCCCATCCGTTTACAGTCTGGTTTATTGTCCAACGAATCCGTTTGAAACCAGTCAAGGGTTCGGACCATCAAGGGTTCGGACCAGTCGAGGGTTCGGACCAGTCGATCTGATCTGATCAGTGGGTCACTTATTTAAAACATACTAGTCGGTGATTTGGGCTAACACATGAAGGATCTACTTGAAATTATCTACCCGAGTAATATGTGATTTGATTGATACAAAAGTATAACTTGCGTGTTGAAGAGCCGGTGATTTCTGGCAGCTCCTACAGTGACGAACGGTCGAGCCTCAACCCTTGTTCATCATTCGCTGTATCTAGCTTTTCTAGTTTTTTTTCCGTCTCCACCACAATAAATGCTATATTATCACTATAGTTGACTGGTGGAAATTTTGGAGGAAGGACGCTTTTTCTGTAGTAATAATTGCTTCTCGTTGTGTATATTGCGACCGCTGGTAACTACAGGTTATATGAAATTCACAGTATGTCTGGTATTTCAAGAAAAAAGAAACTAATGAAAGTCACTCCACTCCACTAAGTACCATTATAATACTGGTTAGTTGCTACTACAACACTGTATTCTGCTATTCACTGGTATCACTAGATTATATGCGAGTACACTAGCAGGCCAGGAAGATTATTAAAACAGCTGACCTCTGTGGTAAGTTTCTGGCGACTTCTGGCACCTGCCTCTATAGGCTTATCACTTCATTTACAAATTCACCTGTTTTCAAATGACACTTTAGCCTTTATCATCTATATACTAGGGAGCCACTGTAGTATACACTATACACTATGTATACACAATGTTATCAGGGAGACTTTCTTTCCTCTGACAAAGAAAAGTTCTATTATTATTGTTTTGCACACGGAACACAGGCCTATGATTCCCCTCTGGCAGTAAACTCTGCTAGGTAGTGCACACTAATTCTCCTTTTTTGACTCAGTATATAATGTTTTCCGCCCAAGATTGGTTCCAGGCGCTAGAGGGATGTATCGTATAGGATTGATGGCACAAATTAAAGTTCTAGCACGTAAGAGCGACCGTGTAAACACTAGAAAACCCGGAGCACAACGAGGCACGCGGCACTGTTACCCTGTTACCCTGTTACCGTGTTACCGTGTTAGTTTTCAACTGTGCAATCAATTGAACTACCATACATCAAAACAGAGTTACCTGGGTTTCTGTATCGGACCCTTAAGAATAACCCGAATATCGGTGTCTTGATTGAAGAATAGTGTCTTTGACACTATTCTTCAATCACTATTCAGTCTGGAAATTCGCAACACTCGCTGGTTACACTGTTCATCAAGATTTGTCTATTGTTCACAGTCATGTCACTAAAGAAGCTGATCACACTTCTCTGTAATTGTTCTGCTGTGTCCGTTGAGACACTTTTATTAACAAAACGCACGATCACTAGTGTCTTCTGTTATTACAGCGTGACGCACAAGTTGTCTCTGAGTCTAAAAGGAATCCGCCCCGAAGCCCTTCATCGCCTTGGCGTGCCCTCGGCGTCTCCCTACACACAAAAGAAGTGTAGATTAAGCATATTTCCCTTGCTTGCCAAATTTCCACCATGAATCAGTGCACAATGCTTGATTCTTGCTTTCTGGGCATACACGTAAAGTGGGTGCAGGATTTTCCTTAATTATCCTGCTAAGGTAAGAGATCAGTTTTCTCTTATTAAACTACACATGATTGCAACACTGGTCAACCATGACGGAACTTACTGGCGAACCCGGGTACGAACACGTGTTCCTAATTAAAGTGTTGACCAAGAAGTTAGACGCTATCAGCCACTCTGGAGAGCTAAGTCCCTCAGAGGTCTTAAAGGGGCTGAAAGAGGCTGAAAAGGGCTGATACCCGTCTCGTGGAGAAATTTTCTCCACAACTGTTTTCGCTATATGAATGACATGACGGAAGGGATAGACTCAGAAATATCTGATTTTGCAAATGATGCGAAGTTAATGAGGAGAATTAAATCGGATGAGAATCGGGCAGGGCTACAAAGGGACCTGGACAGCCTGCAAGCCTAGTCCAGAAACTGGCTCCTGGAATTTAACCCTACGAAATGCAAAGTCATGAAGATCGGGGAAAGGCAAAGAAGACCACAGACAGAATATAGGCTCGGTGGCCAACGACTGCAAATCTCATTCTGAGAAAAGGATCTTGGGATAAGTGTAATACCAAGCACATCTGAGGCTCCTATCAACCAGATAACTGCTGCAACATATGGGCGCCTGGTAAACATAAGAATAGCATCCCGACACCTCAGTAAGGAATCATTCAAGAGTCTGTACATTGTGTACGTCAGGCCCATATTAGAGTATGCAGCACCGGTATCGAACCCACACTTGGTCAAGCACGTCAAGAAATTAGAGAAAGTGTAGAGGTTTGTAACAAGACTAGTCCCGGAGCTAAGGGGATTGTCGTACGAAGAAAGGTTAAGGAAAATCTGCCTGACGACTCTGGAGAACAGGAGGGTTAGGGAAGCCATGATAACGACATATAAAATACTGCGAGGAATTGACAAGGTGGACAGAGAGGATATTCCCGAGATGGGACACAGCAACAAGGGCTCACAATTGGAAGTTGAAGACTCAGATGAGTCAAAGGGATGTTAGGAAGTATTTCTTCAGTCATAGAGTTGTCAGGAGATGGAATAGTCTGGAAAGTGATGAAGTGGCGGCAGGACAGTACGAAGTTTTAAAACGAGGCATGATAAAGCTAATGGAGCAGAGAGAGAGGACTTAGTAGCAATCAGTGAAGAGGCGGGCTCAGGAGCTATGAATCGACCCCTACAGCCACAAATAGGCGAGTACAAACAGGTTGTGAGTACACACAAGTGGTGAGTACACACACACACACAGATACACACACAGGGAAGGCACTACAATGGATCAGGCAATACCTATCAGAAAGACAACAGTTAGTCATGGTACGTGGTGAGGTGTAAGAGTAGGCGCCTGTGACGATCGGGGCCCCACAGGGGTCAGTCCTAGGACCGGTGCTGTTTCTGGAATTTGTAAACGGCATGACGGGAGGAATAGACTCCGAAATGTCCCTGTTTGCAGATGATGTGAAGTTCATGAGAAGAATTAAATCGAACGAGAACCAGGTAGAACTACAAAGAGATCTGGACAGGATGCAGACCTGGTCCAGCAACTGGCTCCTGGAGTTCAACCCCACCAAGTGCAAAATCATGAAGATTGGGGAAAGGCAAAGAGTACAGAAGACGGAGTACAGTCTAGGGGACCACAGACTACAAACCTCACTCAAGGAAAAGAATCTTCTGGTAATTATAGCAACGGGCACGTCTCTTGAGGCGCACATCAACCAAATAACTGCTGCAGCATACGAGCACCTAGCAAACCTAAGAACAGCATTCTAACATCTCAATAAGGAATCGTTCAGGACCCTGTACACCGTGTACGTTAGGCCTATATTGGAGTATGCAGCACCAGTTTGGAACCCACACCTAGCAAAGCACGTAAGAAATTACAGAAAGTGCAAATGTTCGTAACAAGACTAGCCCCGGAGCTAAGGGTTGTGTCCTACGAGGAGAGGTTAAGGGAAATCGACCTGACGACACTGGAGGAGAGGAGAAATAGGGAGGATATGATAACGGCATACAAAATACTGAGAGGAATCGACATGGTGGACAGACAGGATGTTCCAGAGATGGGACACAGCAACAAAGGAACACAGTTGGAAGTTGAAGACTCGGATGAATCACAGGGATGTTTGAAAGTATTTCTTCAGTCACAGAGTTGTTAGGAAGTGGAACAGTCTAGCAAGTGATGTAGTGGAGGCAGAAACCATACATAGCTTTAAGAAGAGGTCTGATAAAACTCATGGAGTACGAGGAATGACCTAGTAGCGACCAGTGAAGAGGCGGGGCCAGGAGCTGTGATTCGACTCCTAGAAGAGTACACACACACACACACACACACACACACACACACACACACACACACACACACACACACACACACACGCACGCGCGCGCGCGCGCGCATATATTATATATATATATATATATATATATATTATATATATATATATATATATATATATATATATATATATATGAGGCAGAGGTAGAGGCTGAGATTACGCAGTTCAGCTTCCTTGTCAAACATAGGTATAATATATATATATATTATATATATATATATATATATATATATATATATATATATATAATATATATATATATATATAATATATAATATATATATATATATTAATAATATATATATTTATATATAATATACTATATATATTATATATTATATATATATATATATATAATATATTATATAAATAAAGTTATTATATATATATATATAGTTGTATCCTACAGAGTTAATAATATAGACGGAGGAGGATAATAGGTGTCTTTGTTTCTCATACAAATAGCAGATTACAGGTATGACGTTGGCTACTATGTCTTACAGTAGGTGACACACACATAATGTACACGTTTGGAATTGAACACTCTGAGTTTTATAGGGATTTTAAATATTTCTTCGTCACAGAGTTGTGCAGTTTTATACATGGGCAAGTGGAGATAGGAATCTACCTCCGTAGCTGTGTTTAAGAACAAATGTCGGGAAACATGGCTAGTAAGCAATGACCTAGTTCCTGAAAGACGTGTACAGAAAGATGAGAAGAAAATTTTTCCCTCATTTCGGATACACACACATGCCACGTCGCAACGGCACCCGATTGTTGAATATATATATATATATATATATATATATATATATATATATATATATTATATATATATATATATATATATTATCCTATGTTTGAAAAGGAAGCTGAACTGCGTAATCTCAGCCTCTACCTCTGCCTCATGAGGTTCTGTAATACAATTTGTAAACCTCTTGCGTACATTAAAGCACATGGGGCCGGGGTTATGGAATACAGTAAGTACTTTTCTCAGATTTCGCAGCGACCGAAACAACTTGTTTCTTAGGATTGTCTTTGTTAAGTTGTTTATATTGGACGATTAATGCTATGAAATATTTTTTAGAGATTGATATTTGAAAGTTAGCAGATTTTAGAAAAGTAATATTTTGTGTTGACTGACGTTCGGGCTTAGCGCTCTTTCATCAGCTAATGAATTATGGTATTATCATAACAGGGAGTGAGACGCTAAGTACTGGTAGCGTTGAGTCAGTAAACCAGACGATGGTGGAAGAGCAAGTGAGCGAGAACCACAAAACGCTAAAGAAAAATTTGTTGAATATTCTCAAGAGCCTCTTCAGTGGAAGAACAGGTCAGTAAATATATCAACCATTCTGTTTACCTCTCTCCACTTCTCGACCTGTCTGCTCCTCTCAGTCACTGTTATTCTACCTAACTCAACCTCTCTCTCAACCACCTCTCTAATTGTCTCCACCTCTCTCTGCTCGTACTTCTCTGCCTGTCTTCAGCATTTCTTCACTCACCTCTCAACTTGTTTCTGCCTCTCTACCTATTTCCATTTCTTCCCCTCGGGCTTCTCTACTTATCTCCTCCTCCTCCTCTCCCTTTGCTTTTCTGAAATTCTCCCTCACACACCTCTCAACCTGTCTTCACCTCACATTCACCCATCTCTCTACCTAGTTCCACACCTCTCCTTCGCTCATCTCTCTACCCAATATCATTTCTTTCCCACAAAAACCCATGCCACTAATTATTTTTAGTTTAAGAATGCACTATCAACATAGTTGGTGGTGTTTACGGTGTTCTATGCACACTATGTTCTCCTTTCTACGATGAACAAACAGGAGTCAAATGTAGTCTTTAACCATGTTAGTATTTGTAATCACCACCGGGTTGGGCAGCAGCTCAGGTCATTGTATTTAACAGTTCGGTCATTGAGTGAAATATAATTGAATTCTCTCTTAAAACATGACAGGAATGACATGTATATTTCAAGTCATAGATTGTACAGACTCGACTGCTATTTAGTAGTCAGTTGTGCACAATTTTAAGTAAGGGTGCTACACAAAATTACCGGATTGTTCATTATGCAGCGGATCTTCTTGATGGTTAAGTGGCATTAGACCTTAGTTCTACCTTTCTGTTATGGACGGTTAGTCTGTCAGATTTCCTGCCCATCTGTATCTCTATGAGGTGGTAACCAGTACACCTGATTTATATATTAATATCATGAACAAGAGGTCACTATTGGAAGTTGAAAACTCAGATGAGTCAAAGGAATGTTTGGAAGTATTTCTTCAGTCATAGAGTTGTCAGGAGGTGGTATAGTCTGGGAAGTGATGTAGTGGAGGCAGAAACCATATATAGTTTTAAGACGAGGTATGATAACGCTCATGAAGCAAGGAGAGAGAGAGAGGACATAGTAGCGATCAGTGATGAGGCGGGCTCAAGAGCTATGTCTCTACCCCTTGCAACCACTAATAGGTACGTACACACACACACACACACACACACACATACACACACACACACACACACACACACACACACACACACACACACACACACACACACACACACACACGCACGCACACACACACAAATGTAGTCCCCATCTTCAAGAAAGGACACAGAAATGAATCACTGACGTGTATAGTATTCAAAGTCATGGAGAAGATTATCAGGAGGAGAGTGGTGGGGCACCTGGAGCGGAACAAGAAGATGAACGACAGCCAGCACGGATTCATGGGAGGCAAATCCTGTGCCACAAACCTACTAGAGTTTTATGACAAGGTAACTGAAGAAAGAAATGAGAGGAAGGGGTGGGTTGATTGCATATTCTTGGACACAGTTCCTCACAATAGATTAGTACAGAAGCTAGAGATCAGGCAAATATAACAGGAAGGGCACTGCAGTGGATCAGAGAATACCTAACAGGGAGGCAACAGCGAGTCAAGGTCCGTGATGAAGTATCATAGTGGGCACCTGTGACGAACGGGTCCCACAGGGGTCAGTCCAGAGACCAGTGCAGTCCTGAGACCAGTGCTGTTCTTGGTATATGTGAACGACATGACGGAATGGATAGACTCAGAAGTGTCCCTGTTTGCAGATGATGTGAAGTTAATGAGGAGAATTAAATCAGACGCGGACCAGACAGGTCTACAAAGAGACCTGGACAGGCTGGATGCGTGGTCCAGCAACTGGCTCCTAGAATTTAACCCCACCAAATGCAAAGTCATGAAGATCGGAGAAAGGCAAAGAAGACCTCAGACAGAGTATAGGCTAGGAGGCCAAAGACTGCAAACCTCACTCAAGGAGAAAGATCTAGGAGTGAGTATAATACCGAGTACGTCGCCAGAAGCACATATTAGCCAGATAACTGCTGCGACATATGGGCGCCTGGCAAACCTGACAATAGCGTTTTGGTACCTTAGTAAGGAATCGTTCAAGACTTTATACACTGTGTACGTCAGGCCTATACTGGAGTACGCAGCACCAGTTTGGAACCCACACCTGGTCAAACACGTCAAGAAATTAGAGAAAGGGCAAAGGGTCGCAACAAGGCTGGTTCCAGAGCTAAGGGGAATGTCCTACGAAGAAAGGTTAAGGGAAATCGGTCCGAAGACACTGGAGGACAGGAGGGTCATGGGAGACATGATAACGACATACAAAATACTGCGTGGAATAGACAAGGTGGACAGACAGGATGTTCCAGATATGGAACACAGAAACAAGGGGTCACAATTGGAAGCTAAAGACTCGGATGAATCAGAGGGATGTTAGGAAGTATTTCTTCAGCCACAGAGTTGTTAGGAAGTAGAATAGTCTGGCAAACGATGTAGTGGAGGCAGGAACCATACGTAGTTTTAAGACGAGGTATGATAAAGCTCATGGAGCAGGAAGAGGGAGGACCTAGTAGCGGTCAGTGAAGAGGCGGGGCCAGGAGCTGAGTCTCGACCTCTGCAACCACAATTAGGTGAGTACTCACATGCACACACACACACACACACACACACACACACACACACACACACACACACACACACACACACACAAACACTCTAAATCAAAACACCCATGCCACATCCAATGCCCCCACCCACTACATTACAAACTCCACCCCCACAGCAACAACCCATAGTTCCTTGCCAGGTCTCCCGCTTCCCCAACCCCAATATACCTCCCAGACCACAGTCTTAGAATAGAAGTTGAAGGTGTGGTATACAAATGCAGATGGAATAACAAACAAGTATGAGGAGTGGCACGAAAGAATCAAAGAGACATCCCCAGGCATAATAGCACTCACAGAAACAAAACTCACCAGAATAATAACAGATTCAATCTTTCCATTCGGATACCAAATCCTCAGGAAAGACAGAGGGAGGAGAGGGGGAGGAGGAGTCGCACTGCTCATTAAAAACCAGTGGGGTTTTGAGAAAATGGAAGGAATGGATGGCACGGGCGAAAGGGACTACTTAGTAGGAACAATCCAGTCTGAGGGACATAAGGTGATAATTGCAGTAATGTACAACCCACCACAGAACTGCAGGAGGCCAAGAGAAGAATATGATGAGAGCAACAGAGCAATGATCGACACACTAGCCGAGGTGGCCAGGAGAGCACACATGGGGGGGAGCAAAGTTACTAGTTATGGGTGATTTCAATCACAAGGAGATTGACTGGGAAAACCTGGAACCCCATGGGGGTCCCGAAACATGGAGAGCCAAGATGATAGATGTGGTACTGGAAAACCTCATGCATCAACATGTTAGAGACACTACCAGAGAGAGAGGAGAGGATGAACCAGCAAGGCTGGACCTTGTATTCACCATGAGTAGTTCGGACATCGAGGGTATCATGTATGAAAGGCCCCTGGGAGCTAGTGATCATGTGGTTCTGTGCTTCGACTACATAGTTGAGCTCTAAGTGGAGAGAGTAGCAGGAATAGGCTGGGAAAAACCAAACTTCAAAAGGGGGAACTACTCAGGCATGAGGAACTTCCTTCAAGACATTCATTGGGAGAGGGAACTGACAGGAAAACCAGTACAAGAAATGATGGACTATGTAGCAACAAAATGCAAGGAGGCAGAGGAGAGGTTTGTTCCAAGGAAAACAGAAATAATGGGAAGAACAGAACGAGTCCTTGGTTCACCCAAAGGTGTAGGGAGGCAAAAACTAGGTGTACTAGAGAATGGAAAAGGTACAGAAGACAGAGAACTCAGGAAAATAAAGAAATCAGCCGAAGAGCCAGAAACGAATATGCACAGATAAGAAGGGAGGCTCAGAGACAATATGAAAATGACATAGCATCAAAAGTAAAGACTGACCCGAAGCTGTTGTACAGCCACATCAGGAGGAAAACAACAGTCAAGGACCAGGTAATCAGACTGAGGAAGGGTGATGAGGAATTCACAAGAAACGACCAAGAGGTATGTCAGGAGCTCAACACAAGATTAAAGAGGTATTTACAGTGGAAACCAGTAGGACTCCAGGAAATCAGAACAGGGGGGCACACCAGCAAGTGCTGGATGAGGTACATAGAACCAAGGAGGAGGTGAAGAAGTTGCTATGCGAACTTGACACCTCAAAGGCGGTGGGACCAGACAACATCTCTCCATGGGTCCTTAAAGAGGGAGCAGAGATATTGTGTGAGCCATTAACAAAGATCTTCAACACATCATTTGAAACTGGGCAACTCCCTGAGGTATGGAAAATGGCAAATGTAGTCCCAATTTTTAAAAAGGGAGACAGACATGAGGCACTAAAAATACAGACCTGTATCACTAACGTGTATAGTATGCAAGGTCATGGAGAAGATCATCAGGAGGAGAGTGGTGGGGCACCTGGAAAGAAACAAGTGTATAATTGACAACCAGCATGGTTTCAGGGAAGGAGAATCCTGTGTCACAAACCTACTAGAGTTTTATGACAAGGTGACAGAAGTAAGACAAGAGAGAGAGGGGTGGATCGACTGCATATTTTTGGACTGCAAGAAGGCCTTCGACACAGTTCCTCACAAGAGGTTACTGCAAAAGCTAGAGGATCAGGCACACATAACAGGAAAGGCACTGCAATGGATCAGAGAATATCTAACAGGGAGGCAACAACGAGTCATGGTACGCGACGAGGTGTCAGAGTGGGCGCCTGTGACAAGCGGGGTTCCACAGGGGTCAGTCCTAGGACCTGTGCTGTTCTTGGTATATGTGAACGACATAACGGAAGGGATAGACCCAGAAGTGTCCTTGTTTGCAGATGATGCGAAGTTAATGAGAAGAATCAAATCGGATGAGGATCAGGCAGGACTACAAAGAGACCTGGACAGGCTACAAGCCTGGTCCAGCAACTGGCTCCTTGAATTTAACCCTGCCAAATGCAAAGTCATGAAGATTGGGAAAGGGCAAAGAAGACCGCAGACACAATATAGTTTAGATGGCCAAAGACTGCAAACCTCACTCAAGGAAAAAGATCTGGGGGTGAGTATAACACCGAGCATATCTCCTGAGGCGCACATCAATCAGATAACTGCTGCAGCATACGGGCGCCTGGCAAACCTACGGATAACGTTGCGATACCTCAGTAAGGATTCCTTTAAGACTCTGTATACCATTTACGTCAGGCCCATACTGGAGTATGCAGCACCAGCTTGGAATCCACACCTAGTCAAGCACGTCAAGAAATTAGAGAAAGTGCAAAGGTTTGCAACAAGACTAGTCCCAGAGCTACGGGGATTGTCCTACGAAGAAAGGTAGAGGGAAATCGGCCTGACGACACTGGAGGACAGGAGGGTCAGGGGAGACATGATAACGACATATAAAATACTGCGCGGAATAGACAAGGTGGACAAAGACGGGATGTTCCAGAGAAGGGACACAGACACAAGAGGTCACAATTGGAAGTTGAAGACTCAGATGAATCAAAGGGATGTTAGAAGTATTTCTTCAGTCATAGAGTAGTCAGGCCGTGGAATAGCCTAGAAAGTGACGTAGTGGAGGCGGGAACCATACATAGTTTTAAGGCGAGGTATGATAGAGCTCATGGGGCAGGGAGAGAGAGGACTAGTAGCAATCAGCGAAGAGGCGGGGCCAGGAGCTGTGACTCGACCCCTGCAACCACAAATAGGTGAGTACAAATAGGTGAGTACACACACACACACACACACACACACACACACACACACACACACACACACACACACACACACGCACACACTCACACGCACACACGCGCGCACACACACACACACACACACACACACACACACACACACACACACACACACACACACACACACACACATACGGCCTGTCAGAGTAACTTTCAAGGAAGAATCAGTTCGAACCAGGATTCTGCAAGAGAAAGCAAGACTGAGGGACAAAGAGGGGGTACCAGAGAGTATACCTCGACCGCGACAGAACACAAGAAGAAAGGACTACACTGAAAGAGAGGGTACAGAGACGCAAGGAGGAACGAGAAGCAATGAAAATGAGCAGGACCCAGACACAGGAGGAAGGGCAAACACACCCCACAGAATCTCCCACCAAAAGACTCCACCCGCGACATTCCCAACGCAACTGAGCAACCTATACTACAACCCACTCACTGTTCCCTCTGCCACCAATCCCCATATCACAAACCTCACCCCAACAGCTGTCCCTTATGGGCATTCTGACCCCACCCCCATCAACACAAACCCCACCTACACCACAGCTCCATATAGGCCCCCACCAAGGCTCTCGCTCCCCCAACCCCAATATTCTTGCATGACACAATGATAGAAAGAAACTAAAGGTTTGGTACACAAACGCGGATGGAATAATGAATAAACATGAGGAGTGGAATGAAAGAATCAGTGAAAAATCCCCAGACATCATAGCAGTCACAGAAACAAAACTCGCTGAGACAATAACAGACACAATCTTCCCAACAGGATATCAGATCCTGAGGAAAGATAGGAGTAGAGGGGGAGGAGGGGTTGCACTGCTCATAAAACACCGATGGGGATTTGAGGAAATGGAAGGCATGGACATGATTGGAGAAAGAGACTACATTGTAGGTACATTTCAGTCCGGAGAACATAAAGTAGTCATTGGAGTGATGTATAACCCACCACAGAACTGCAGGAGGCCAAGAGAGGAGTACGAAGAAAACAACAGGGTGATGGTGGACACACTGGCTGAGGTGGCAAGAAGAGCTCACTCGAGCAGAGCAAAGTTACTGGTAATGGGCGATTTCAACCACAGGGAGATCGACTGGGAAAACCTGGAGCCACATGGGGGTCCCGAAACATGGAGAGCCAAGATGATGGATGTGGTACTTGAAAACCTCATGCATCAACATGTCAGGGACACAACCAGAGAGAGAGGGAGGATGAGCCAGCAAGACTGGATCTTGTGTTCACCCTGAGCAGTTCAGACATTGTAGAGGACATCACTTATGAGAGGCCCCTTGGAGCTAGCGATCATGTGGTTCTGAGTTTTGACTATATAGTAGAGTTACAAGTGGAGAAGGTAACAGGAACTGAAGGGGACAGGCCAAACTATAAAAGGGGGGACTACACAGGTATGAGAAACTTCCTGCAGGAGGTTCAGTGGGACAGAGAAATGGTAGGAAAATCAGTAAACGAGATGATGGAATATGTGGCAACAAAGTGCAAGGAGGCAGAGGAAAGTTTTGTTCCCAAGGGAAACGGAAATAATAGGAAGACCAAAACGAGTCCTTGGTTTACCCGAAGGTGTAGGGAGGCAAAAACTAAGTGCAACAGAGAATGGAAAAGGTACAGGAGGCATAGGACCCAGGAAAACAAGGAGATTAGTAGAAGAGCCAGAAACGAGTATGCACAGATAAGGAGGGAGGCCCAGCGACAGTATGAAAACGACATAGCATCGAAAGTCAAATCTGACCCGAAACTGCTGTATAGCCACATTAGGAGGAAGACAACAGTCAAGGACCAGGTGATAAGGCTGAGGAAAGAAGGTGGAGAACTCACAAGAAACGATCAAGAGGTATGTGAGGAGCTCAACACGAGATTTAAGGAAGTATTTACAGTAGAGACAGGAAGGACTCTGGGGGGACAGACCAGATGGGGACACCAGCAAGGAATACACCAACAAGTGTTGGACGACATACATACAGGTGAGGAGGAGGTGAAGAAACTGCTAAGGGACATCGATACCTCAAAGGCAATGGGACCAGACAACATCTCCCCGTGGGTCCTTAGAGAGGGAGCAGATATGTTGTGCGTGCCACTTACCACAATCTTCAACACATCCCTGGAAACTGGGCAACTACCTGAGGTATGGAAGACGGCAAATGTAGTTCCCATTTTTAAAAAAGGAGACAGAAAAGAGGCACTAAACTATAGACCTGTGTCATTGACGTGTATAGTATGCAAAATTATGGAGAAGATTATCAGGAGGAGAGTGGTGGAGCACCTGGAACGGAACAGGAGTATAAATGCCAACCAGCACGGATTCACGGAAGGCAAATCCTGTGTCACAAACCTTCTGGAGTTTTATGATAAAATAACAGAAGTAAGACAAGAGAGAGAGGGGTGGGTTGATTGCATCTTCTTGGACTGCAAGAAGGCCTTTGACACAGTTCCTCACAAGAGATTAGTGCAGAAGCTAGAGCATCAGGCGCATATAACAGGAAGGGCACTGCAATGGATCAGAGAATACCTGACAGGGAGGCAACAACGAGTCATGGTACGTAATGATGTATCACAGTGGGCACCTGTGACGAGCGGGGTCCCACAGGGGTCGGTCCTAGGACCAGTGTTATTTTTGGTATATGTGAACGACATGACGGAAGGGTTAGACTCAGAAGTGTCCCTGTTTGCAGATGATGTGAAGTTAATGAGGAGAATTAAATCTGATGAGGACCAGGCAGGACTTCAAGAGACCTGGACAGACTGGACACCTGGTCCAGCAAATGGCTTCTCGAATTTAATCCTGCCAAATGCAAAGTCATGAAGATGGGGGAGGGGCACAGAAGACTGCAAACCTCACTCAAGGAGAAAGATCTTGGGGTGAGTATAACACCGAGCATGTCTCCGGAAGCACACATCAATCAGATAACTGCTGCAGCATATGGGCGCCTGGCAAACCTGAGAACAGCATTCCGATACCTTAGTAAGGAATCATTCAAGACACTGTACACCGTGTATGTCAGGCCCATACTGGAGTATGCAGCACCTGTTTGGAACCCGCACTTGATAAAGCACGTCAAGAAACTAGAGAAAGTACAAAGGTTTGCGACAAGGTTAGTTCCAGAGCTAAGGGGAATGTCCTATGAAGAAAGATTAAGGGAAATCGGCCTGACCACACTGGAGGACAGGAGGGTCAGGGGAGACATGATAACGACATATAAAATACTGCGTGGAATAGACAAGGTGGACAAAGACAGGATGTTCCAGGGAAGGGACACAGAAACAAGAGGCCACAATTGGAAGTTGAAGACACAAATGAGTCAGAGAGATAGTAGGAAGTATTTCTTCAGTCATAGAGTTGTAAGGCAGTGGAATAGCCTAGAAAATGACGTAGTGGAGGCAGGAACCATACACAGTTTTAAGACGAGGTTTGATAAAGCTCATGGAGCGGGGAGAGAGAGGGCCTAGTAGCAACCGGTGAAGAGGCGGGGCCAGGAGCTAGGACTCGACCCCTGCAACCACAAATAGGTGAGTACACACACACACACACTTTATATATATATAATATATATATAATATATATATATATATATATATATATATATATATATATATATATATATATATATATATGTTTATATATATCAACACAAAGAACTTTGTGGAAAAAGACACTTATGTACAGTTCAGGACATTTATTAAAGGAAACGTTTCGCCACGAGTGGCTTCTTCAGTCCTAATACAGAGAAAACTAAGAAAACACACATATATAT
Organism: Cherax quadricarinatus; assembly: GCF_026875155.1. Taxonomy (NCBI): domain Eukaryota; kingdom Metazoa; phylum Arthropoda; class Malacostraca; order Decapoda; family Parastacidae; genus Cherax; species Cherax quadricarinatus. The sequence continues at coordinate 7,457,462 of NC_069469.1, read as the reverse complement.
AGTGGTGGGAGTCAGGTGAGGTGTGTTTTCTTAGTTTTCTCTGTATTAGGACTGAAGAAGCCACTCGTGGCGAAACGTTTCCTTTAATAAATGTCTTTTTCCACATCTTGTCGGTATCACCATACCATTTCCTCACAAAGAACTTTATCCATGAAAGCAAAGAAGGGAATGTATGAGAGTATAGTATGCACAGCGCTCCGGACCATCAAAATGTGAGCAGTCATGAAGGTTTCTTCACGAAATTCAATTTCAATAACATAAATATACAATAGGACCAAGTAAACCGTGTCCTAAATGAAACAAGCTGGGAAGATATCCTAAACAACGCGGACCCGAACATCTGCCTTGAAAAAATGAATTTTGTGGTTCGTGAGAACTGCTCAAGACACATTCCATTAAGAAAAAGAAAGAGATGTAAATTAGAGAGAGAGAGATGTTCCCTATACAGACAAAGACGAAGAGTCACAGCTGATGAGTGTGGCCAATATATCTGAAATACGAAGGGAGGCACTAGTCAATGAAATTGCAAATATCGAACTTGAGCTGAAGGAATCTTATAGGAGACAAGAATCACAGGAAGAACTAAAAGCCATAAAGGAAACTGAAAAAAAAAATACTTCTTCTCTTATGCCAAATCTAAGGGAAAAACAACATCCAGTATTGGGACCCTGCTTAGGCGGGATGGGACATACACAGATGACAGCCAAGAAATGAGTGAGATACTAAAGTCCCAATATGACTCAGTGTTCAGCGATCCACTGCCCACTCTAAGGGTCGACAATCCAAATGAATTCTTCATGAACGAAACCCAAAATTTGGTCATCCCAAAATTCTCGGATATCATTATAATTTCACAAGATTTTGAAGAGGCAATTAATGACATGCCCATGCACTCTGCCCCAGGCCCAGACTCGTGGAACTCCGTGTTCATCAAGAACTGCAAGAAGTCCTTGTCGCGTGCCTTCAGCATTTTATGGAGAGGGAGCATGGACACAGGGGTCATCCCACACTCGCTAAAAATAACAGACATAACCCCACTCTACAAAGGTGGCAGTAAAACAATTGCAAAGAACTACAGACCGATAGCACTAACATCCCATATCATAAAAATCTTTGAGAGGGTTCTAAGAAGCAAGATAGCCAACCACCTAGATACCCATCAGTTACACAACCCAGGGCAATACGGGTTTAGAGCAGGTTGCTCCTGCCTGTCCCAGCTGCTGGACCACTATGACAAGGTCATAGGTGCTGTAGAGGATAAACAAAATACAGATGTAGTATACACAGACTTTGCAAAAGCTTTCGACACGTGTGACTATGGTGTAATAGCGCACAAAATGCGTGATAAAGGAATAACGAGAAAAGTTGGTAGATGGATCTACAACTTGCTGACAAATAGAACACAAAGAATAATAGTAAACAGAGTAAAGTCCCAGGCAGCCACGGTAAAAAGCTCTGTTCCACAAGGCACAGTACTCGCTCCCATTCTATTCCTAATCCTCATTTCTGACATAGACAGAGATGTAAGCCATAGCTCCGTGTCTTCCTTTGTGGATGACACCCGGATTACCATACCAGTGACCTCCATCGAAGACACTGCGAGACTCCAAACGGACATCAACCAAATCTTCGAATGGGCCACTCAAAACAGTAAGAGGTTTAACGAAGAGAAATTTCAACTACTCAGATATGGAAAACTTGAAGAAATTAAAAATGTCAGGGTATACGACAAATTCTAACCATACAATAGAGCGGAAAAGTAATGTGAAGGACCTGGGAGTGATAATGTCAGAGAATCTCGCCTTCAAAAAGCACAACAATGTATGTACCTCATCCGCTAGGAAAATGATAGGATAGATAATGAGAACCTTCAAAACTAGGGACGCCAAGCCCATGATGATTCTCTTCAAATCGCTTGTGCTCTCTAGGCTGGAATACTGCTGTACACTAACGACCCCCTTCAAGGCTGGCGACATTGCAGACCTGGAGATTGTACTAAGAACTTTCATGACACGCACAAGTGCGACAAGGCACCTAAAGTACTGGGAACGGTTAAAGGTCCTTGATATGTATTCCCTCGAACGCAGGCGAGAGAGATACATGATAATATACACTTGGAAGGTCCTGGAGGAATTGGCACCAAACCTGCACACGAAAATCACTCCATATGAAAGCAAAAGACTCAGCAGGAGATGCAGCATTCCCCCGATGAAAAGCAGGGGCGGCACAAGCACACTGAGATACAACACAATAAGTGTCAGGGGCCCAAGACTCTTCAATTGCCTCCCAGCATACATAATGGGGATTACCAATAGACCCCTGGCTGTCTTGAACAAGGCACTGGACAGGCAGCTAAAGTCAGTACCTGACCAACCGGCCTGTGGTTCGTACGTCAGCTTGCGTGCGGCCAGCAGTAACAGCCTGGTTGATCAGACCCTGATCCACCATGAGTCCTGGCCTCAGACCGGGCTGCGGGGGCGTTGACCCCCGAAACCCTTTCCAGGTAAACTCCATGTATCAATGCTCTTGTATGGGTGTGAAGCATGGGTTGTGAATGTTGCAACAAGGAGGCTGGAGGAGGCAGTGTAGATGTCATGTCTGAGGGCAATGTGTGGTGTGAATATAATGCAGAGAATCAGTAGTTTGGAGATTAGGAGGAGGTGCGGGATTACCAAAAACTATTATCCAGAGGGCGGAGGAGGGGTTATTGAGATGGTTTGGATATGTAGAAAGTATGAAACGAAATAGAATGTCTTCGAAAGTTTATAAATCTGTAGTGGAGGGAAGGCGGGGTAGGGGTCAGCCTTGGAAAGGTTGGAGGGAGGGGGAAAAGGAGGTTTTGTGTGCGAGGGGCTTGGACTTCCAGCAAGCATGCGTGAACGTGTTAGGAGAAAATGGAAACAAATGGTTTTTAAGATTTGACGTGCTGTTGGAGTGTAAGCAAGGTAACATTTATGAAGGGATTCAGGGAAACCGGCAGGCCGGACTTGAGTCCTGGAGATAGAAAGTACAGTGCCAGCACTCTGAAGGAGGGGTGTTAATGTTGCAGTTTTGTAGCTGTAGTGTGAGCATGCTTCTGGCAAGACAGTGATGGAGTGAATGATGAAAGTTTTTCTTTACGGGTCACCCTGCCTTGGTGGGAAACGGCCGATGCGTTAATAAAAAAATAAGTAAATAAACACGTTGTCCGTCTCCCACCGAGGCAGGGTGACCCGAGAAAGAAACACTTTCGTTATCATCCATCATTCACTCATCGCTGTCTTACCTAAGACGTGCAGATACGACATTTCAGATGTCCCTCCTGACAGCAAATAACCCAACCTCTTCTTTAGATTGCAGTCACTGTATTGGTGTGTGTCTACTCATCTAGCTGTACTCAGTTGTGGTTGCAGGCGTCGAGTCATAGCTCCTGGCCCCGCCTCTTCACTAGTTGCTACAAGGTCCACTGTCTCCATGCTCCATTTATGGATCCTGCTTCCACTACATCACTCTCCAGATTGTTCCACTTCCTGACGACACTGACAAGAAATTCTTCCTGACATCCCTGTGACTCATCTGAGCTTTCAACTTGCAGCTGTGACCCCTTGTTGCTGTGTCCCATATCAAACATTCTGGACCTGTCCACCTTGTCAATTTCACTTAGTATTTTATATATCGTTATCATGTCCACCCATCTTTTCTGTACTCCAGTGTCATAAGGTTGATTTCCATTAACCTCTCCTCCTTTTGCACTTTCTCTAATTTCTTGACGCGTTTGATCAGGCGTGGGCTCCATACTCGTGCTACATACTCCAATATGGGCCTGACGTACACAGTGTACAGTGTCTTGAATGACTCCTTATTTAGAGGTCGAACCGCTATTTTTAGGTTTGCCAGGCGCCCTTATACAGCAGCAGTTATTTGGCTGATGTGCACCTCAGATATGTTCTGTATGATGCTCACCCCAAGATCTTGTTCCTTGAGTGAGTTTTGCGGCCTTTGACTTCCTAGGTTGTGCTGTGTCTGCAGTCTTCTTTGTCCTTCCCCAAACTTTATGACTTTGCAATTGCCTAGGTTAAACTAGGAACCATTTGTCAGACCAGGCTTGCAGCCTGTCTAAGTCTCCTGGTAGGCTTACGTGATCCTCATCCACTTGTATTCTTCTTATTAGCTTCACATCATCTGCAAACAGGGACACTTCTGTATCTTTCCCTTCTGTCATATTAACCACTTATACTAGAAAGAGCACCCGACCTAGGACTGATTCTTGTGGAACCAAACTCGACACATGCACCCACTGTGACACCTCATCGCGTACCAACACACGTTGTTTCCTCCCTGATAGGTATTACCTGATCCATTGCAGTACTCTCCCTACCGTTGCTGCCTGCTACTCTAGCTTTTCAACCAGTCTCTTGTCTGATATTGTATCAAAAGCCTTCTTACAGTCGAAGGATATGTAGTCTACCCATCCCTCTCTTACCTGTCTTACTTCTGTTATCTTGTCGTAGGTTTGTGATACAGGATTTCCCTTCCTTAAAGACATGCTGGTTGTCATGTACAAGCCAATTCCTTCCTAGGTGCTCCACCACTCTTCTCCTGATAATCTTTTCCATAACTTTACATACTTTAAATGTCAGCAACACATGTATGTAGTTTAGTGCTACCTGTCTGTCTCCTTTCTTAAAAATTGGGACTACGTTTGCTGTCTCCCACACTTAGGTAGTTGAGTTATCTAGCTCACTTAGCAGCCTCTTCACCTTCTTGGTTGTGTGTATTGTGTCCAGGACTTGTTGGTGTACCCCACTTTTCCGACTTTCTGGAGTCCTTTCTCTCAACTTAAAACACTTCATTAAGTATGTGAAGAGCTCTTCACATACTTCTCGTCGTTCCTTGTGATCCCCACTCCTTCCTTCCTCAACCTGATTACCTGGTCCTGGACTGTTGTTTTCCTCCTGATGTGGGTATACAATGTCTTCGGGTCAGATTTGGCTTTCAACGCTTTGTCCTTTTTAATATTGCCGCTGGGCCTCCCTCCTTATCTGTGCGAATTCGTTTCTGGCTCTTCGACTAATCTCCTCATTTTCCTGGGTCCTTTGTCTTCTATACTTTTCCATTCTCTAGCGTATTTAGTTTTGTCGTCTCTTCACCTTTGGGTGAACCAAGGGGTCGTCCTGGTCTTCCCAATATTTCTGTTACACTTGGGTACCAACCTTTACTCTGCCTCCTTGCATTTTGTTGTCATGTATTCCATCATTTCATTTACTGATTTTTTGCCAATGATCCTCATTCAGGAAATTTTTCATGCCTGTGGAGTTCCCTCTGTTGTAGTTTGGCTTCTCCTCTCCTACTATTCCTGTTTCTCTCTCCACTTGTAACTCTACTATGTACTCGAAGCTCAGGACCACACGATCACTGGCTCTGAGGGACCTTTTTCATGTGATGGCCTCAATGTCTGAACTACTCAAGGTGAATTTGAGATCTAGCCCTACTGGTTCATCCTCTCCCCTCCTCTCTCTCTGAGAGTGTCCCTAACGTGTTGATGTATATGGTTTTCCAGTACCACCACCATCTTAGCCCTCCACGTTTCTGGTCCCCCATGTGACTACTGGTTTTACCAGTCAATTTCCTTGTGATTAAAATCACCCACAACTAGAAGCTTTGCCCTGCCCACGTGGGCCCTTCTTGTCACGTGAGCTAGTGCATCAACCATTGCTCTCTTGCTCTCATCATATTCTTGTCTTGGCCTCCTGCTATTATGTGGTGGGTTGTACATCACTGCAATCACCACCTTGGGACCCCCAGTCTGCAGTGTTTCTACTTTGTAGTCCCTTGCTTCCCCTCTGTCCCCTCTTTCCAACTCCTCAAAACCCCACTGGTTTTTGATATGCATTGCAGCTCCTCCACCCTCTCTGTTGACTCTTTCTTTCCTCAGGATCTGATATCTATTGGAAAAGACTGGTTGTTATCATTCTGTGAGCTTAGTTTTCGTGAGTGCTATCTGGTGGTGTATCCATGATTCTTTTGTGTGTATGTGTGTGTGTGTGGTGTGTTGAGAAATAGTTTAACAGCTAAGTTTAAAGTTTAAATATAAGGACACTTAGCTTAGAAAGACAGCTCTCATCCACACAGCTGTCCCTGCAGATGAGGTCTTGAGTAGCTGTCTTGATCATTTTTCAACGGGCTGAAATTAATTATATTATGTAAACAATAAATTACCCCTACGGGGTGTTATGTCAGCATATTTCATTCACTGATGACTGACTTACGTACTTGTGTGGACTCAAAAGTCCGCACCTCACTGCCGACTATAGGTTGATTACAACTCCTTGCGACTCAAGAACTGCGCAGTCTCCCGTACTACAAGAAATCTATAACACACTTTGCTCTTGTAGCGTGAGCTACGGTGTTCTTCACACCTTCGACAGATATCGGTGACTTGATAGAAACTGAAGTGTCCTTGGATGTCCACGTCTTCCATAGTCTAGGAATACGCACACTGGTACACTATGTTCCACAAGATTTGTCTTTATTGTTCACAATCTTATCACTAAAGAAGCTGATCACACTTCTCTGTAAGTGTTTATTGTGTTTTGTGAGACACTTTGTTCACACTAACGCACAGATCAGTGTTCTTTGTTGGTTATCCTGGCGTCAGTGTGACTCTCAGTAGAGTCAGAAGTAATCTGAAGACGCCACAACCTCATACACCGTCACTACCCCTTGCACATAAAGGAAAAGCTGACCTCGTACCTTTTGCTTCCTTGCCACTTCCTCCATGAAGCAAAGCAGAATGCTTGATTCTTGCTGTCTTAAGCATAGACAACAATGTACACTATCTTTACCATGGTAATAAAGTGGGAGCAGGATGTTCCTTAATTGTCCTGCTAAGGTAAGAGATGGACTGTCTTTGATTAAACTACACTTTGCAACACTGGACCGCAAGGAGCGTCGAGCCACGTCGTATACTGATACTGCATCTGGGATCAATTACTCACTGTAGCAGTAAACAAGATGCTTGCCCCTTCTGAGAGGGCTGGGCCCCTCAGGGCTGAAGGGGGCTGATACCCCCCTCCTGGAGAAAATTTCTCCACAGTGTGTGTGTGTGTACTCACCTAGTTGTACTCACCTAGTTGAGGTTGCGGGGGTCGAGTCCGAGCTCCTGGCCCCGCCTCTTCACTGATCGCTACTAGGTGTCACTCCCTGAGCCGTGAGCTTTATCATACCTCTGCTTAAAGCTATGTATGGATCCTGCCTCCACTACATCGCTTCCCAAACTATTCCACTTACTGACTACTCTGTGGCTGAAGGAATACTTCCTAACATCCCTGTGATTCATCTGTGTCTTCAACTTCCAACTGTGTCCCCTTGTTACTGTGTCCAATCTCTGGAACATCCTGTCTTTGTCCACCTTGTCAATTCCTCTCAGTATTTTGTATGTCGTTATCATGTCCCCCTATCTCTCCTGTCCTCCAGTGTCATCAGGTTGATTTCCCTTAACCTCTCCTCGTAGGACATACCTCTTAGCTCTGGGACTAGTCTTGTTGCAAACCTTTGCACTTTCTCTAGTTTCTTTACGTGCTTGGCTAGGTGTGGGTTCCAAACTGGTGCCGCATACTCCAATATGGGCCTAACGTACACGGTGTACAGGGTCCTGAATGATTCCTTATTAAGATGTCGGAATGCTGTTCTGAGGTTTGCTAGGCGCCCATATGCTGCAGCAGTTATTTGGTTGATGTGCGCTTCAGGAGATGTGCCTGGTGTTATACTCACCCCAAGATCTTTTTCCTTGAGTGCGGTTTGTAGTCTCTGGCCCCCTAGACTGTACTCCGTCTGCGGTCTTCTTTGCCCTTCCCCAATCTTCATGACTTTGCACTTGGTGGGATTGAACTCCAGGAGCCAATTGCTGGACCAGGTCTGCAGCCTGTCCAGATCCCTTTGTAGTTCTGCCTGGTCTTCGATCGAGTGAATTCTTCTCATCAACTTCACGTCATCTGCAAACAGGGACACCTCAGAGTCTATTCCTTCCGTCATGTCGTTCACAAATACCAGAAACAGCACTGGTCCTAGGACTGACCCCTGTGGGACCCCGCTGGTCACAGGTGCCCACTCTGACACCTCGCCACGTACCATGACTCGCTGCTGTCTTCCTGACAAGTATTCCCTGATCCATTGTAGTGCCTTCCCTGTTATCCCTGCTTGGTCCTCCAGTTTTTGCACCAATCTCTTGTGTGGAACTGTGTCAAACGCCTTCTTGAAGTCCAAGAAAATGCAATCCACCCACCCCTCTCTCTCTTGTCTTACTGCTGTCACCATGTCATAGAACTCCAGTAGGTTTGTGACACAGGATTTCCCATCCCTGAAACCATGTTGGCTGCTGTTGATGAGATCATTCCTTTCTAGGTGTTCCACCACTCTTCTCCTGATAATCTTCTCCATGATTTTGCATACTATACATGTCAGTGACACTGGTCTGTAGTTTAATGCTTCATGTCTGTCTCCTTTTTTAAAGATTGGGACTACATTTGCTGTCTTCCATGCCTCAGGCAATCTCCCTGTTTCGATAGATGTATTGAATATTGTTGTTAGGGGTACACATAGCGCCTCTGCTCCCTCTCCTGTGTGTGTGTGTGTGTGTGTGTGTGTGTGTGTGTGTGTGTGTGTGTGTGTGTGTGTGCGTGCGCGCGTGCGTGCGTGCGTGCGTGCGCGCTCGCGCAAGAAATTTGAACGAGTTGCGTATTTACAAATTTTACGCTATAATTATACATATATATGCACGGGTTATGCAACAGTTTGGCAGTAGTTATGAACGTGTTTTTTGCACGAGTGATGAACGAATTATACACTGGTTATTCACGAATTATTTCTGAGTTAGGCAGGATATTTGAACTAGGTATTCACGGATAATACAGGAATTATGCACTAATAATGAACAATTTTTGCATGAATCATCAACGAATTATTCTTGGGTTTACCTGGAGTTTACCTGGAGAGGGTTTCGGGGGTTAACGCCCCGCGGCCCGGTCTGAGACGAGACCTCATGGTGGATTAGTCTGATCAACCAGGCTGTTACTGCTGGCCACACGCAAGTTGACGTACGAACCACAGCCCGGCGGGTCAGGTATTGACTTTAGGTGCCTGTCCAGTGCCTTCTTGAAGACAGCCAGGGGTCTATTGTTAATCCCATTATGTATTCTGGGATTCAATTGAACAGTCTTGGGCCCCGGACACTTATTGTGTTGTCTCTCAGTGTATTCGTGGCGCCCCTGCGTTTCATCAGGGAAATGCTGCATCTCCTGCCGAGTCTTTTGCTTTCATATGGAGTGATTTTCGTATGCAGGTTTGGTACGAATCCCTCCAGGACCTTCCTAGTGTATATTATCATGTATCTCTCTCGCCTGCGTTCGAGGGAATACAGATCAAGGACCTTTAGCCGTTCCCAGTAGTTTAGGGGCCTTATCGCACTTAAGTGTGCCGTGAAAGTTCTTTGTACACTCTCCAGGTCTGCAATGTCGCCAGCCTTGAAGGGGGCCATTAGTGTCCAGCAGCATTCCAGCCTAGAGAGCACAAGCAATTTGAAGAAAATCATCATGGGCTTGGCGTCCCTAGTTTTGAAGGTTCTCATTATCCATCTATCATTTTCCTAGCGGATGAGGTAGATACATTGTTATGGTCTTTGAAGGCGAGATCCTCTGAGATTATCACTCCCAGGTAATTGTATGGTTAGAATTTGTCGTATACCCTGACATATTTTTAATTTCTTCAAGTCTCCCATATCTGAGTAGTTGAAATTTCTCCTCGTTGAACTTCATATTGTTTTGAGTGGCCCATTCAAAGATTTGGTTGATGTCCGCTTGGAGTCTCGCAGTGTCTTCGATGGAGGTCACTGTCATGGTGATCCGGGTGTCATCCGTCATCTGTCAGAAATGAGGATGAGGAATAGAATGGGAGAAAGTACTGTGCCTTGTGGAACAGAGCTTTTTACCATGGCTGCCTGGGACTTTACTGTTTACTATTACTCTGTGTTCTATTTGTCAGGAAGTTGTAGATCCATCTACCAACTTTTCTCGTTATTCCTTTATCACGCATTTTGTGCGCTATTACACCATAGTCACACGTGTCGAAAGCTTTTGCAAAGTCTGTGTATACTACATCTGTATTTTGTTTATCCTCTACAGCACCTATGACCTTGTCATAGTGGTCCAGCAGCTGGGACAGGCAGGAGCAACCTGCTCTAAACCCGTATTGCCCTGGGTTGTGTAACTGATGGGTATCTAGGTGGTTGGCTATCTTGCTTCTTAGAACCCTCTCAAAGATTTTTATGATATGGGATGTTAGTGCTATCGGTCTGTAGTTCTTTGCAATTGTTTTACTGCCACCATTGTGGAGTGGGGTTATGTCTGTTTTTTTAGTGTGTGTGGGATGACCCCTGTGTCCATGCTCCCTCTCCATAAAATGCTGAAGGCACGTGATAGGGGCTTCTTGAAATTCTTGATGAACACGGAGTTCCACGAGTCTGGGCCTGGGGCAGAGTGCATGGGCATGTCATTAATTTCCTTTACAAAGTCTTATGGAGTTAGAATAATATCCGAGAATTTTGGGATGACCAAATTTTGGGTTTCGTTCATGAAGAATTCATTTGGATTGTCGACCCTTAGAGTGGGCAGTGGATCGCTGAACACTGAGTCATATTGGGACTTTAGTATCTCACTCATTTCTTGGCTGTCATCTGTGTATGTCCCATCCCGCCTAAGTAGGGGCCCAATACTGAATGTTGTTATGCATGAGTATGCATGAATTATGCATGAGTAAGGAAAGATATGCATGTGTTATGAGCTAGTTATTCAAGAAATGCACACTGTTCGAGATGCACTAATTATTAATGAAATGCAAAACTTGTGCAGCAGTTATCAACTAATCATGTAGGAGCCATGAGTAGATGTTATGATTTCTTTATAAAATTCTTCCTTGTTAGTTCTCTTCTTCACGTTAAACATTGTCCACACTGTCATTGTCAAAACTGTCAGTATTTTCGATACTGTCAGCACTGTCAACACTCTCAATACTGTCAACACTCAACACTGTCAGCACTGTCTACACTCAACACTGGCGACATTACAGTTTCATTAATATTTCAGATCTGGAAACACTCTGTGGGAACTACACAGCAGAAGAAAGAAGGTATGTAAGTTAGAAACTAGTAAGTCCTTGTAGAAAATGTGTGTAACTTAGAAACTAGTAAGAACATAGTATAAACATAGCTTAAGAGGCTCTAGCTTTCATGTACAGAATGTATGTATCTTAGAAACCTGAAACTCTCTATAGAGAAAGTATGTGTCTTAAAGAGGTAGGTCTAAATTTAGAGATAGTTTATATTTTAGAAACTAACTTCCCTTCACAGAGAATGAACGTATTTTTGAAACTAGATTTTTCAGACAGAGTAAGTATTCTAAGCTACTTCAGTCTTCATACAGAGTCATGTGTCTTAGAAGCTAGAACCTCGAAATAGAGAATGTTTGTATATTTACACAAGAGTCTTCATATAGGAAAAGTATGTCTTGGCAACTGATTGATCAGTAGGGTAAAAAAAATATGTGTCTCATACAACTATCTTTAATACAGACAAAGTATGAATAGTTAGGATTAGCCTTTGCCCCAAGATTTTCAGGCATTTGGGCAGAAATAATTAGAGAAAAATCTTAAAATTGGTGGACACCTAGAGACGTGAACCCGGACAAATATACGTAAAATGCCATAGCGTCCAACCCAGGTATATACGGACGTTTAAAAAAACAATAGTCGCCGTTTAGGAAAATGTTTAAACCTAAATAGCTGATAAGTTAATATTTAATAACAAATAACAATTGAGTATAAGGTGTTCAGATGGACGTCTGATATTTAATAACAATTGAGTATAAGTTGTTCAGATGGAGTCTGATATTAATACATTGAGTATAAGTTGTTCAGATGGACGTCTGATATTTAATAACAATTGAGTATAAGTTGTTCAGATGGACGTCTGATATTTAATAACAATTGAGTATAAGTTGTTCAGATGGACGTCTGATATTTAATAACAATTGAGTATAAGTTGTTCAGATGGACGTCTGATATTTAATATGCTGTGGATTTTTTCTTGTTACTATGTTTATAAAAAAAGAAAACTAAATAAATATAAATTTATGTAGAAAAAAAGGAGATAAGAGGATTTTCAGAGAAGTGGTCGGCTAAGTGAGGAAATACATTTCTCTAGAAAAGTTGAGGGAAAAAACTCCAAGTATATATGAAAATCATTATACATTTAACTAACCCTTCAGAAGTCACAAAAGATATTCGAAAAAAATAACTCGGAAGTTCCAGCAGGAAGCAAATTATTGATAGAAACTAGCTTCCAAAAAAATTACGTAAATTTCAGTAATGATCACACACATACACACACAAACACACACACACACACACACACACACACAACACACACACACACACAAACACACACAAACACACACACAAACACACACACACACACAAACACACACACAAACACACACACAAACACACACACAAACACACACACAAACACACACACACACACACACACACACACACACACACACACACACACACACACACACACACACACACAAATGCAGACGGAATAAAAAATAAGTGTGAGGAGTGACATGAAAGAATCAAGGAGACATCCCCAGACATGATAGCATTCACAGAAACAAAACTCACCAGAATAATAACAGATGCAATCTTTCCACCTGGATATCAAATCCTCAGGAAAGATACAGGGAGCAGAATGGGAGGAGTTGCACTAGTCATTAAAAACCGGTGGGGATTCGAAGAAATGGAAGGAATGGATAGAATGGGCGAAAGGGACTACATAGGAACAATCCAATCTGAGGACCACAAAGTGACAATTGCAGTTATGTACAACCCGCCACAGAACTGCAGGAGGCCAAGAGAAGAATACGACGTGGGCAACAGAGCAATGGCAGATACACTAGCCGAGGTGGCCAGAAGAGCGAAGTTATTATTTTCTGGTGATTTCAATCACAAGGAGATTGACTGGGAAAACCTGGAGCCCCATGGGGGTCCCAAAACATGGAGAGCCAAGATGAAGGATGTGGTACTGGAAAACCTCATGGATCAAGATGTTAGAGAGTACCAGAGAGAGAGGTGAGGCCGATCCAGCAAGACTGGACCTAGTATTCACCTTGAGTAGTTCGACATAGAGGATATAACGTACGAAAGGCCCTTTGAGCTAGTGATCATGTGGTTCTGTGCTTTTATTACAGTTGAGCTACAAGTGGAGAGGGTAGCAGGAATAGGACAGGATAAACCAAACTACAAAAGGAGGCACTACACAGGCGTGAGGAACCTCCTACATGACGTTCAAAGGGAGATAGAATTAGCAGGAAAACCAGTAACAGAAACGATGGACTATGTGACAACAAAATGCAAGGAGGCAGAGAAGTTTGTTCCCAAAGGAAACAGAAATAATGGGTAGACCAGAACGATTCCTTAGTTCACCGAAAGTTGTAGGGAGGCAAGAACTAAGTGTGATGGAGAATGGAAAAAGTACAGAAGACAAAGGACCCAGGAAAATAGAGATTAGCAGAAGAGCCAGAAACGAATATGCACACATAAAAAGGGAGGCTCATCGACAATACGAAAATTACATAGCACTGAAAGTCAAGTCTGACCCGAAGCTGTTGTATAACCACATCAGGAGGAAAATAACAGCCAAGGACCAGGTATGTGTGGAAGAGTGGAGTTCACAAGAAACGACCGAGAGGTATGTGAGGAGCTCAACGTGAGATTTAAAGGAACATTCACAGTGGAAACAGGAAGGACTCCAGAAATTCAGAATAGGGAGGTACACCAACGAGTGTTGGATGAAATACACACAACCGAGGAAGAGGTGAAGAAGCTATGTGAACTTGATACGTCAAAGGCGGTGGAACCAGACAACATCTCTCTGTGAGTCCTTAGAGATGGAGCAGAGATGCTGTGTGTGCCACTAATAAAAGTCTTTTAAAACATTGAAACTGGGCAACTACCTCAGGTATGGAAAATGGAAAATGTAGTCGCAATTTTTAAGAAAGGAGACAGTCATGAGGCATTAAACTACAGACTTGTGTCAATGACGTGTATAGTATGCAAAGTCATGGAGATCAGGAGAGTGGCAGAGCATCTAGAAAGACACATTCTTATAAACGAAAACCAGCACGGCTTCAGGGAAGGAAAATCCTGTGTCACAAACCTACTGAAGTTTTATGACAAGACACGAGAGAGAGGGTGGATAGGACTGCATTTTCTTGGACTGCAAGAAGGCCTTCGACAAAGTTCCTCACAAGAGGTTAATGCAAAACTAGAGGATCAGGCACGCATAACAGGAATGGCACTGCAGTGTATCAGAGAATATCTGACAGGGAGGCAACAACGAGTCACTGTACATGACGTGGTGTCAGAGTGGGCGCCTGCGATGAGAGGGGTCCCACAGGGGTCAGTCCTTGGACCAGAGCTATTTTTGGTATAAGTGAATGAGATGACGGAAGGGATAAACTCAGAAGTGTCCCTGTTTGCAGATGATGTGAAGTTAATGAGAAGAATTAAATCGGTAGAGGATCAGGCAGGACTACAAAGAAACCTGGACAGGCTACAAGCCTGGTCCAGGAACTGGCTCCTTGAATTTAACCCTGCCAAATGCAAAGTCATGAAGATCGGGGAAGGGTAAAGAAGACGCAGACAGGGTATCATCTAGGTGGCCAAAGACTGCAAACCTCACTCAAGGAAAAAGATCTTGGGGTGAGTATAATACCGAGCACATCTCCTGAGGCGCACATCAATCAGATAACTGCTACAGCATACGGGCGTTTAAGAACAGCGTTCCGATACCTCAGTAAGGAATCGTTAAAAAGACTGTACATCATTTTCGTCAGGCCCATACCAGTTTGGAATCCAGAAATGGTCAAGCACGTCAAGGAATTAGAGAAGGTGCAAAGGTTTGCAACAAGACTAGCCCAAGAGCTAAAGGATTGTCCTACGAAGAAAGGTTAAGGGATATCGGCCTGACGACACTGGAGGACAGGAGGGTCAGGGGAGACATGATAACGGCGTATAAAATACTGCGAGGAACTGACAAGGTGGACAAAGACAGGATGTTCCAGAGATGGGACATAAAAACAAGGGATCACAATTGGAAGTTGAACTCTCCTATGAGTCAAAGGGATGTTAGGAAGTATTTCTTCAGTCATAGAGTTGTCAGGAAGTGGAATAACCTTGAAAGCGACGTAGTGGAGGCAGGAACCATACATAGTTTTAAGACGGGGTTTGATTAAGCTCATGGAGCAGGGAGAGAGAGGACCTAGTAGCAATCAGTGAAGAGGAAGGGCCAGGAGCTATGACTTGACCTCTGCAACCACAAATAGGTGAGTACAAATAGGTGAGTACACACACACACACACACACACACACACACACACACACACACACAACACACAACACACACACACAACACACACACACACACAGACACACACACACGGTGAACCAAAAGAGAAGAAACACTTTCATCATCACTCATTCCACCATTGTCTTGCCAGAGACGTGCCTCACTAAAGTTCAAACACTGCAAGATACCTCCGCCCCACCTTCAGAACATAGGCACTGTATTTCCCATCTCCAGGACTCAAGTAATGCTAACCGGTTTCCCTGAATCCCTTCTTAAACGTTACTTTGCTCACAGTCCAACAGCCCGTCAAGTAATAAAAACCATTTGCCTCCAATCGCTCCTGTCTAATTGCTCAAACATGTTTGCTGGACGTCTAAGCCCCTTTGCAGGCAAAACTTCTTTTACCTACTCCTCCCAACCTTTTCTAAGACGACCCCTACCCAGACTTCCTTCCATTACACATTTATATGCCCTCCAAGTCATTCTGTTTTGTTCCATACTCAGCCCTCAAGATATTACATGTAGAGAGCCCACACCTTCTATTCTCCAAGCTATGGATTCTCTGTATAATATTCAGACATGACATCTTCACTTGTCTGTTCCAACAAGGTTTGTGTGTTGGTCTTACAATATTCTCATACATTTCCCTCTTTGTTTCCATGGATAACGTTCTTCGTCTACCAGAGACTCCTCAGTGCATCACTCATCTTTTTATCTTCATCAGTTCTGTGGTTCACTTCATCTTTCATAGACCTATCTGCTGGAAGGTCTATTCCCAAATTTCTGAATACATTCACTTCCTCCATACTTCCTTCAGTCTGATATTCAAACTTTGTTGTTTCCTATGTTCACTTTTAATTTCTTTTACATACTCTCCCAAACTCGTCCACCAACCTCTACATCTTCAGAATAGAGCATATATATATATATATATATATATATATATATATATATATATATATATATATATATGTCATGCCGAATAGGTAATTGATCGATTACCAAGAACTCATTTAAAATTAAGTCCTGCCTAAAATTTTCTCTTATACATTTAAAGATATATTTTTTCGTTTACATTCATATAAAATTAATAATTTTGTACCAAAAGAACCTTAGGAAACTTACCTAACTTTATTATAACAAGCGCAATTTAATTTAACCTAATCCAACTATATATATTTTAAATACGTTTACAGTAATTTAATAATAAACAAACACATTGAAATATATTTTTTTCGTTAGGTTCGGAATGATTTTTGCGAAATAATTGCATACACGAATTTTCGCTTGCCTTATTCGGCAATAACTGCTTTGCTATTTAAGCCAAAATCGCAAATTTTACTTATTCGTCATTTCATATATATAAATAATTATATATATATATATATATATATATATATATATATATATATATATATATATATATATATATATATATATATATATATATATATTTTATATAGGGGCCTTTGAATGAACTTTGTATAGAGGTTTGGTAAAGATAATACATATTTTAATGAAAAAAAAAGGGATATATAAGTAAATGAGATATGATATAAGGTATAATAACAGTAGTTTGTTGGGCTATGTATTGGTGAATAAAAGGTAGATAGGTAGATTTCAGGATATTCATGTTTACAGAGGGGCAACAGATAGATCATTTTTCAGTTAGGTTACGGTGATAGTAAAAGGCTGATAAGGTACAAATGGTATCAAAAAGAAAAGTGAAGGATTATAAACTAAAGTAGGAGGCAGTTAGGGTACGATATAAACAACTCTTGATAGAGGTATAAGGGAAGATTGAAAAATGCAGTGTTAGTGTTCAGCAGAAGTTTGTGGATATAGGAGGGTGGGTGCAGGAGGGAAGAAGAGTGATTGGTGGAATGATGAGGTAAAGTGAGTAATAAGAGAGGAAAAGTTAGCTTATGAAGGTTTTTACAAAGTAGAAATGACTTAAGAAGGGAGGAGTATATGGAGAGAAAAAGAGAGGTTAAGAGAGTGGTGAAGAATGTAACAGGAGAGCAAATAAAAGAGTAGGTGAGATGCTGTTAACAAAAAATTTGTTAACAAGCATAAGAAAAAGCTTTGGAGAACAAATGGACTTGTCAGTTAAAAATAGGAGGAGAGTGTTATTTGACGGGGAGTTGGAGATATCGGGAAGATGTAAGAAATATTTGAATAACTGTTAAATGTTAATAAGGTAGGGAAGCTGTGATATCGTGCATTGGTCAGGGAGGTATAACATTCTTTAGGAGTGAGGAAGAGCAAGATGTGAGCTGTGAGTGAAGGGATCAAGATAAAAATGTTAAAAACGGGTGGGGATGTAGTTTTGGAATGGTTACAGCTTTTACTGAATGAATGTATGGAAGAGGGTAAGGCGCGTAAGGATTGGCAGGAAACATGTATAGTTCCTTTGTATAAAGGCAAAAGGGATAAAAGAGAGCATAAAAAATATAAAGGAATAAGCCTGTTGAGTATACCTGGTAAGGTGTATGATAATTATCATTGAAAGAATTATGAGTAAGATGGAGAGCAAAATCGCAGATGAATAAGGAGGATTTAAGAAGGATAGAATGTGTGTAGACCAAGTGTTTACAGTGAAGCTTTATAAGAGAAGAGTATTTAGATAAAGGTAAAGAGGTTTTCATTACATTTTTGGATTCCGAAAAGGCATATGATGTGGTGAATAGGGAAGCAATGAGGCAGATGTTGCAAGTGTAGGTTACTGAAAGCAGTTATGAGTTTTTTCGAGGACAGTGAGGCTCAGGTTAGAGTATGTAAGAGAGAGGAAGATTATTTCCCAGTAAACGTAGGGCTTAAACAGGGATGTTCAATATATTTATAGACAGGGTTGTAAGAGAAGTAAATGCTCGGGTGTTGGCAAGAGGTGTAGGAGGAAAAGGTAAATAATCTAACACAAAGTGGGAGTTGTCACAGCTGCTTTTTGCTGATGACACTGTGCTTTCCTGAGATTCTGAAGAGAAGTTGCACAGGTTGGTCGATGAGTTTGGTAGGGTATGTAAAAGAAGGAAATTAAAAGTGAACATAGGAAAGAGTAAGGTGATGAGGATTACAAAAATTAGGAAATGAAAGACTGGATATCAAATTGGAGGGAGAGTGTATGTAGGAGGAGAATGTATTCAGATATTTGGGAGTGGATGTGTTAGGAGAAGGGGTATATGAAAGATGATTTGAATCACAGAATTGACGAGGGAAAAAAGGTGAGTAGTGCACTAGGTGTCTCTGGAGACAGAGAACATTATTCATGGAAGCAAAGAGGGGAATGTATGAGAGTATAGTTATACCAACACTCTTATATGGGTGTGAAGCGTGGGTGGTGAATGTTGCAAGAAGGAGAAGGCCGGAGCAGTGGAGATGCCACGTATTATCCAGAGGGTTGAGGAGGGGCTGTTGAGGTGGTTCGGACATGTAGAGAGGCTGGAACAAAATAGAATGACTTCGAGAGTGTATAAATCTGTAGTGGAGGGAAGGCGGGGTAGAGGTCGGCCTAGGAAATGTTGGAGGGAGGGGGGTAAAGGAGGTTTTGTGTGCGAGGGGCTTGGACTTCCAGCAAGCATGCGTGAGCATGTTAGATAGGAGTGAATGGAGACAAATGGTTTTTAGAACTTGACGTGCTGGTGGAGTGTAAGCAAGGTAACATTTATGAAGGGATTCGGGGAAATCGGCAGTCCGGACTTGAGTCCTGGAGATGGGAAGTACAGTGTCTGCACTCTGAAGGAAGGGTGTTAATGTTGCAGTTTTATAACTGTAGTGTAAAGCACACCTCTGGCAAGACAGTGATGGAGTGAATGATGATGAAAGTTTTTATTTTCTAGCCACCCTGCCTTGGTGGGAAGCGGCCGATGTGCTAATAAAAGAAAAAGTCTTGCCAATTTAGCCGAATCGCCGAATTTGTCATATTTGGCAAAGATATTTTATGCTGAACTAGCAGAATGAAAATTTGTTTTTCCCATAAATCAGCAAAGATCAGTCAGAACATAACGAAAAAATATATCATTGATTTGAAGAAATAAAATTAAAACTAACCTATTCTATATCTTGCAAAATTTAGGTATAAATTATACGCTTCTTCAAGTTAAGTTATTTGAGGAGTCTTCTGGATCACAGCACTGAGTCTCTGGACAAGGAAGCTATTCTGACTGGAGTCCTTGGTTTCCGTGATGAGTTTGTCACCCAACTCTTTAAGGAATCTGAGAGCGCGGTTACCACACGTTCCGAGTCTCCGATCCTATTAAGGCTAAATTTTAATACCTTGTCAGTCCACTATATTTTGTTTTTTCGAGTCTCCCTGAAACAGGCAGGACCCCTCCCTCCCCCTCTATATGACTGGGTGTTAAGGACTCACAGGTAAGAACCCATTAGGGGCGAGGGGGAAGTGGGGATTGGCAAAGAATAGGTGGGAGAGATAAAATATTTTAGAGTAGGGAAAAGTGTCTGGACTAAACCCAACCGCTAGAGGGTGTTAAGATAGTTATCTTCCTGATCAACTTTCTTACTTTGACGTCCTCAGAGTGTGCCAGGAAACTCAGCAAGAAAACATCAGCCGTGAACTGGAATTACTTGGAAAGAATTTGACACAAACCATCAACCAAGCCGGGACAAGAAAGGAAAAACGAACGTTTGCAGAGGTTGGTCATTATTTGCTTTGTTTAGTTAGTGCCATACTTCTAATGATATTAAATGTAATTATCATACTATTGCAGTTATAGCACGTTGACGGTTATAGATATGTGAAAGTTATAGCACAGTGAGAGTTACAGTAATGTGACCGTCAAAATACTACGAAGTTATAGCATTCTAAGTGTTTTATGTTCCACTTAGATAATTATAGTGTTTTAACAGTTATAGTAAACAGTTAAGCTATAACATTCTGATACTGAAATTATTGCACTTTGTAACATGCCACTTAAACCATTATATGATGACATCATTAAAATTAGATTTTCAGCACAAACTTAGATATATTATTGCACTTTTATTGCTATATTATTGCTCTGTGGTAGCGATAATATGCCATTTTTGAGTTATGTTTTACAAGTATTTCAATCAGGTTCAAGCACAATGGTAATATATTACATCTCTATGATAACATCTCTCCGTGGTCATGAGAGAGGGAGCAGAGACACTGTGTGTACGCTAACAAAATCTTCAATAAATATATTGAAACAGGGCAACTGCCTGAGGTGTGGAAGACAGCAAACGTAGTCCCAATTTTTAAGAAAGGCGACAGACAGGTAGCACTAAACTACAGACCAGTGTAACTGACATGTATACTATGTAAAATTAAGGAGAGACTTATCAGGAGAAGAATGGTGGAACACCTCCAAAGGAACGGGCTCATAAATGACATCCAGCACGGCATCAGGGGAAAATAAATCTTGCATAATAAACCTACTGGAATTCTACGATAATGTAACACAATTACTTCTGTTACCTGATCATAGAACTTCAGTAAGTTTGTTATGTAAGAGAGAGGGATGGGTAGATTGCATCTTCTTGGTCTATAAGAAGGCTTTCAATTCAGTACCACACAAGACACTGGTTGAAACGCAGGGAACAGCAGAGAAAGTAATGCAGTGGATTAGGGAATACCTGACAGGAAGGAAACAAAGGGTGTTGGGACGTGACAAGGTGTCAGAGTGAGTGAATGTATCGAATGGGGTTCCACAAGGGTCAGTCTTGGGTCCGGTGCAGCTTCTAGGGAATTACATGACAGAAGGGATAGATTCAGATGTGTCCCTGTTTGCAAACGATGAGAAGCTAATGAGGCGAATACAAGCAGGCGAGAATCAGATAGCTTACAAGGACATCAGCACAGGCTGTAAGCCTGGTCCGACAAATGGGTCCTGGAGTTTAGCCCCAGCAAGTGCAACGTTAGGAGGTCAAAGGCTACAAAATTCACTTAAGGAAATGGTTCTTGGGGTGAGCATCATACTGAGCACATCTCCTGAGGCACACATCAACCAAATAATAGCTGCAACATAGAGGCGCCTGGCAAACCTATGAATAGCATTTAGACATCTAAGTAAAGAGTCATTAAAGACACTGAATGCTGTGTACGTCAGGCCGATAATGTAGTATGCAGGCAGCATCAGTATGGAACCCCCACCTGGTTAAGCGCATCAAGAAATTAGAGAAACTGCAAACGTTCCAACAACACTATTCCTGGAGCTAAGTCGTATACCCTAAGACGAGAGGTTAAGGGAAATCACCTGACGACACTGGATGACACAAGGGATAAGGGAACATGATAAAGACATTGAAAATATTAAGAGAATTTGACATGGTGGATAGTGGCACTGTTTCAAAGATGGGACACAGCAACAAGGGGCACAGCTGGAAGTTAAAAACTCAGATGAGTCACAGAGATGTTAGGAAATATTTCTTAAGTCTGAGTTATCAGGAAGTGGAACAATCTGGAGAATGATGTAGTGGAGGCAAATCCATACTTAACTTTGAGAAGAGGTGCGATAAAAACTCATGGAAAAGGAAGTGGAGTGGACTTGATTCCTGCAACCACAACTTGGTGAGTACACACACACACACACACACACACACACACACACACACACACACACACACACACACACAATGGGGGATGGGACACAGCAACAAGGGGACATAGTTGGAAGTTGAAGTAACAGACGAATCACAGGGATGTCAGGAAGTGGAACACCTAGAAAGAAATGAGCTCATCAACAACAACCAACACGGTTTCAATGACGGGAAATCCTGTGCCACGAACCTACTGGAGTTCTATGACAGGATGATAGCAGTAAGACAAGAGAGAGAGAGGTGGGTAGAATGCATTTTCTTGGACTGTAAGAAGGCGTTTGACACAGTTCCACACAAGAGATTAGTGCAAAAACTAAAGGATCAGGCAGGGATAACAGGGAAGGTACTACAATGGATCAGGGAATACCTGTCGGGAATACAGCAGCGAGTCATGGTACGAGGCGAGGTGTCAGAGTGGGCACCTGTGACGAGCGGGGTTACACAGGGGTCAGTCCTAGGATCGGTACTGTTTCTGGTATTCGTGACGGAAGGAATAGACTCCGAAGTGTCCCTGTTTACAGGGCCAGGCAGAACTACAAAGGGATCTGGACAGGCTGCAGGCCTGGAAGGGGAAAGAAGACCACAGATGGAGCACAGTCTATGGGGCCAGAGACTTCAAACCTCACTCAAGGAAAAAGATCTTGGGGTGAGTATAACACAAGGCACATCTCCTCAAGCACACATCAACCAAATAACTGCTGCAGCATATGGGCGCCTAGCAAACCTCAAAACAGCATTCCGATATCTTAATAAGGAATCGTTCAGGACCCTGTACACCGTGTACGTTAGACCCATATTGGAGTATGCGGCACCAGTTTGGAACCCACATCTAGCCAAGCACGTAAAGAAACTAGAGAAAGTGCAAAGGTTTCCAACAAGACTAGTCCCAGAGCTAAGGGGTATGTCCTACGAGGAGAGGTTAAGGGAAATCGACCTGACGACACTGGAGGACAGGAGAGATAGGGGGGACATGATAACGACATATAAAATACTGAGGGGAATTGACAAGGTGGACAGACAGAATGTTCCAGAGATTGGACACAGCAACAAGGGGACACAGTTGGAAGTTGAAGACACAGACGAATCACAGGGATGTCAGGAAGAATTTCTTCAGTCACAGAGTAGTCAGGAAGTGGAATAGTTTGGGAAGCGATGTAGTGGAGGCAGGATCCATACATAGCTTTACGCAGAGGTATGATAAAGCTCATGGTTCAAGGAGAGGGACCCAGTAGCGACCAGTGAAGAGGCAGGGCCAGGAGCTATGACTCGATCCCTGCAACCACAATTAGGTGAGTACACACACACACAGACACAGACACACACACAGACACACACACACACACACACACACACACACACACACACACACACACACACACACACACACACACACACACACACACACACACACACACACACGAATGTAGAGGAATAACGAATAAATGTGAAGAGTGGCATGAAAGAATCAACGAGATGTCCCCAGACATCATAGCAATCACAGAAAACTTACTGGGACAATAACAGACGCAATCTTCACACCCGGATATCAGATCCTGAGGAAGGCTAGAAGGAGCAGAGCGGGAGGAGGGGTTGCACTGCTCATTAAAAACCGATGGGGATATCAGGAAATGGAAGGAATGGACTTGATTGGAGAAAGAGATTACAAAATAGGTACAGTTCAGTTAGGGGAACATAAAGTAGTCATTGCAGTGATGTATAACCCACCACAGAACTGCAGCAAGCCAAGAGAGGAATGTGATGATTGCAACAGAGCAATGGTGGACATAATAGCTGAGGTAGCAAGAAGAGCTCACTCGAGTAAAGTTAATGGTTATGGGCGACTTCATCCACAGGAAGATTGATTGGGAAGACCATGAGCCACATGGGGGTCCCAAGACATGTAGAGCCAAGATGATGGATGTGGTACTGGAAAACCTTATTCACCGACATGTCAAATGCAAAGTCATGCCAAATGCAAAGTCATGAAGCTCGGAGAAGGGCAAAGAAGACTGCAGACAGCGTATAGGCTAGGTGGCCAAAGACTGCAAACCTCCTCAAGGAGAAAGATGTTGAAATGAGTATAACACGAACACATCTCCGGAAGCACACATCAACCAGGTAACTGCTGCAGCATATGGGCGCCTAGCAAACCTGAGAATAGTGTTCCGATACCTTAGTAAGGAATCGTTCAATACACTGTACACCGTGTACGTCAGATCCATACTGGAGTATGCAGCATGAATTTGGAACCCACACCTGGTCAAGCACGTCAAGAAATTAGAGAAAGTGCAAAGGTTTATAACAAGGGTAGTTCCAGAGCTATGGGGAATGTCCTACGAAGAAAGGTTAAGGGAAATCGGTCTGACGACACTGGAGGACAGGAGGGTTAGGGGAGACATGATAACGACATACAAAATACTGCTGGAATAGATAAGGTGGACAGAGGATGTTCCAGAGAGGGGACACAGAGACAAAGGGGTCACAATTGGAAGCTGAAGACTCAGATAAGTCAAAGGGATGTTAGGAAGTATTTCTTCAGTCAGAGTTGTCAGGAAGTGGAATAGTCTAGCAAGTAATGTAGTGGAGGCAGGAACCATACATAGCTTTAAGACGAGGTATGATAAAGTTCATAAAGCAGGGTTAGATAGGACCTAATAGCGATCAGTGAAGAGGCAGGGCCAGGAGCTGAGTCTCGACCCCTGCAACCACAATTAGGTGAATACACAGGAAAGGATGACACGCAAAAAAATATAACAGATGGAGAAAAAAATTAAAATATCATCAAACATGAGAGAAGAACATGACCGAGGTGACAAACTTTCAGAGAAAAGGGAGATACTCGTGGGAAAAAAAACCTCCAGTCAAATTGATCTGGTGTGACACAAGATCCTGTAGCAGAAACTTCAGCAGGTGTAACTTGAACACGACACCAACAGAACAGAACGACAGAAACTGAAAGGGCACAAAGATGCAAGGGGACAGGCAAGAGGGACAAGGCTAGAGACAGGCAGGGCAACCCAGACATTGAACCAGCAAACACAACAACCCACAGGACCACACAGACAACATCCTCAACTAAACCAAACACAGCAACAACACAACACTCTGCACCCTCATCCCCCAGCACAAACCCCCCAGAATACAGTATTGGAAAAGAAGCTGATGGAATAACAAATAAGTGTGAGGAGTGACACGAAAGAATCTTGGATACATCCCCAGACATCATAGCTCTCACAACAACAAAACTTACGATTATGATAACAGATGTTATTTTACCAACTATATATCAGATTCTGAGGAAAGACAGCAGGAAAAGAAGGGAAGGAGGAGTTGCATTGTTTATCAAAAATCAGTGGAGTTTGGAAGAGTTAGAATGATTGGTTGGACAGAAGGGAAGCATGGGACTAGGCAGTGGGAACATTTCAGACTGGAAATCTCAATGTGACGATTACAGAGATGTACAACCCACCACAGGAGGCCAAGACGAGAGTTTAATGAGAACAAAAGGACAATGGTGGACACACTAGCTCTGGTGTCCAGAAGGGCCCGTATGGGTAGTGCAAAGCTACTAGTTGTGGGTGAATTCAACCGCAAGGAAATTGACTGGGGAAACCTGGAGTCACATGGGGAACCAGAAAAGTGGAGGGCAAATATGCTTGAGGCACTACTGGAAAACCTCATGCACCAACATATTAGAGACAGTACCAGAGAGAACAGAGAGGATGATCCTGCAAGGCTGGACTTCGTATTAACCTTGAGTAACTCCTACACTTGGGATATCACACATGAAAGGCCCTTCGGCGCTAATGAACACTTGGTCCTGAACTTTGAATACATTGTAGAGTTAACAGTGGAGAGAGAAACAGCACGAAAAAGTTGGGTGAAGACAAATTTCGAAAGAGGGGACTTACAGGCAAGGCAATTCCTGCTGAGGACGGGGGGGAAAGAACTGGGGGAAGGACAAAAAAATGAACGAGCAAGCTGACCACAAAAAGGGAAAGGGCTGAGGAAATTTTCGTACCCAAAGGCAACAGGAACAAGGGAAACGAAATTAACCCGGGGTCACTGTAGAGGGGCCAAACCTAAGGTGCAGACATGGAAAAGTATAAAGAAAAAGGACCGGGAAATAAGGAGTTAGCCAAAGACCAAAACAAATTTTGCATGGAAAAGGAGGGGGGGCCCAGCCCAATACAAAAATGACATAGCATCGAAAGCCAAATTGCCCCAAACATTGTACACCCACACAATGGAAAAGAACAGTCAGGAGCGGGTAACACTGGAAAAATTTTTGGAAAATTTTTTGGTTTCTTCGGGGCCCTGTTTTTTAATGAGATATTTAAAACTCAACCTTGAAAAATGCTTTTTTGTTAGGTTTAAAGATCGAGACATGTAATATTTGTTATTTTATTAAAACTGCAATATGTGTGTCTATGTTTCAAACTCTAATTGTACCTACTCTCTGCTCTTGCTTGACCTTAAGTGGTCTAAGAATCTCTCTTCCCAAATGTCCAGCAATACCCCTGCAAGCATTCTTGTGCCCAATTTGCCCTGGCCTTTTTTTCCCATAGTTGAAATACCCGGTGACAACTTAAACCATGCTCCTCACTAACTGCCCCTACAGTTCAGGGAAAAAGAAAAAATTTTAAGTCCACAAGTGGATTTTAACAACATGTTACACCCCATGTTTCTTGTAAGACGATGAGGTTTTCCACCAATTTTTCAAGTTCATTTACCTTCTGTTTTCCCAGAAATCCCTTCGCCACAAACTTGTTTGTTTCCCAAGCACCCCTCCCCCCCATGAAGGTCTGATTCAAAGTCACCATCAAGAAACCTCGAATGGGAGGACCTTAAAGACCCCTCTCTTATCTTGCGCGCTCGTGAGGAGAATTTTTGATGTTAAATACTTGAATCCCTCCCGGGTTTGTCCATAACTTTTAAAAAGTTTTTCATGAGCCCCCTTTTTAAATGTATGTGGGGGGTAGCAAAATTTTGTTTGGTTTCAATAAAAGGGTTTTATGTTGAAGGGTTTTCATCCCGGCCCCCAATGATTGAGAGGTGGCCATTCTCCTGATGAGGAAATTTTTTGCAGGGCCTCGATGCATACAATAGCTTGCTCAGTGAATATTATAATTTAAAAAGGGTTTGACAAAGAAAATCACGTCCTTTCACCTAAAAATTTAAAAACTTGGACTCACAACCCCCCTTCTATGATGCTGAACAATAATGAAGGTCATAACTGGAGTTGGTAAGAAAACACGCTACAACCCTGTTGGAACCTGTTTGACACGTAGGTGTACATTGAAAAGTAAATAACAAACAATTTTAACCATGATATTCATTATCATGACCTAAAATTTGTTGGAAATTGCTACCGGGTTTTTGGAAACATTTTGGTTGTTGACCAGTAATAAAATTTAAACTGCGAATAAAGGGAAGGGGACATCAAAAAGAAATGACCGGGAAAGTATGTAAAGGAGCTAAACACGAGACAGTGGAGACAGAAAGGCTTCCAGCAAAACGGGATGGTATGTAAAAAACAAAGTTACACATAAAAACAAAACCCGAGGAGGTGCAGAAATTACAAAGCGAACTGACGCTTAAAAATGACCAGGCAGCATCTCTCCAGATCCTGAGAGGGGAGCAGAGACTGTGTTGCCGCTAGCAAAATTCTTTAACAGATCGTCAACGGGGCCCACTACCTGAGGTGTGAATCAGCAAATCAGTCCCAGTTTTACCCTACAGACCATGTCACTGATTTTTGTAAAGTTATAGAGAAATTGTCAGAAGAGGGTGGTGAAGCCCCTAGATGGAATAAGCTTATATTCCTAAGCGCAGGGTTTGGGGAAAGGGGAAATCCTCGTCACAAATTTACTGGAGTTTTACGACAAAGGAAACAGAAGTAAACCAGAAAAGAGAGTGGTGGGTAGACTTCATTTTCTTGGACTGCAGAAAGGCTTTCAACAGTTCCGTACAAGGGATTAGGGCAAAAGCTAGAGGAGCAGGCAGGAATAGCAGGAAAGGCACTGCATTGGATCAGGGAATACCTGCTAGGACGCCAACAATGAATGATGGTACATGAGGTGTCAAAGAGGGAGCATGTGACGAGAGGGGATTACACAAGGGTCAGTCCTAGGCCCGGTGCTGTTTATGGTATATGTGAATGACATGACGGCAGGGATAGATTCAGAGGTGTCCATGTTTCCAGACGATGTGAAACTAATGCGAAGAATTCAAGCAGACGGGGATCAGGTAAGACTACAAATGGATCTGGACGGGATGCAAACTAGGTCCAGCATTACACAAATAACCCGCACATAAAAGAGAGAAGCTTACGACGACGTTTCGGTCCGACTTGGACCATTGACTTTGTCAATGGTCCAAGTCGGACCGAAACGTCGTCGTAAGCTTCTCTCTTTTATGTGCGGGTTATTTGTGTATTGTTCCAGTCACGGTATTGTGCCTTTTTGTTATTTAGGTCCAGCATATTGCTCCTGGAGTGTAACCCCACCAAGTGCAAAGTCATGAATATTGGGGAAAGTCAAAGAAGACGGCAGGCGGAGTACATGCTACCTGGTCAAAGGCTGCAAATCTCACTCAAGGAAAAGGAACTTGGGGTTTGTATAATACCGAGCACATCTCCTGAGGCGCACATCAACCAAATCACTGCTGCAAGATATACGTGTGGAAGTCCTAAGAATAGGACTTCCACACCTAAGGAGTCATTTAAGACACTATACACCATGTACGTCAGGCCCATATTTGGCTAAGCAGCACCAGTATGGAACTCACACCTGGTCAAGTACGTCAATTAGAGAAAGTGTAAAGTTCCGGAGCTATGGGATATGTCCTATGAGAAGAAATCAACCTGACGATACTGGAGGTGAGGAGGGTTAGGAGAGACGTGATAACTACATATAAAATACAGAGAAGAATTGACAAGGTGGATAGGCAACAGGCGATCACAAGTGGAAGTTGAAAATTCAGATGAGTCACAGAGATGTTAGGAAGTATTCTTTAGTTAGAGTTGTCAGGAACTGGAACTGTCTGGAGAGAGACGTAGTGGAGGCAGGATCCATACATAGCTTTAATTAAGAAGGTATACAATGAAGCTCCTGGAGCAAGGAGAGTGTGAACCTTGTAACGACTAGCGATGAGGCGGGTCCAGGAGCTGTGAATCGACCCCTGCACCCACAAATGGGTGAGTAAACACACGAGGAGAGTTAACGCAGCTGATTTTCACAACCCTGGAGGACAGAACAATCAGGAGAGACTTGAAAACTTAAAAAATATTCTGTGGAAATTATAAACTACACATAGGTTGATTGAGGGCCGGGAAACAAGTGCCCCGGAGCACAACTTGTAGTGACAGATATGCTACAGGAATGTCAGGAATTATTTCTTCGGTATCATGGTGGTGAGGAAGTGGATTATCTTAACAAAAGTGGGGGTTACACGTTCAATGCTTAGCTTTAAAAGCATGTACGATAGTGTCCACGAGACCAAAGCACAGGTTAACAAACTGGACCAGGAGCTAAAACTAGACCTTTGAGACGACGTACAGTTAAGTATACAGGTGAGTATACACACACACACACACACACACACACACACACACACACACACACACACACACACACACACACACACACACACACACACACACACACATACACACACACACAAATACCGACGATAACGTCAGATCTGGATGGACTGACGCAGTGGTCGGAAAAGTGGCAGATGCAGTTCATTGTGGGCAATTATGAGGTTCTAATCCAGGAAAAGGAAAATGAAAATGGCGTTTAAAAACTAAACAACGCAGATCTTAATCAAATTGAGCACGATATATATTTTTGAGCCCTACTTACTGTAACCTAAAACCAAGATATCAGTGCATAAGTGTTCGCAATATAACTAATAGAATTGTTGACTTCATATCAAGAAGTATAAATAATTGGAGTCCTCAGGATATACACCAACTTCATATATCCTTAGTTAGGTCTTGTTTAGAATATATTGCCCAGTTCAGGCCTCCATATTTAAAAATGGACTATATACAAGTAACTGGACATTAGGAAAGTGGGTGAGATAGAAGGGAGTGGAAATGGAAGTGGAGGTCGAGGCAGTAGTAATAGTGTTGATGGTACAATGTTGTTATGAGTATTAGTTGTGGTGGCAGTAGTAGTGATTAGATAGTAGAAATAGTTGTGGAATAAGTAATGGTGATGTAGTAGGGAAAGATTTAGTAGTAGTGTTCATAACTAAACGAGAAAAAAAGGCAGACAAAGAAGAAAGACAGAATGGAAGAGAGGAGGAAAAGGTAGCAGTAGTAGTAATAGTAGTAGTGGAAGAGGAAATAGTAATAGTTGTAAAAGTAGTAGTAGTGCAACAGTGGTGGAAAGAAAAATAAGACAGTACAATTAGTTTCATTAGCGGCATACTAGTGAAAAAATAATGGTAGAGTGTTGGTGGCGGTGATGGTGGTGGTGGTGGTGACGGTGGTGGCGATGGTGACGGTGGCTGTGGTGGTGACGGTGGTGGTGACGGTGGTGATCGTCGTCCACAAAAACAGAACAGAGAACCACTATTATAGAGCTACTGGCCCACAGGTGTAAGACGAAAACCCACGAGGGACAAAACTCCCATAGGCCAGAACCCGTAAAGGCAAAAACCAGAAAAGACAATGAAAATAGAGAAATAGGTTGAGATGTGACGAGTATTCTAAAGTTTGGAGCATTTGACAATGTAATGAAAAAGGAAGGCATCTACAGAGACAATACCAGAACTAAGATTCATATTAGGAAAGTTGTGTATAAGGGAAACTTCAACAAGACGGTGTCTGTGGAAGCTAGAGAGGTAGACAGCTGTAGCAGAGCACACCAATGGAAATAAGTCACACTGTCTGACTTTTTGAGTTATCCTAGATTCTCTACACATATGCTGTTATGTATGATAATCTATGTAACTGTATTTGTGTATACATGAATAAAATTACTTACCATTCAATAGGACGACTGTGATCTCTAACATTACAGAAAAGAGCGTTGTTAGTGTCAGCAAGATAAACACTTCTTTTTTTATGCTCTTCTTTGAAGAGCATAAAGAAGAGCACTTTTACTTGATTCTAAATATAGTGACCAGTTTCACCCAAGTATTGAAGAGGACAAGTTAAGCAGGAACTAGAGCAAACACCTGAAGCGTAAGTGGCACGAGGAGAGGTATGAACTACGTTATTTAGATGGGTATCATTAGTTTAGCAAAAAGTAATTTTGATGCCTAAAAATCGAAGAATGCTGGAAATATTTAGGAAACTGGAAATATACAGAAGACAAAGAAATGGACATTTCGAGGGAGAATGAAATTTGGGAGAGAATTAGCCCTGTCGGTTTTCTTCCTCAGACAGAACCTAATTACCCCCCATTCTCCTCTCCCCTATCCCATCCTCCCCATCCTCCCCTTTTTCCATTCCTCCTCCTCCTCCCCACGCCTCCCTTTTGCCCTTCCTCTTTTTGGCCTTTGGGATTTCTCCCACAGGCGCGCTAGTTCCTAGGTAGGGGAAAGGACACCGGGGTCCATCCCATTCCGTTGAGGTTCTTGGCGGTGGCGTAGTTTGCCGTGGAATCTGGATCACCTGGGGATGTCCTGATCCCTCTCCGGTATCCCGGAGTAGCTTTGGGTGTCTTTCGGGCGACGGGTGTATCTCTGGAAGCCACCTTTCGGATTCCGGGGGTGGTGGCCGAAGGAGGTATGCTTTGTGGCAGATATCCGGCCGCCCTCTCTTTTGTCCACCGAGGTAGCTCGGCAGATGTGAGGTTGCTATCCCGGATTGCTGGTTTACTGGCATGAAGGGTAGGGTATGGCACGGGTTCCATGCTGCATCTGCGCTACTAGCGGTGCTGAGGTCCTCTTGGGCGCGGAGGGAGATTTCCGGCCCTTTCATTCCTCCTGGGAACTATTCCTCCCCGCTCCCCCCTTTTTTTATTCTTTTTTTTATTTTTATTTTCTTTTCTTCTTTCTTTTTTTTTTTTTAAAAAACATGAACCCATACCCCGGGGCCCCTTTTTGATACTGCACCCCATTCTGACCCTGCCTTGTGTTTAGACCACTTTTTGGGACACTCCTGATGCCCCGTACCTCTTGCGGGTGCTTTTTCCCCTCACCGCTTCGGGTACCGGGGCTTCGACTGACTCCTCGTTTGTCTGAACTCTGCTCTCCTTTGACTAGCTACCACTTTTTCCCCCTATGGACGGCAATTTTCGAATCCCCCCACCCATTTCCCGCCGGCCCAAACCCCGGGGTCCTACTCCTAAACCCAACGTCCAAAACCCCATGATCCCTTCGTTCCCTTCCCATTTACTCGGAAAAGACCGACACGTCAACACTCCCCCCCCACGCTCAGTTTCGGACCCACAATGGACTAAATTCTTACTTTAAGACCGCCCTTTTCTTTTTCTGCCTACCTTTCTGACCATAGTTTTGGGCAAAGCCCCCTCCTCCCGTCATTTTGGTAAGAATTTCATTTCATGCCCAAGAGCGGAAAAGGCATCTCACTGTCCAGAACTCCCCAAGCTCTGATCTTTCTCCCTTTCGAATATCGATACTACCCCTATCATTTAAAAAACTCTTTCTCTCAATTCTTGTAGTGGACTGTCATTTTTTCTGCCCCATACCATAGTCCAACAGAATTTCCAGCATTGCAATGACATTCTTAACACTGAACTTCAGGATCTCCCAATCCCAAGTAGACACTTAAGCCCTTTCCCCTGCCTGGGGCGGAACGTTCCCCTTGCAATGGGGCTATTTAATTTTTTGACAGCCAGAACCCCCGCCCTCTTTAGTCGGGGAACATGGGTTACAATTTCAAAGGTGAACCTCACCGCAACAATGTAAAAAATTTCTGGCGTTTTGGCCACCCAGCAAAATATTGCGACATGGCCGAATGCCCATCTGGCGCCGACGACCATTCTAATCATCTTGCGTCAACCTCCATCTTGCCTTAATTGTAATGAAGCCCCCCTTTGTACTCCCGCCGTTGCCGGGTCTACTTAAATGAACGGAAATCCATTCCTCAAAGAGGCAGAAGGTCCCCTTTATCGGCAGTTACCATCCCGCCCCCAAAGGGAGACTACCCCATGTTTCTTTTTCTCGTTTTTCCCAAAAACACCCCCCTACTTCGGGGGTCCCATCTTCTGCACCTCCCGTTGTTACCCCCTCCCATACCCTCCCCCCCCATAACCCTTTTTTGCTGTCCTTGGCTTGACGCCTTACTACAACTCACTGTTTTTCACATCTTTGCCCTTCCTCACAAGCCCCATTATCAACAAGACCTTTTACACACCTACTACCAAATCGCCCCTCTCTTCTCAAATCCAAAAAATCCACATTCTCAAATCTTCTTTGGGGCCCCCTTTTCCTTCCCTTCTTCCACCTCCACATTTTACCTTTCCAGTCTCTGTACCTATTCTTCCCCTCTCTCGGCTCTTTTACAAGTGGGAGATTCACCCTCCTCCTCATACATGCCTTCCACCCCCCCGTCCCTCCCAATTTCCTCCCTCTTCTGACCCCTCCCAGTTTCTGCCTCTTCTGTCCCCCCCCCCCACTTCATCCCCAGCCCCTTACACTCTTCCCTCCCCCTCTATTTTGGGTACAGTCCTACTGCCCAAAACTTTACCACCCTCCTCCTTCATCTCCAATAGGGTCCCCAACATTTTTTAAATTCAGAAACACTTGAAGCCATTTCAAAAATATATTGCGAGACTAAACCTTTCATGGACATTGATTCACTTCCTGTTCCTTCTTTTCCCTCCCCCATCTTCACAACCCCATTTTTTCCAACGCTCTTTTCCTTCGCTGCTTGAACTCTTCCAAGCCCCCCACACGTTGACTTTTCAACCCCTCTATCCGTGGGGTCCCTTTCCCTACAGATTCTGGTATTTTCTTCATCGCCAACATGGCCTATTTCAGGGGAATACCGCGGCCTCAGGGGTAATTGGGGTGAGCTTCAGATTTCTTTCCAGGTTTACCCCTGTTGGTGCTTGCTTACAAGCCCAAAAATTACACTCGGCTTTTTCCAACCTATCTCAGCAAAATTTTATTATTCTTCGGATCCTTTCTCAGGGGGGACCTTTAATGAAAGTCCCTTCTTAAAACCAAGATTTTCCCGTACGAAACTATTTGTCCATACCTCTCGCGCATTACACTGCAGCCCGTATCCATTTGAATAAGTTTTTTACAATATTTTCTTATATCTCTCTCCTTCTCGAGCATTTTCTATCCCAGACTTTGCCTTTCTTGTTTCATCCTTACCACCCCCACTTCTGTTACTTGGTGTTTTTAATCCCACCATTTCCTCTGGGGGGGGTCTCATTGTGACTCAGGGGCATCCAGTTGGGGCTTTCTCGCCTCTCACCCCCTCCATGTTTTAAATAGGGGACCCCCCCCCTTTTTTGATCCTGACTCATACTCTCTCTTGCATCGATCTCATCTGCTCTTCCTCCACTGCACTAAATTTCACCTGGTCTTTCTAAAACCGAATTTTCATACAGCGCTTTTTCCAACATTTTTTATTTCCCCCTTCCTTTTAAACCACCTTTCCGTAATCTCGCTGGAAATTTTTGATGGGGCAAATTGGGATTTTTACCACACCCTCATTTTTTTTCCTTTTTTAGTGAGGTTCCTTTCTTCACCCCTCCTTTGATGAGCCCTACACACTTCTCGCGTCATTTAACCGCAGCTTTTTCATTCATACCCCAAAACCCAGGCAGGGATTCTCAGAAATCAGCCTTGGGGTCTCCTGCTGTTTCCGTGCCGTACTTTTTAAACGCGCTGATGGGGCAGGGCCGACAAAAAAACCGCTGGAGACTTCTTGATTTTAAACAGAAGCGGCAATCCTCGCCGGTTTATCCGTGAAGCTAAAGCACTTGTTTTGGGAAACTGTTTTCCCCCATCACCTCTGCTTCCTATAGTGCATTCTGGAAAAAAGTGAGGGAAATTGAGTGGAAATATTCCCTACCCGGCTCCCGTTCTACGGGCGCTGGGGTTTTATGTAGCAAACCCTCTCGACGTTTCCATTTAACTTGGGACAAAACTGGGCCTATTTTTTCCCCAGGGGTACATCTATGCCCCCCGTTTCTTCCTCAAAATCTGCCAAGAGTTAGTACCCTTTGGGCTTTTCTTCTCAAAAGACAGTATAATTCCTTTTACACTTCAAGAACTAGAGAAAATTCTCAGCTTTCCCATCATCGGCAGCTGGGCCTGACGACATTCTATTGCATGTTACAACATTTTTCATCGGTCACCCTTGTAGCCTCTTACAAAACCCCTTCAATCTTATTTGGGGCCCAAACATTCTCCCCAGCGTGGGAAAACTGCCAGTTTCCTTTCCGCAAACCGGGTACTACAGGACATGATGCCCCCCATCCCCATCCTCTTACAGTGCATTTGCAAAGTGATGGGAAATCTCGTAAATCGACGTTTAATGTGGGATTTAAGACACACAACAGTTCTCCGCTAGTCAAAATGGATTCGTAAGGGTCGTTTACCATAGACCCTTACTATGCTTTAACTATTCCGTAAAGCTTTGCGAATAATCATCTTATTCCATATTTTTTTTACCTTTAAAGGCATATGCACAACTTGGAGGTATAATATTTTGGCCCAGGCCCCTTCCTTTGGGCCCCGAGGCAAACTACCATCCTTTCCTTTTAAAAACTTTTAAAATGACAGACATTTCCGTGTTCGAGTAAAATGTTTTTTCCCCGGGCTTCGTCCCGCGAAGGTTCCCCAGGGATTGTTCTAAGCACAACATTTTTTTCTCCTTTCTATAAATGATTTTGGCATCTGTTCTTCCACCCAATATTTGGTTATCACTCTATGTTTATGACTTTGCTTTGCTTATCAGGCGCTGACTGTCATCTATTGCAGTTTTCTCCCAGCATCGTCGAAACCCTGTTTCCCCTTGGGCCACCACGCATGGGTTTAAATTTTTTAAGACCAAAACTCACCAAATTACTTTCACTAGACGCTCTGTTATCCCGATCATCCTTTTTTATCTCATGGCTCCCGTATCCCCCCCCAACGTGATACGTCAGGTTTCTAGGCCCTTTTCTTTGACCTAGGTTTTCGGAAACCTCACATTACCTCTCAAGGCAACTTGTCACAGCCGGGTAAACCTTTTAAACCCTTTCTCATTTCCTGGGGAGCTGATCGTCGAACTCTGCTTTGCCTACATTCACCCCCGTTTTATGAAACCGATTATGGGACCAGATTTTTCCGCGGCCCCCCGCTACTCTCTCGCCTTAAATCTATCCCTCATCAAGGATTCGTTTTTGTGCCTTGGTGCTTTTTTGCCTTTCCCCCGTTGAAAACATCATGCAGAAACAAAATTTTCCCCCCTTGTCTGATCACCCCGGGTGCCCATTGCCTTCGCTACTATGTAGCTCTCACGTCTCCACAATCCTTCCATTTATAGAAGGTCACCGATATTATAGACATTCTTTATTCGTTTGCCGCCCCCGTTTTTTCCGCCCTTTTCCCCTTTTCCTACATTCACTCTTGCTTCCCTTCAGTTACCACCTTTATATTTCAGTAAATCTCACTTTTTCCCTACCCCCCTGGGAAATTCCAGCTTTCGGTCGTTCTTTCTCACTCCCCCCGCTCGAAAGCTCAACGCCTACAGGCTTCCCGCTCTCTTTTTCTTGATCACTTTTCCCCTCCCATTCTCATGCCACCACTGTGTACACAGATGGGACACTCATCCCCTAGTTTCCCCCATCCAACTTTGGGTACGCCGTATTCTACCAAACATAAAGAATTTTTTTTTGTTTTGGGCCCGGTATGTCGACGTACAGGCAATGAACAGGGAACACCCCTTTCGCGGTCACAGTAATGACCAAACCCAATTTCCATAGAGGGTTCCATTTTTGGACTATTTTACTGCAATACTACCCCACCTTTTCACCCGTTGGCAACAACGTTGGAAAATCTGCTTGGGAACAAACTTTATTCATTAAACCGAGCATGGTTACTGGCCGTCTTCTTTTCATCAATGCCGAGGTTGGGAGACCACTCTCTCCCGCCTTCGCACTGGCCACACTCGTCTTACTCATGGGTATCTCATGGAGAGGCACCCTGTTCCTCTCTGTGAGCAGTGTCAAGTTCCAGTATCGATTAGCCACATTCTGTTAGACTGCCCTCTCTATCAACGAGCACGCAGAATTTACCTCCAACGTCGTCTTCGTTCTACTACTCTCTCTTTACCTTCCCTTCTTGCTGATGGACCCTCCTTTAATCCTGACTCTCTCATTGACTTCTTGACAACGACTGATTTACTCCACAAACTCTGATGATACTTTTCGCACTCCCCTCAGCCCTTTCTAGTTCAGTCTCTTGCTGCCCTTTACCCTTTCACCATCCACTACCCCGCTGTTATCCGTAACCTATTACTCATCCATCTCCCTTTTGCCACCTGATGCCCTCGCTTCCTTCCTGCCCTGCAGCGCTGTATAGTCCTTGTGGCTTAGCGCTTCTTTTTTATTATAATAATTTAGCCAATGCCTTGACCTAGTGAGGTCAGACATGTCACTTAAGGGAGGAGCACGGCATCCGACCTAGTAGCACTAGCTAGTCAGGTCCAACTCACACTCGCCCACACTACACAACGTTTTAGCTTCTATGACGGTACTCGGGAGTTTGTTCCACTCATCCACAACTCTATTACCAAACCAGTGCTTTCCTATATCCTTCCTGAATCTGAATTTTTCCAATTTAATTCCATTGCTGCGAGTCCTGTCTACGTTAGATATTTTCAGCACACTATTTACATCCCCTTTATTTATTCCTGTTTTCCATTTATGCACCTCAATCATATCCTCCCTAATTCTACGTCTTTCTAGAGAGTGCAGATTCAGGACCCTCAGTCTATCCCCATAGGAAAGATTTCTGATACATGGGATCAACTTTGTCATCCTCCTTTGTACGTTTTCCACTGCATTTATATCAATTCCGTAATACGGTGACCAAAACTGCGCAGCATAATCTGAATGAGGCCTAACCAAAGATATATAGAGTTGAAGAACAACCTGAGGACTTCTGTTATTTATAATTGTTGCTATGAAGCCAAGGATTCTGTTAGCTTTATTGCAAACACTTATGCACTGTTGTCTTGGTTTCAGGTTACTGCTAACCAGAACTCCTAAATCCTTTTCACAGTCCGTAATATTAAGATCTACATTATTTAATTTATGTATGGCATAGTTATTTTCCTGTCCAACATTTAGAACTTTGCATTTGTCTATATTAAACTGCATCTGCCACTTCTCCGACCATTGCATCAGTCTATTCAAATCATCCTGGAGTGCTCTAGTGTCCTCATTAGAATGAATTGGACGGCCTATTTTGGTGTCATCAGCAAATTTGCTTATGTTGCTATTTATTCCCTCATCTATGTCGTTTATATAAATTGTGAACAACAAGGGGCCCAACACTGACCCCTGTGGAACACTGTGATATTTCCCCTATTCTGATTTCTCCCCATTTATGGAAACTCTCTGCTGCCTATTTGTCAACCATGCCTCTACCCAGGAAAAAAATTTTCCTATTCCGTGTGCCTTAAGTTATCTCAACAGCCTCTGATGTGGAACTCTGTCGAAAGCCTACTGAAGTCCATTTACACAATATCACATTCAGTACCATGATGTACCTCCTCAAATACATTAGTGAAGAAAGTTAGTAAATTCATAAGACAGGAACGCCCCTTTGTAAAACCGTGCTGAGATTCATTAATCAGTTAATGCCTTTCAAGATGGCTACGATTTTTTTCGGCAATTATTGATTCCATAAATTTATCAACTATTGGTCTATAGTTCGAAGCTAATTACCTCTCACCTGCGTTGTAAATAGGTATTACATTTGCCATTTTCCACTTGTCTGGCACTATGCCAGTTTGTAGTGATATGTTGAAAAGATTAGCCAAAGGTATGCTACGTTCCTCTTTACATTCCTTTAACACCCTTGCAAACAGTTCATCAGGGCCTGGGGATTTGTTAGGTTTTAATTTCTCTATTTGCCTGAGGACCATGTCACTAGTTACCCCAATCGTGCATAGTTTATTATCGTCCTGTTCTACATAATTTATTATTTCTGGAATTTCGCTAGTATCTTCCTGAGTAAAAACTGAGAGGAAGTAGGTATTGAAAACTTCACACATATCCTTATCACTGTCAGTGATCTGACCAGAGTTACTCTTAAGTGGGCCTATCATGTCCCTAATCTTACTTCTGTGTACCTGACAGAACCCTTTGGGTTAGTCTTCGAATCCCTTGCCACTTTAGCCTCATAATCCTTTTTTGTTTTTATTACTTTTTTTTCTCTTTAATTGAATATATTGATTTCTTAACTGCCATTCCCCTCTTTTTATACGCCTATATAATAGTGTGCCTCTCTTTTGACCAATGAGATGTTTTAATCTATTGTTTATCCATTTTGGATAATTTTCGTTAGCTCTAATTTCCCTACTCGGGACAAAAGTCGTCTGGGCAGCCAGCACTATGTTCTGAAATACGTCATATTGGCAACCAACCCTACCTACCTAACACATAGTAAGGTCAGCCCAATTTAGCCCAACCAGGTAATTTCTCATACCCATGATTTCAGCCAAGCAGAAATCTGGGACAGTGACTTGATTGCAGTTATCTGGGTAATTTCGTGATACATTGAAGCTAAGTGACTTGTGATCACTTTCCCCTAGTTCATCACTAACCTCACAGACTGTTTCAAAAAGCAGTCTTCAAC
Source organism: Cherax quadricarinatus (assembly GCF_026875155.1). Lineage (NCBI taxonomy): Eukaryota > Metazoa > Arthropoda > Malacostraca > Decapoda > Parastacidae > Cherax > Cherax quadricarinatus. The sequence continues at coordinate 7,417,654 of NC_069469.1, read as the reverse complement.
CGTATCAAGAAAGTCTCTAGACTCATGAGTTCCTGTCACATTGTTCCAATCAATTTATTTAAAGTTAAAATCTCCCATTAACGCATTTTTATATCTAGACGCCTTATGAATTTCGTCCCACAGGAGCCTACCACACTATCAAGGTTTGGGGATCTATAAATCACACCCAAAATAAATTTTTCATGACCTTCGAGAAACTGTACCCAAACAGATTCTGTGTCCGATGTTTCTAATCTTACATCTTGTCTAACACAACAATTTAAATTATCTCTGACATACATCGCCACTCCACCACCCTTTCTGTTTACCCTAATAGTGTTGAATAGTTTATAGCCCTGTATGTTGCATTCAGAAGGCATTTCTCTATCTTTCAAGTTGAACCAGGTCTCTGCAAGTAATCTTAGCTCATCTCTCTTATTTCTTAAACTCCTACTATTTGTATAGTAAACCTTAAGGGAGCTAGTCACTCGTTGCCCTCTATTGTCTCTCTTTGTTGAGCAATTGCTTTGCCTTTACTAGCAACTTTATTTTGAATGTTGTCTTTTAAACATATCCCTGAGGTATCCTGGTGATATCTGACGTTTTCAACCCTAATACTGCAGCCTGATTGTTTCCCACAACACAAAACACCCATATCTCTATAATCTATCAGTTTAAATTCCTTGACAAGTCATCAATGACCCCCTCAATCGAATTGGCTAATGCAACCACTCCAACCCCAGAGAGATGAACCCCATCCCTTGCATACATATAATGCTTGCCATAGAATTTGTCCCAGTTATCAATGAATGGGATTGCAAGTTCCTTGCAGTACCTGTCTAGCCAGCAATTTATACCAATTGTCCTAGACATTCATTCATTGGCCACTCTCCTTCTTGGCAAGATGCTACATATGATTGGGATCCCTCCCTTAGACCTGACAACTTCTATGGATGACCTGTACTTATCCAGTGGCTCCTGTCTCCTACCCTTCCTGAAGTCATTCCCACCAGCACTAAGACAGATAATGGGCTTGTTCACATTGCCTGACATAATATTATTTAATCTGCTGATTATGTCACCAACACCAGCTCCTGGGAGGCACACCCTCTGTCTGACCTTTCTATCTCTGTTACAAAAAGCACTGTCCATGTATCTTACCTGAGAATCTGCTACAATCAGAATATTCTTATCTTGATTAGCAGGGGAGTCAGTGGTACCTTTAACCTCACTAACCACTGAAGTACACTCATCCTGGAAAACGGATAATAGATTTCCTACCTTCACATCTTCTGAACTGTGACCCACTTGCCACCTAAAGCGGCTGCTACTCTCCAACTCACTGCTGGTAACCTTTTCCTCCTTACCAGCTCCCACCTTCTCACACTCACTCCCAAACCCATCTAGGCGAGGCTTTAGCCTTCCATTTTCCTCCTGAAGAAGTGGAACCTCCTTCTTCAACAATTTAACCTGAGATTCCAAAACGCTAAAGCAGGCCATGGTGCTCAGTAACACCTTGCGTTAATTCCCGGACAGCTTAGGACAGTGAACACACGTTCATGTCATCATAGTGGGTTATAGATCTACTCCGGCTTTTAACTGCATTCCTATAACATTCATTTTCATTATTTACTTCTCTCCTAACATTATTACTAATGCATGACACAGATACACCAAAGTTATATTCTACATTCTCCTTCAGGGTACTCTTCTTGGCAAACATGTCAACTTTATCATGAAGGAGTAATCCAATGTGTGATGAGATCCATATAATTGTTCATTAATTCCTATTTCCAGGATTTTTGAGTATCTATACCTGGCTTCTACAATGAGCATGTTGTTGAAGTCATTAGAATATTTGTCATATTGTTCCAATTACTTTAGATAATGTTAAAATTTCCATTGAAACTGCATCACAATTTCTAGATGCCTGAGCAATTTCGTTCCAAAAAAGTTTACCATAGTCACTATCTAGGCTCAGGGGTCTGTAAATCACAATTGAAATTAGCTTTTCATATCCTTCGAGAAACTGCAGCCAATTAGATTCTGTATTTAACTTCCACCTTCCAATCGTTTCTGACGTATCATTATATATTTTCTAATATATATAGCAACTCCACTCCATTTCTTGTTTGCTCTATCAGTGTGCAGTCATTCAGCAGACATTTCCCAATTTTTTAAAGTGAACTGGTTTCAGTTATTACAATAATATATATGTTTCTTGCACATACAATTAGTCTTAGTCATAGTAAATACTTCGTTAACTGGATCAACACAAGCCTGTGATCTTCTGTCACTCAACACCCAGAATCCTTCCCTCCCACAGGAGTACTTGAATGTCACATTAAGAGTTTTGGATAATTGGAATTCTACGCAGTTAAAGGGGCAGGAAAAGACGGCTCTTGCCCTTATTTCATCTAGTATCCAGGAGAAAATACTCAGCGCCTCTCTCCTTCTGGCCTCCGTTCTTAGTAACTCATCCATCCACTTCACTACACATTCCACAGGTGAGTTTCACCCAGTCTCTCAAGTGTACACACGCTCAGCACCAACATGTACACACACACACACACACACAACACACACACACACACACACACACACGCACACACACACACACACACACACACACACACACACACACACACACACACACGCACACGCACACGCACACGCACACACACGCACACGCACACGCACACACGCACGCACACACACACACACACACACACACACACAGACGAGGAAGACATGACTGAGATAGTAAATTTTCAGAGAATAAGGGGGGACTTGAAGAGGAGAAATTGGCCGGTCAAGCTGATTTTCAAGACAAACAAAACAGGATCCTGCAAGAGAAACCACGGCTGAAGGAATCGTCCACATACAACAGGGTGTTCCTAGACAGAGACAAAACAAAAACAGAACAGCAGCTGATGAAGAAGACACACAAGCATAAGAGACTAGGAAGAGAGACAAGGACAGAATCAGCAGAGGACACCCAGAGCAGAGCAGAGCAACAAGCACAAGCGCACACAGAACCTCCCCCAGAACCTCACAACCAAACACGTTATCCCAACACAAACCACAATCCACACTTACAGCACCCACCCCACAATATACTGTAGAATACCACTGCACACTGCCAGGTCCCCCACTCTCACAGACCCCTCAAAACACAGTGTTGGAGAGGAAACTGAAGGTATGGTACAACAACACTTATGGAATAACGAATATGTAGGAGTGGCACGAAAGAGTCAAAGAGGCATCACCAGACATCATAGTTCTCACAGAAACCAAGCTCACAGAAATGATCACAGATGCCATCTTTCCAATGGGATATCCGATCCTGAGGAAAGACAGAGAGAACAGAGAGGGTGAAGGAGTTCAACTGCTCATCATAAACCAATGAGATTTTAATGAGGTGGAGAGAGGAGACAGAGGAGAAGCAAGAGATTACATAATGGGAGCACTAGTCTGGAGGTCCCAAGGTGGTAATTGCAGTGATGCATAACCCACCACAGAACAGTAGGAGTCCAAGGCAAGAGTATGATGAGAGTAATAGAGCGGTGGTTGACACACTGGCTGAAGTGGCAAGAAGGGCTCATTTGAGCAAGGCAAAGCTGCTGATTATGGATGACTTCAACCACAAGAAAATTGAGTGGGAGAACGTGGAACCACATGGGGGCTAGAAACGTGGAGGGCTAAGATGATGGAGGTGGTACTAGAAGCCTCATGTACCAACTTGTAACAGATACCACCAGAGAAAGAGAAGAGGATGAACCAGCGAGACTGGACCTAGTATTCACCTTGAGTAGTGCAGATATTGAGGACATCACATGCGCAAGACCCCTCGGAGCCAGTGATCATGTGGCTCGGAGCTTTGAATTCATAGTAGTTACAAGTGGAAAGGGAAGCAGGAAGGGCAGGACGAATGAAGCCAAACTACAAGAACGGGGACTATGTAGGCATGAAGAATTTCCTGCACGGGGTTCAGTGGGACAGAGAACTGACAGGAAAAGGAAAGTCAGTAAATGAGATGATGGAATATGTGACAACAATATGCAAGGAAGCTGAGGAGAGGTTTATATCCAAGGGTAACAGAAATAACGAGAAGGCCAAGATGAGCCCTTGGTTTACTCAATGGTGAAGGGAGTTGAAAACCAAGTGTGCTAGAGAATGGGAGAAGTATAGAAGGCAAAGGATAAAGGAGAATAAGGAGAGCATTTATAGAGCCAGAAATCAATATGCACAGGTAAAAAGGGAGGGCGAACGACAATACGAAAATGACATAGCAGAGATAGAAAAATCTGACCCGAAGCTGTTGTACAGCCACATCAGGAGAACAACAGTCAAGGAACAGGTAATCAGGCTGAGGAAGGAAGGAGTGGAGATCACAAGCAACATCTGAGAAGTATGTGAGGAGCTCAACATGAGAATCAAAGAGGTGTTCACAGAGGAGACAGAAGGGACTCCAAAGAGACGGAGAGGTGGGGTACACAATCAAGTGTTAGACACATTACATACAACCGAGGAAGAAATGAAGAGACTGCAAAGCGAGCTAGATACCTCAAAGGTGATGGGGCTGGATAACATCTATCCATGGGTCCTGAGAGAGGGAGCAGAGGCACGATATGTACCACTAACAACAGTCTTCAGCACATCTATCGAAACAGGGCGACTACCTGAGGAATGTAGTCCCAATTTTTAAGAAAGGAGACAGACACAAAGCATTAAACTACAGACCAGTGTCACTGACATGTATAGTATGCAAGGTCATGGAGAAGATTATCAGAAGAGTGATGGAAAACCTAGAAAGAAATGAGCTTATCAACGACAGCCAGCATGGTTTCAGGGACGGGAGATCCTGTGTTACAAACCTTCTGGAGTTTCTATGACAGGGTGACAGCAGTAAGACGAGAGAGAGAGGGGTAGGTAGATTACATTTTCTTTGACTGTAAGAAGGCGTTTGACACAGTTGCACACAAGCGATTAGTACAAAAAGTGGAGGACCAGGCAGGGATAACAGGGAAGGCACTGCAATGAATCAGGTAATAGCTGTCAGGAAGAGAACAGTGAGTCATTGTACGTGGCGAGGTGTCAGTGGGTGCCTGTAACGAGCAGGGTTCCACAAGGGTCACTTCTAGGACCGGTGCTGTTTCTGGTATTTGTGAACGACATGACAGAAGGAAAAGACTCTGAAGTGTCCGTGGTAGCAAATGATGTGAAGTTGATGAGAATTCAGTCGGACGAGGACCAGGCAGAACTACAAAGGGATTTAGACAGACTGCAGGCCTGGTCCAGGAACTGGCTCCTGGAGTTCAACCCCACCAAGTGCAAAGTCATAAAGATTGGGGAAGGGCAAAGAAGATCACAGACAGAGCACAGTCTAGTGGGCCAGACAACTTCTCAATGAAAAGGGTCCTGGGGTGAGTATAACACCTGGCACAACTCCTGAGGCGCACATCAACCAGATAACTGCTGCAGCATATAGACGCCTGGGAAACCTGAGAATAGCGTTCCGATACCTCAGTAAGGAATGGTTCAAAAGACTGTACATCGTGTACGTCAGGCCCATACTGGAGTATGCAGCACCAGTTTGGAACCCACACCTGATCAAGCACGTCAAAAAAATAGAAAAAGTGCAATGGTTTGCAACAGGACTAGTTTCAGAACTAAGGGGAATGCCTACGAAGAAAGGTTAAGGGAAATCGACCTGATGACACTGGACCACAGGAGGGTTAGGGGAGACATGATAACAACATGCAAAATACTGCGAGGAATTGACAGGTGGATAAAGACAGGATGTTACTGAGATGGGACACAAAAACAAGGGGTCACAATTGGAAGTTGAGGACTCAGATGAGTGAAAGAGATGTAAGGAAGTATTTCTTTAGCCATAGAGTTGTCAGGGAGTTGAATAGTCTGGCAAGTGACGTAGTGGTAGTTGGAACAATATATAGCTTTAAGACGAGGTATGATAAAGCTCATGGAGCAGGGAGAGAGAGAACTCAGCAGCGCTCAGTGAAGAGGCGGGGCCAGAATCCTGCTTCCACAAATAGGTGAGTACACACGCAGAGGGGGAGAGAGAGAAAGGGAGAGAGAAAGAGAGAGAGAGAGAGAGAGAGAGAGAGAGAGAGAGAGAGAGAGAGAGAGAGAGAGGGGGGAGAGAGAGGGGGAGAGATAGGGAGGAGTGAGGGAGGGAGAGGGGGAGGGAGAGAGAGAGAGAGAGAAAGAGAGAAAGATAGAGAGAGAGAGAGAGAGAGAGGGGGGGAGGAGGGAGAGTCTGAGGACCCAGACAAGTTGAGTCCAAGATTGCCGAGATGTGCAGACCAGCTAGCAGCACCTCTAACTCGCATCTTTCAGCACTGCCTAGTACAGTGTAAATGGCCCTCTCTCTGGAAAGAGGCAAATGTAGTCCCTGTTCACAAAAAGAAGAGCAGAGCAGAAATCAGCAACTACAGACCAGTGTCACTCCTGTCAATCACTGGCAAGATCCTTGAGACAATAATCTCAAGACAAATCACAGAGGTTTTTGACTACCACTCACTACTTTGTGACTGTCAGTATGGCTTCAGGAAAGGTTACTTTGCTGCTGATCTGTTGTTAAACCTCTCCACTAATTGGCAACAGTCACTGGATGAATCCAAAGTCAGCTGTGGTAGCACTGGACATTGCTGGTGCTTTCGACCGGGTGTGGCATTAGGGCCTCTTAGCAAAATTGCAAGCTCTGAGAATTGTAGGCTCTACGTTATGTCTCCTCAGTGATTACCTTCATGGTAGATCTCTAAGGGTAGTTCTCTATGGTATGGAATCAGCAAGACATCCAACTGGGGCAAGTGTTCCACAAGGAAGCATGCTGGGACCATTTTTATGGAATGTCTACTTCAATGACCTTCATCTCATCCCAGAATCCCATGCATATGCAGACGACTGTACACTGACATTCACTTATCCAGAAGAAGAAATACCAGCTGCTCTAAGCTACATCAATCGCCAGCTAAGAGCTATATCAGCTTGGGGAAACAGATGGCAAGTAACATTTGCACATGAGAAAACACAAATGATGGTCTCTAGGCACCATGATGGTAATACCGGTGCATTAGTAAGAATGAATGGGAGAGTGCTGGTACCTGGGGAAAAAGTTGATATCCTTGGGGTGAAACTGACCATGAAGAACCATGTTGTAAATCTTGCAAACAAGGCAGCTAGGAAGCTTACAGCACTCCACCGTATCTCGCATCTGCTTGACAGTAGGGGTTGCAAGACTATGTATGAGGCACAAATACGCTCACACCTTGAGTATGCTCCACTTTCTTGTTTTGCTTCCCCCCCCCCCCTCTCATCTGCGACTGTTTGACAGAGTAGAGAACAAGAGCAAGACGTCTTTATCGCCTGGACCAATCCTGGATAGATCTGTTATTTCAGCAGAGCCTTCAACACAGGAGCTGTATAGCCCTTGTGGCTTAGCGCTTCTTTTTGATTATAATAATAATTCAACACAGGAGGGATGTGGGTGGCCTTACTGTTATGTACAAGGCCAATATTGTCAAAGTACCGCACTTGTATCCACTTCGAGGACAACGAGAAGCAAGCTTCTATACCACAAGACGGGTAGAAAGCAGCAACTTCACTCTGGCTGTACTCTTCTCCAGAACATTACTTCATCCGAGATCATTTATTCCCAGGATGACTCAAGTCTGAAACACATTCGTACAGCATTATGATGTCAACGAGATAGTCAGTTGATCAAATAAAAATACTGGCCCACAGATGGCTCAACTTCATCCTGTTCCCTACTTGTATGTGTCATAGGAATAAAAATATTTGTATATTTCGTAACAATAAAAATGCTTTCAAATGAGCTGATGTAGGTAACAGCTCTTAGCTTGCCAATAAAGTTAGGAATCCTTAACCTGTAAATAGCTTGTCAATAAAGCTAAGGATCCTTAACCTAACCTTGATAAATTAGACACATGTGCAACTCTTGAGTATCTTTACTGAGGGAACGTTTTGCCACACAGTGGCTTCATCAGTCCATACAAAGGAGAATCGTGAAGAACAGGAGGAGAATGAGGTAATCAGTCCCTCAACCTTGAGTCGATGTGGTCAGTCCATCAATCTTGAATATAATACAGCATATGTGCAGAGAAACAGCTTATATACCATAGGCAGGAGAGGTGCAGCAGTCGTAGGTGGTGTCACATTTGTTCATTGTGGGGGGGATCCTTGGCGTGGTGAAGAGGCTCTTGGTCTGAGGAATTAGACCTGTCGGTCCCCTTCCTCAGACCGAACCTAATTACCCATCCTCCCCATCTTCCCCATCCTCCCCTTTTCCCTTTCCTCCTCCTCCTCCCCACCCCTCCCTACCCCTCCCTTTTGCCCTTCCTCTTTTTGGCCTTTGGGATTTTTCCCACAGGTGCGCTAGTTCCTAGGTAGGGGAAAGGGTACCGGGGTCCATCCCATTCTGTTGAGGTTCTTGGCAGTGGTGTAGTTTGCCGTGGAATCTGGATCACCTGGGGATGTCCCGATCCCTCTCCGGTATCCCAAAGAGTGGCTTTGGGTGTCTTTCGGGCGACAGGTGTATCTCTGGAAGCCACCTTTCAGATTCCGGGAGTGGTGGCCGAAGGAGGCATGCTTTGTGGCGGATATCCGGCCGCCCTCTCTTTTGTCCACTGAGGTAGCTCGGCAGATGTGAGGTTGCTATCCTGGATTGCTGGTTTACTGGCATGAAGGGTAGGGTATGGCATGGGTTCCATGCTGCATCTGCGCTACTAGCGGTGCTGAGGTCCTCTTGGGCGCTGAGGGAGATTTCCGGCTCTTTCATTCCTCCTGGGAACTATTCCTCCCTGCCCCCCCCCCTTTTTTTATTCTTTTTTTTATTTTTATTTTCTTTTCTTTTTTTTTTTCTTAAAAACAAAAAGCAAAGGAAAACCCAATCCATGAACCCACTACCCCCAGGCCCCTTCTTGATACCGCACCCCATTCTGACCCTGCCTTGTTTTTTGACCCCACTTCGGACACTCCTGATGTCCCTGTACCTCTTGCTGGTGCTGTTTCCTCACCCGCTTCAGGTACCAGGGCTTCGACTGACTCCTTTTATTTGTCTGACCTCCGCTCTCCTTTGACTATGCTTCCTGCCTCTCCCTCTACGGTACAGCAATTTTCGAATCGCCAGCCCGTTTCACGATGGACCAACTCCGGTCCTACTCCTAAATGCCAACGACAATCTCCTGATGATGTTCCTTCGTTACCTTCCCATTCTACTCGGAAAAGACCGACACGTCATGCACTCCCTCTTCACGCTCAGTTTCAGACCACACAATGGACTAAATTCTTTAAGACTGACTTCTTCTACTGCCTATCTTTCCGACCATAGTATTGGCAAAGTGCTCCTACACCATGTTGGTAGAGATATTTCCTTTCATGCTCTTAAGAGTGGTATGCACATCATCACTGTCCAGAACGCTACCCAAGCTCATGATCTTTCTCTTCTTTCACATATCGATTCCTATCACTCTCGAAAAACATTCCCTCAATTCTTGTGGTACTGTCATTATGCCCCATACCATAGTCCAACAGAATTTCAAGACATGTGGCAATGACATTCTCGAACAGCTGGAACTCCAAGATCTCACAATTCTCAAGGTAAACACTTATGTTCCTCCTGCCCGTGGGCGAAGACGATACCCTTGCAATGTGGCTCGTTTAACTTTTAACAGCCGTGAACTCCCACATCTGTTTATGTAGCAGGACATTGGTTACAAGTTCGAAAGGTGATCCCTACACCGCAACTCTTTCTTTACCTTCCCTTCTCGCTGATGGACCCACCTTTCATCCGGACTCTCTCATTGACTTTTTGACAACAACTGACTTCACAAACTCTGATACCTTCAGCCCTTTCTACCTCAATCTCTTGCTACCCTCTACCCCCGCACTATCCCCTGCCCCGCTGTTTTCTGTAACCTACTGATCATCCCTCCCTCCTTCTGCTGCCCAATACTCTCACTTCCTTCCCTACCCTGCAGCGCTGTATAGCCCTTGTGGCTTAGCACTTCTTCTTGATTATAATTATAATAATACACCACAACAGTGTAGAAATTGCTGGCGATTTGGCCACCCAGCGAAATATTACAGATCTATAGCCGAATGCCCAGTCTGTGGTGCCGATGACCATTCTAATACGTCTTGCAATTGACCTCCCTTTTGCCTTAATTGTCATGAGGCTCACCCTTCGTGCTCTCACTGTTGCCAGGTCTACTTAAATGAGCGGGAAATTCGTTGCCTCAAAGAGGCAGAAGGTCTCCCTTATGCATGCATTTTTCATCTCCGCCCCCAAGGGACTCCCACGGTTTTTATTCCCATTTTCAAAACGCCCCCCACTTCTGGACCCATCTTCTACACCCACCCCTTTGGGTTACCCCTCCCAAATCCTTTGTATCTAATCCTTTTGCTTCCTCGGGTCAACGCCCACTTTTAAAAGCCTCATCAAACTCGCTTCTTCGAGTTCCCCTCTCACAAGCCTCAGTATCGAGGCCTCGACGACACCTCCCCCAATCGCCCTCACTTCTCAAAACAAAAAAAAGGGCTAACACCTCCTACCCTCTTTCCCCCTCTTTATTTTACCCTCCCTTTTCTGCCCCAGTTTTTCCCCTCTCACGCTCAGTACAATGCAAAAGGTTCACCCCCTCCCGAAATTCCTTTCCCCCCTGTTCCCTCCCAAGTTTCTTCCTCTCTCCACCCCCAGGGTTCCTGCCTCCTCTGTCCCCTGCCACGCTTCTCCCGTTCCCTCCACCCCTTTTGCCCCCTCCTACCTTGGGACACCAAACAGTTCCCAAACTTTCTCACCTCCCCCACCATTCCAATATTGTCTCCCATACGAATCTCTGAATTCCGAAAAAACTTGAAGCAATCTTAATATTTAGAGACCAAACCCTCAAAGGACCGACCACCTTTCCCCCCTTTTCTCTCTCCTCTGCTATCTGGCAAATCCTTTCTTTACAGCGCACCCTTTCCTTCGCTGCTTGAACATTTCCCGCCTCCCATGTGGGACTTTTTTAAACCTTTTTATCCATAGGAACCCACCGCGATTTCAAGTACTTTTTTTATTGCCAACATGGGCCCTTTTTTCTTGGGAAAATACGCGGCCCGGGGGAATCGGGTGAGCTTCGATTTCTCTCCCGTTTGCCCCTTGGGGGTTTGCTTTTCAGGAACCCAAAATTTACCTCTGCTGTTATTCTCAATCTCAGGCTTAATTTTTTGTTTCTTTGTCCTTTTTTTGAGGGGGCCTTTAATGAAAAGGCCCTTCTTTTCCGCCCGATAACCATACCTCACTATTTTTTCAATTCGTTTTTATATCTCTCCCTTCTGGGCATTTCTATTCCGGGTTTTTCCTTCCTTTTTTCGTCATTACCGCCACCGATTCGTTACTTTTGGTGATTTTAAAGCCCACCTTTTTTTTTGGGGGGGCTCACGTATTCCCCTGGAATTTTGTTAGAGGCTTTTTTTCCACCCACCCCCCCCATGTTTTTAAAAACAGGGACTCACACCCCTTTTGATCCTCGGACCGACTCTCTCTTGACGATCTCTCAATCTGCTCTTCCCCGCCCCCATTTGACTTCATTGGTCGTTCTCCCCGACTTACTGCAGTGATCATTTCCCCAAACATTCTTTATTCCCCTTCTATTCGCCACCCTTCACCCCCCCGCTGGGAATTTAATCGGGGAAATTGGAACCTTTACTCAACCCAATGTTTTTTTTAAAAAGGGGCCCCCCTTTGTCCTCCATCGTAGCTTTTAACCCTCTTCTCGCCCCGTTTCACCCACTTTTCTTCTTACCCCAAAAATTTGGCAGGCATTCTCGAAAAGGGGCCCCGGGGGTCTCCTGCTTTTGCTCGTGCATACTTTTGAAACGCGCTGCATGGGCTACCGTACAATAAACCACAGAGCGACTCCTTTATTTTAAAAAGAAATCGATCGCTCGCCGTGTCTCCGGACGCTAAACCACTTGTTGCGAATTATTTTCCACATCACCTCGCTTCCCCTTTTAGTGCAGTCTGAAAAAAAATACGAAAAAATGAGTGGGAATATTCTCCGACCCCCTGTTTGGGGTTCCGGGGTTGATATACAAACCCACTAATGTTCCAATAAAATTTTTGGGAATCATCTGGCCTATTTCTCAGGACTCCTCTATGCCCTCATTCTTTCCCCAAAAACTGCCAGAGAGTTAGCACCCTTGGACTTTTCTTCTCTCAGAGAAGAACAGTATAATGTGCCTTTTACACTTCAAGAACTGGAGGCAACGCTCTCAGCTTGTCGATCATCGGCAGCTGGGCCCGACGACATTCATATTCGTATGCTACAACATTTACATCAGTCAGCCCTTGCAGTCCTATTACGCCTTTACAATCTTATTTGGTCACAAGGAGTTCTTCCACAGCTGTGGAAATCCGCCATTGTTCTCCTTTCCGCAAACCAGGCACTATGGGACATGAAACCTCCCACTATCGTCCCATTGCTCTTACCAGTGCAGTTTGCAAAGTAATGGAACGTCTAGTAAATAGACGTTTAGTGTGGTATTTAGAGACACACAACAGTCTCTCCACTCGTCAATATGGCTTTCGTAAGGGACGTTCTACCATAGACCCCTTACTGCGCTTGGATACGTATGTTCGTAATGCCTTTGCGAATAACCACTCAGTTATTGCCATATTTTTTGACCTTGAGAAGGCATATGACACAACTTGGAGGTATAATATTTTAGCCCAAGCCCACTCCTTAGGCCTTCGAGGCAATCTACCATCCTTCCTTAAGAACTTTTTAACTGACAGGCATTTCCGTGTTCGGGTTAATAATGTGCTCTCCCCGGACTTTATCCAAGCTGAAGGTGTTCCCCAGGGATGTGTTCTGAACACAACACTTTTTTCTCCTTGCTATAAATGATTTGGCCTCTAGTCTTCCAGCCAATATTTGGTCAATACTCTATGTTGATGACTTTGCTATTGCCTGTGCAGGCACTGGCTGTCACCTCATTACAGTTTCTCTCCAACATGCGGTTGACCGTGTTTCCAATTGGGCCACCACACATGGGTTTAAATTTTCCAGTACCAAAGCTCGCCAAATTACTTTCACTAGACTCTCTGTCATCTCCGATCATCCTTTGTACCTCTATGGCACCCGTATCCCTGAACGTGATACAGTCAGGTTTCTAGGCCTTCTCTTTGACCGTAGGTTATCCTGGAAACCTCACATTACCTCTCTGAAGACAACTTGTCACAGCCGGCTGAACCTTCTTAAAACCCTTGCTCATCTTTCATGGGGAGCTGATCGTCGAACTCTCCTTCGCCTACATTCCACCCTCATTTTATCGAAACATGATTATGGTGACCAGATCTATTCAGCTGCCTCTCCTGGTACTCTATCTAGCCTCAGCCCTATTCATCACCAAGGATTACGTTTATGCCTTGGTGCTTTTTGCTCTTCCACTGTTGAGAGCCTCTATGCAGAAGCGAACGTTCCGTCCTTATCCGATCGCCATGATGCCCATTGCCTTCGCTACTATGTACGCTCTCATGATCTCCGCAATCCATCCATTTATAGAATGGTCACCGATATTAGTAGACATTCTTTATTTGTTCGCCACCCCTGTTTACTCCGCCCCTTCTCTCTTCGCCTACATTCGCTCTTGTCTTCTCTTCAATTACCACCTTTCTATGTTCATGCAGCATCTCACTTTTCCCTACCCCCCTGGGAAGTTCCAGCTGTTCGAGTCTGTTCTTTCTCATTCCCTTGCTGGAAAGCCCAATTGTCTACGGTAGCTTTCTGCTCTCGTTTTCTTGACCACTTCCACTCTCATTCTCATGCCATTGCAGTGTACACAGATGGCTCTAAGTCTTCTGACGGCGTAGGATTCAGCGTCGTGCAAGGGCATTTACAATCTTCGGCTAGCATTTTTACTGCAGAATTGTATGCCATTCTTGCAGCACTTATTCTTATAGCATCTATGCCTGTGTCATCATTTGTGGTTGTCTCAGACTCCCTTAGTACTCTACAGGCTATACGGAAATTTGATACACCTCACCCCCTAGTTCTCCGTATCCAACTTTGGCTACGTCGTATCTTTACCAAGCATAAAGATATTGTTTTTTTGTTGGGTCCCTGATCATGTTGACGTACAGGGCAATGAACAGGCAGACACTGCTGCGCGGTCAGCAGTGCATGACCTCCCAATTTCATTTAGAGGTGTTCCATTTCCGGAATATTTTGCTTTAATAGCTACCCACCTTCATGCCTGTTGGCAACAACGTTGGTCTGCTCTGCTCAATAACAAACTTTGTTCTATTAAACAGAGTATAGGTTACTGGCCATCTTCTTGTCACCAGTGTTGAGGTTGGGAGACTGCTCTCTCCCGCCTTCGCATTGGCCATACTCAGCTTATTCATGGATAACTCATGGAGAGACGCCCTGCTCCTCTTTGTGAGAATTGTCAGGTTCCAGTATCGGTCAGCCACATTCTGTTAGACTGCCCACTTTATCAACGAGCATGCAGAATTTACCTCCAACGTCGTCTTCGCTCCGCTGCTCTCTCTTTACCTTCCCTTCTCGCTGATGGACCCATCTTTCATCCAGACTCTCTCATTGACTTTCTGACAACAACTAACTTACGCCACAAACTCTGATGATGATACCTTCAGCCCTTTCTACCTCAATCTCTTGCTACCCTCTAACCCCGCACTATCCCCTGCCCCACTGTTTTCTGTAACCTACTAATCATCCATACCCCCTTCTGTCGCCCAATACCCTCGCTTCCTTCCCTACCCTGCAGCGCTGTATAGCCCTTGTGGCTTAGCGCTTCTTTTTTATTATAATAATAATAATACAAAGCAGGAGACAGTTCGTTAGCTTCGAATTGTAATCCAGTTAGCCTATCCACCACTGTAAGAAAATTGATGGAATCAGTAATTGCCGAGGCTACTCGAAGCCACCTTGAAAGATAAATTGATTAATGAATCTCAACACGCTTTTACAAAGGGGCGTTACTGCCTTACGAATATACTAACATTTTTCACTAAGGTATTTGAGGAGGTAGATCATGGTAATGAATATCATATTGTGTACATGGACTTCAGTAAGGATTTTGATAGTTAAACATCGGAGGTTATTGAGGAAAGTAGAGGCTCTCAGACTAGGAGGAGAAATTTTTTCTTGGATAGAGGCGTGGTTGAGAGAACAGAGTTTGCATAAATGGGGAGAAATCAGATTGGGGGCACGTCACAAGCGGTGTTTCACAGGGGTCAGTGTTGGGTCCCTTGTTGTTCACAGTTTACATAAACTACATAGATGAGGGAATAAATATTGACATAAGCAATTTTGCCGATGACACTAAAAGAGGCCGTCCTATTAATTCTGATGAAGACACTAGAGTGCTACAGAAAGATATGGATAGGTTGATGCAGTTGTCAGAGAAATGGCAGATGCAATTTACTGCAGACAAATGTAAAGCTCTGAACCTGGGAAAAAGAAAATAACAATGGCACATATAAACTGTATAATATAGAGCTCATTGGCTCTTAAAGAAAAAAAATTTTAGAAGTTCTAGTTATCGATAATCTAAAGCCAGTTCAATAGTTAATAGAATTCGTGGTTTCATATCAAGTATAAATAATAGATGTGAGGCTATTCTACAACTTTATATATCCTTCGCAAGGTCTTATTTAGATTTTACTGCGGAGTTCTAGTCACCATATTGCGGAATAGACATAAATGCGCTGGGAAACATATTTAGAAGAAAGTCGATCCCATGTATCCGAAATCTTTCCAACTAGGATTGACTGAAGACACTTAATCTGCGCTCTGAAAAAAAGTTAACAGTTAGGGGAAATAGGATTAAGATGTATAAATGAAAGACGTGAATAAATAAAGTGGATGTATATAACGTGCTAAAAATATCTAACCAAGACAGGATTTACAGCACTGGGTCCTCCCACTATCGTCCCATCCCTCTTACTAGTGCAGTTTGCAAAGTGATGGAACGTCTCGTAAATCGACGTTTAATGTGGTATTTAGAGACACACAACAGTCTCTCCGCTAGTCAATATGGCTTTCGTAAGGGTCGTTCTACCATAGACCCCTTACTACGCTTGGATACGTATGTTCGTAATGCCTTGCGAATAATCACTCAGTTATTGCCATATTTTTTGACCTTGAGAAGGCATATGACACAACTTGGAGGTATAATATTTTGGCCCAGGCCCATTCCTTAGGCCTCCGAGGCAATCTACCATCCTTCCTTAAGAACTTTTTAACTGACAGACATTTCCGTGTTCGAGTCAATAATGTTCTTTCCCCGGACTTCGTCCAAGCTGAAGGTGTCCCTCAGGGATGTGTTCTAAGCACAACACTTTTCTCCTTGCTATAAATGATTTGGCCTCTGTTCTTCCACCCAATATTTTGTCATCACTCTATGTTGATGACTTCGCTATTGCTTGTGCAGGCGCTGTCATCTTATTGCAGTTTCTCTCCAGCATGCGGTCGACCGTGTTTCCACTTGGGCCACCACGCATGGGTTTAAATTTTCAAGTACCAAAACTCACCAAATTACTTTCACTAGACGCTCTGTTATCTCCGATCATCCTTTGTATCTCTATGGCTCCCGTATCCCCGAACGTGATACAGTCAGGTTTCTAGGCCTTCTCTTTGACCATAGGTTATCCTGGAAACCTCACATTACCTCTCTGAAAGCAACTTGTCACAGCCGGCTAAACCTTCTTAAAACCCTTGCTCATCTTTCCTGGGGAGCTGATCGTTGAACTCTGCTTCGCCTACATTCAGCCCTCGTTTTATCGAAACTCGATTATGGTGACCAGATTTATTCCGCGGCCTCTCCTGCTGCTACTCTCTAGCCTTAACTCTATCCATCACCAAGGATTACGTTTGTGCCTTGGTGCTTTTCGCTCTTCCCCTGTTGAGAGCCTCTATGCAGAAGCGAATGTTCCATCCTTGTCTGATCACCGTGATGCCCATTGCCTTCGCTACTATGTACGCTCTCACGATCTCCACAATCCTTCCATTTATAGAATGGTCACCGATATTAGTAGACATTCTTTATTCGTTCGCCGCCCCTGTTTGCTCTGTCCCTTTTCTCTTTGCCTACATTCACTCTTGTCTTCCCTTCAGTTACCACCTTTATATGTTCATGTAGCATCTCACTTTTCCCTACCCCCCTGGGAAGTTCCAGCTGTTCGGGTCTGTTCTTTCTCACTCCCTTGCTCGAAAGCTCAACTGCCTACGGCGGCTTCCCGCTCTCTTTTTCTTGATCACTTCCACTCCCATTCTCATGCCACCGCTGTGTACACAGATGGCTCTAAGTCTTCAGACGGCGTCGGATTCGCAGCAGTGTTTCCGGACAGTGTCGTGCAAGGGCATTTACTATCTTCGGCTAGCATTTTTACTGCTGAACTGTATGCCATTCTTGCAGCACTTACTCGTATCGCATCTATGCCTGTGTCATCATTTGTGGTAGTCTCAGACTCCCTTAGTGCTCTACAGGCTATACGAAATTTTGATTCATCTCACCCCTAGTTCTCCATATCCAACTTTGGCTACGCCGTATCTCTAAGAAGCATAAAGATATCATTTTTTGTTGGGTCCCTGGTCATGTCGACGTACAGGGCAATGAACAGGCAGACACTGCTGCGCGGTCAGCAGTGCATGACCTACCAATTTCCTATAGAGGTGTTCCATTTCTGGACTATTTTGCCACAATAGCTGTCCACCTTCGCGCCCGTTGGCAACAACGTTGGTCAACTCTGCTTTGTAACAAACTTCATTCTATTAAACCGAGCATAGGTTACTGGCCGTCTTCTTGTCATCAGTGCCGTGGTTGGGAGACCACTCCCGTCTTCGCATTGGCCACACTCGTCTTACTCACGGGTATCTCATGGAGAGGCACCCTGTACCTCTCTGTGAGCAGTGTCAAGTTCCAGTATCGATTAGCCACATTCTGTTAGACTGCCCTCTCTATCAACGAGCACGCAGAATTTACCTCCAACGCCGTCTTCGTTCTACTACTCTCTCTTTACATTCCCTTCTTGATGATGGACCCTCCTTTAATCCTGACTCTCTCATTGACTTCTTGACAACGACTGATTTACTCCACAAACTCTGATGATGATACCTTATGCACTCCCCTCAGCCCTTTCTAGCTCAGTCTCTTGCTGCCCTTTACCCTTTCACCATCCACTGCCCGCTGTTATCCGTAACCTATTACTCATCCATCTCCCTTTTGCCACCTGATGCCCTCGCTTCCTTCCTGCCCTGCAGCGCTGTATAGCCCTTGTGGCTTAGCGCTTCTTTTTTATTATAATAATAATACAGCACTGGGTTCAAGTTGGAAAAATTTTGATTTAGAAAAAGTATAAGAAAATACTGGTTTGGCTCTTACATTTCTGTGTGTCACCTCGAGCAAACTTGTAAAGTTTATAATTACAGATCGCTTGAGAAGTTATGATGGAATTCTAGCTCTAAACTCGATGAAAACTAAAAAATGCCTCAAGAAAAGATAAAGCTCGACTCTCAGCATCACATACTGGGGACGCCCTACTACCTGTTAATAATACCTCTTTCTGCACTCACATTGACCTCCCAGTTACTCGTATTTCTATAGCCCCTTGCGTAGCCTTCCTTATTTTCGCCATTCTTGATAACGATCTCCATAGAGTAAAACTGTCTCAATAAATGATTGTTCAGCAATTTGTTCACTCTTCCAACATCCTACAACTCAATCCACACACTGACGAGGGAGATACTGGGATACAAGAATACCTTGCTTGATCAAACGACGACTGATATATTTCTGATTTTATTTATTATTTACTTTAATTCGTGTATTTATTCGTATATTTTTATCTCTGCAGATTCAAGTATTTCAAGGCAGAATCCCGTTTTCTTCACTCCCGAGAAACGTATTCAAAAAAGCAAGTTTTCTAACTCGACAAACCTTCAGCTGCCTCCAAGTTTTTACGTCAACTATACTGACGACGAGGATATGGTGGTGCTGGTCGTGACGTCGTTCAGGAACTTACACTGTATTACTAACTCTATTCCTTGGTGAGATTATTATGTTGTTCATGGTAATGCGCTAGACTCCTAGGGGTCACACAGCGCTAGACTCCTAGGGGTCACACAGCGCTAGACTCCTAGGGGTCACACAGCGCTAGACTCCTAGGGATCTCACACCCTAGACTCCTAGGATCACACAGCGCTAGACTCCTAGGATCACAAGCGCTAACTCCTAGGGCTCACACAGCGCTGACTTTAGGGATCACACAGCACTGACCCTAGGGATCACACAGCGTAGGATCCTAGGGATCACACAGCGCTAGACTCCTAGGGGTCACACAGCGCTAGACTCCTAGGGATCACACAGCGCTAGACTCCTAGGGATCACACAGCGCTAGACTCCTAGGGGTCACACAGCGCTAGACTTCTAGGGATCACACAGCACTAGACTCCTAGGGATCACACAGCGCTAAACTCCTAGGGATCACACAGCGCTAGACTCCTAGGGGTCACACAGCGCTAGACTTCTAGGGATCACACAGCGCTAGACTCCTAGGGGTCACACAGCGCTAGACTCCTAGGGGTCACACAGCGCTAGACTTCTAGGGATCACACAGCAATAGACTCCTAGGGGTCACACAGCGCTAAACTCCTAGGGGTCACACTGCGCCTGAGAAACAAAGTAGTCAGGTCTCAACTGGAGGGGTAGTTCTTATTAGGATCAAACTTCCACCACCAGCAACAAGGGACTTCTCACTACATGTACATCAAAATAAACATTACTTCTCATAACCATCGTTGTACATCCTGAAATACCATGAATTACTTAGGGAATAAATTCACGTTTCCTTGAATTTATTCCCGACAGACTTAATGTTCCTTTACACCTTCCTCCAAGAAAAAATATGATTGTTTCTCACTAACTTAATCCTCCTGACCCACTTCTCTCAGATCATACTTCTGATACATAGTACTCTCATACATAGTACTCTCATACATAGTACTCTCATACATAGTACTCTCATACATAGTACTCTCATACATAGTACTCTCAAACATAAAACTCTCATACACAGTACTCTCATACATAGTACTCTCAAACATAGAACTCTCATACACAGTACTCTCATACATAGTACTCTCAAACATAAAACTCTCATACATAGTACTCTCATACATAGTACTCTCAAACATAAAACTCTCATACACAGTACTCTCATAGTACTCTCATACATAGTACTCTCAAACATAGAACTCTCATACACAGTACTCTCATAGTACTCTCATACATAGTACTCTCAAACATAGAACTCTCATACATAGTACCCTCATACATAGTACTCTCAAACATAAAACTCTCATACACAGTACTCTCATACATAGTACTCTCAAACATAGAACTCTCATACACAGTACTCTCATAGCACTCTCATACATAGTACTCTCAAACATAGAACTCTCATACACAGTACTCTCATAGTACTCTCATACATAGTACCCTCATACATAGTACTCTCAAACATAAAACTCTCATACACAGTACTCTCATACATAGTACTCTCAAACATAGAATTCTCATACACAGTACTCTCATATCACTCTCATACATAGTACTCTCAAACATAGAACTCTCATACACAGTACTCTCATAGTACTCTCATACATAGTACTCTCATACATAGTACTCTCATACATAGTACTCTCAAACATAAAACTCTCATACACAGTACTCTCATACATAGTACTCTCAAACATAGAACTCTCATACACAGTACTCTCATACATAGAACTCTCATACATAGTGCTCTCATACATAGTACTCTCATACATAGTACTCTCATACATAGTACTCTCAAACATGGAACTCTCATACACAGTACTCTCATACATAGTACTCTCATACATAGTGCTCTCATATATAGTACTCTCATACATAGTACTCTCAAATATAGTACTCTCAAATATAGTACCCTCATACATAGTACTCTTATACATAGTAGTCTCATACATAGTAGTCTCATACATAGTACTCTCATACATAGAACTCTCATACATAGTACTTTCGTACATAGTACACTCATAGTAGTCTCATACATAGCAGTTTCATACATAGTTTCATACATAGTCTCATACATAGTACTCTCATAGTAGTCTCATACATAGTAGTCTCATACATAGTACTCTCATACATAGTAGTCTCATGCATAGTGGTTTCATACATAGTAGATTCATACATAGTACTCTCATAGTAATCTCATACATAGTACTCTCATACATAGTAGTCTCATACATAGTTTCGTGCATAGTCTCATACATAGTACGCTCATACATAGTAGTCTCATACATAGTCTCATACATAGTACTCTCATACATATCACTCATACATAGTACTCTCATACATAGTACTCTCATAGTAATCTCATACATAGTAATCTCATACATAGTACTCTCATACACAGTAGTCTCATACATAGTAGTTTCATACATAGTCTCATACATAGTACTCTCATACATAGTACTCTCATACATAGTACTCTCATACATAGTACTCTCATACATAGTACTTTCATATATAGTACTCTCCTACATAGTACTCTCATACATAGTGCTTTCATACATAGTACTCTCATAGTAGTCTCATACATAGTAGTTTCATACATAGTCTCATACATAGTAGTCTCGTACATAGTACTCTCATACATAGTACTCTCATACATAGTACTCTCATACATAGTACTCTCATACATAGTACTCTCATAGTAGTCTCATACATACTCTCATACATAGTACTCTCATACAAAGTCTCATACATAGTACTCTCATACATAGTAGTCTCATACATAGTAGTCTCATACATAGTACTCTCATACATAGTACTCTCATACATAGTAGTCTCATACATAGTACTCTCATACATAGTAGTCTCATACATAGTAGTCTCATACATAGTAGTCTCATACATAGTCTCATACATAGTACTCTCATACATAGTACTCTCATACATAGTACTCTCATACATAGTACTCTCATACATAGTACTCTCATAGTAGTCTCAAACATACTCTCATACATAGTACTCTCATACATAGTCTCATACATAGTCTCATACATAGTACTCTCATACATAGTACTCTCATACATAGTAGTCTCATACATAGTACTCTCATACATAGTACTCTCATACATAGTAGTCTCATACATAGTAGTCTCATACATAGTAATCTCATACATAGTAGTTTCATACATTGTACTCTCGTACATAGTACTCTCATAGTAGTCTCATACATAGTACTCTCATAGTAGTCTCATACATAGTACTCTCATAGTAGTCTCATACATACTCTCATACATAGTACTCTCATACATAGTCTCATACATAGTACTCTCATACATAGTAGTCTCATACATAGTAGTCTCATACATAGTACTCTCATACATAGTAGTCTCATACATAGTAGTCTCATACATAGTAGTCTCATACATAGTACTCTCATACATAGTAGTCTCATACATAGTACTCTCATACATAGTAGTCTCATACATAGTAGTCTCATACATAGTAATCTCATACATAGTAGTTTCATACATTGTACTCTCGTACATAGTACTCTCATAGTAGTCTCCTACATAGTACTCTCATACATAGTACTCTCATACATAGTACTCTCATACATAGTAGTCTCATACATAGTACTTTCATACATAGTGCTCTCATACATAGTACTCTCATATATAGTACTCTCATAGTAGTCTCATACATAGTACTCTCATAGTTGTCTCATACATAGTACTCTCATACATAGTCTCATACATAGTACTCTTACATAGTCTCATACATAGTACTCTCATACATATTAGTCTCATACATAGTTCTCTCATACATAGTTGTCTCATACACAGTACTCTCATACATAGTAGTCTCATACATAGTAGTCTCATACATAGTAATCTCATACATAGTAGTCTCATACATAGCACTCTCATACATAGTACTCTCATACATAGTACTCTCATACATAGTACTCTCATACATAATACTCTCATAGTAGTCTCATACATAGTACTTTCATACATAGCCCCATACATAGTAGGCTCATACATAGTAGGCTCATACATAGTAGTCTCATACATAGTAGTCTCATACATAGTAGTCTCATACATAGTACTCTCATACATAGTACTCTCATACATAGCACTTTCATAATAGTCTCGTACATAGCAGTTTCACACACAGTACTCTCATACATAATCTCATACATAGTACTCTCATACATAATCTCATACATAGTAGTCTCATACATAGTAGTCTCATACATACTAGTCTCATACATAGTAGTCTCATACATAGTAATCTCATACATAGTAGTCTCATACATAGTACTATCATACATAGCACTCTCATACATAGTGCTCTCATACATAGTACTCTCATAGTAGTCTCATAGTACTCTCATACATAGTACTCTCATAGTAGTCTCATAGTACTCTCATACATAGTACTCTCATAGTAGTCTCATACATAGTTTCATACATAGTAGTCTCATACACAGTCTCATACACAGTAGTCTCATACATAGTAGTCTCATACATAGTAGTCTCATACATAGTAGTCTCATACATAGTAGTCTCATACATAGTAGTCTCATACATAGTAGTCTCATACATAGTACTCTCATACATAGTACTCTCATAGTAGTCTCATACATAGTACTCTCATACATAGTACTCTCATACATAGTACTCAAACATAGTAGTGTCACACATAGTACTCTCATACATAGTACTCTCATAGTAGTCTCATACATAGTACTCTCATACATAGTACTCTCATACATAGTCTCATACATAGTACTCTCATACATAGTACTCTCATACATAGTACTCTCATACATAGTACTCTCATAGTAGTCTCATACATAGTACTCTCATACATTGTATTCTCATACATAGTATTCTCATACACAGTGCTCTCATACATAGTAGTCTCATACATAGTACTCTCAAACATAGTAGTCTCATACATAGTAGTCTCATACATAGTACTCTCAAACATAGTAGTCTCATACATAGTACTATCATACATAGTACTCTCATACATAGTATTCTCATACATAGTATTCTCATACATAGTCTCATACATATTACTCTCATACATAGTATTCTCATACATAGTAGTCTCATACATAGTACTCTCATACATAGTACTCTCATACATAGTATTCTCGTACATAGTATTCTCATACATAGTATTCTCATACATAGTATTCTCATACATAGTATTCTCATACATAGTATTCTCATACATAGTATTCTCATACATAGTAGTCTCATACATAGTATTCTCATACATAGTAGTCTCATACATAGTACTCTCATACATAGTACTTTCATACATAGTATTCTCAAACATAGTAGTCTCATACATAGTACTCTCATACATAGTACTCTCATACATAGTATTCTCATACATAGTATTCTCATACATAGTATTCTCATACATAGTAGTCTCATACATAGTAGTCTCATACATAGTAGTCTCATACATAGTACTCTCATACATAGTACTCTCATACATAGTATTCTCATACATAGTAGTCATATACATAGTACTCTCATACATAGTATTCTCATACATAGTAGTCTCATACATAGTACTCTCATACATAGTATTCTCATACATAGTAGTCTCATACATAGTACTCTCATACATAGTACTCTCATACATAGTATTCTCATACATAGTAGTCTCATACATAGTACTCTCATACATAGTAATCTTATACATAGTACTCTCATAGTAGTCTCATACATAGTACTCTCATACATTGTATTCTCATACATAGTACTCTCATAGTAGTCTCATACATAGTACTCTCATACATTGTATTCTCATACATAGTATTCTCATACACAGTGCTCTCATACATAGTAGTCTCATACATAGTACTCTCAAACATAGTAGTCTCATACATAGTAGTCTCATACATAGTACTCTCATACATAGTATTCTCATACATAGTATTCTCATACATAGTACTCTCATAGTAGTCTCATACATAGTACTCTCATACATAGTATTCTCATACATAGTATTCTCATACATAGTACTCTCATAGTAGTCTCATTCATAGTACTCTCATACATAGTATTCTCATACATAGTATTCTCATACATAGTAGTCTCATACATAGTACTTGTGGAAAATTACATTTATCTGAATGTATCATTATATACATAACAGTAAATGAACAAAGATAATTATTATTTATCAGTTAGACAAGTAGGAATTTGGGACACCTAGGTCGCAAAAAATGTTCCCCTTCGATACCTACCACTGTCATATCCACAAGTTGCTCTGGACCTATTAATTACAAATGAAATATGTATCACCAGGAATGCTGGTAAATATATAAATTTGTGGACTGTATATTAAAATTAAAAAAGGATTATATACACATATACATAACAGAGGGAGAATATCTTAAAATCACTCACCAATTTGACTGGAGATCAAGGTGTATCATACTCAGAAAATCTCACTAACTAAATTTATGAAAATACTGGCCAGAATTATAACACGAATCTAGATAGCTTATCTGAGGTTCCTGGAACTGTCTTGTCCAGTCGTCTGATTTCTCAATTTATGCATGAATGCATATCCAACAATTTCGCCTCCTATTTGAGAGTTGTCAACCCAGTTTTAGCTCTAGAGCATGAAAATTCTTCACATTATTAGCTAACATCTGTTACTTAATTCAAAACAATGGCGAGTCTCCTCTGTGCAGGCGCAGCTTCCCATTTTCGATAACATAATTTTTGTTAAATACAGTATTGCCATCTATATACATATAACTACTGTATTTCTGGAAAATATATGCAGTATTTTCCACACTGCGGCCGGCCGGAGTTCGTTGCTAAATGACTCAAATTGCTCATTTGGCAATGGTGGAGGACCTTGGTACATATAGGTTCTCGTATCCACACGGGAACATATTACACGAGATTTAATCACCCTCTTTACACTTTGCCATCCTTGTGGAATCCAGAAAGTTTCCCTAATACAATTTGAGGTATCTTGTACCCCACAATTCATTACATTTTTACGGGCATTTAGAACAATCAAATTTGTTAGATGATGAGTTTTGGGCAGTAAGATAGGGTGTTTAGCATAATCACCCAATTCAGCATTTTGTAACCTACCTCTACACCTAATTATACTGTTCTCTAAATACAGCCCCAATTTCTCTATTATGGAACCTTTCACATTTTTTCTTTCCATCATCAATTTAATCTCATTTCCATAGATTTCTTCTTGTACCCTCTTTATCCAATATTCAAGAGGATGTGAAAACTTATATAATATATTCATCTTGTTTAGAAATTTAAACACCTACTTAGTTACATTGATTAGTTTGGGTAAAGAAAAATACCTATTTATATCAATGGCTAAGGGAGGACACACTATTGGAGTGGTGGTCACAGTAATTTCAACAGGAGCAATGTACGCCTTTTGTACAGGCCAATTAGCTTTATTTACCAACCAACTCGGTCCTTTAAACCATGATACAGCATTTACAAATTTAGCATAAGTTAAACCTCGAGACAAGAAATCAGCTGGATTCTCCTCACCAGGTATATGATTAAATGTTAACATATGCTGACCCAAACTATTATACTTCTCTTGCATCTGATTAATTTCAGTGACTCTGTTTTGTACGTACACAATTGTAAGGATACCTCATTATCAGACCAAATTACAGTGTCGCTAAAATTTATCTCCTGCAACTTATTTCTTATATAATTAGCTAATTTGACACCTACAAAAATGGCTGTTAATTCCAACTGAGGTAAGGTACGTGATTTAATTGGAGACACTTTAGCCTTAGACATAACAAGAGAAATAACACTATTACATTGAAGATAAGCAACTGCTCCATATGCCAATTTTGAAGCATCACAAAAAATGTGGAGTACATTTTTCCCATTTGGATTGGCCGCCTGGCGTGGGAACTCCAACATTGGAATTTTTACATAACCACCAATTAATTCATCTCACCTGTTAATGAATTCCTCAGGTAGAATTTCATCCCAAGCACATTTAAGTTTCCATGCTTCCTGTATTAATAATTTCCCTCTTATAATAAGGGGTGACACTAAACCTAGTGGATCGAAACATTTGGAAACTTCAGCAAGCAAAACTCTCTTAGTTAATTTGTTGGGTATACTGTAATTATTAGGTTTTAACATTAACAAATCTCTCTCAGTATCCCAAGTTAAATGCAATACATTACTACATTTTTGCACTTCATCTCCAGGGAAAACTTTACTTATTTTGTCCTTTAATTTGGACGAATTATTATTCCATTCCCTCAGAGCCATATTTGCACTTTGCATTATTTCATTAGCCTCTCCATAAGTCATTAACAGTTCCTCTTCAGTTGACGTCACACCCAGGAAATTGTCCACATAAAATTGTTTGCTCATTACTTTACTCAATGGGCTCTCCATACGTTTAAGGTGTGCATTTATCGTCGCTTGAAGTAGGAACGGACTGGATGTAGCACCAAATAATACGCTCCTAAACTGAAAGGTTTTCAGAGGGCTAAGTGGGTCACTAGGATTCTCAGGCCATAAGAAGCGGGTACAATACCGGTCAGCCTCTTGTAAACCCACTCTTAGGAAAGCTTTACTTATATCAGCCGTAAAGGCATAATTCTTCATCCTGAAATTTAATAAGATATCTCCTAATTTTTCCATCAACGACGGACCTGTCATCAAACAGTCATTTAAACTAGGTACATTTTTGTTACTCTTGGCACTACAATTGAACACAATCCTCCGAGGAGTGGTCTTAGAATCCTTCTCCACTCCGTGATGTGGCAAATAGTGACCATAAATTTTGGCTGCTCAGGAGGTACCTCTTCTATAAATTTATTAATTAACTGCTCAGCAATTATATCATTATAGGCAGTCAACAATTTTGGTGTCTTAACTCAGTTCGCGGAGCTGAGCCTTTTAATTGTCCATATGCCATTCTGTAATTAGTGGGCAATTCTGGATGGTTCAGTCTCCACGGAAGTCGTACCCAGTATTGTCCAGATTCAAATTTTACATCTCTCAGGTACTGTTCCTGAGTAAAAGAATCGTCTGGACTTTCTTCATTTACATTTATTCCAATGCTGTCTAATTCCCACAATTTATGCACTGGCTCAACACCATCCTCTATGGAAGAATTATACTGGGGCACGACTTCATGAGTAAGACACAGTTATAGTATTTATAGTTTCCTCTAGTCATGCATTATTATTACGAGGAATCCTACCATACATTACATGACCTCCTGCAGTCTTCAAAAGGGTGACACCACATTTCTTTACCATACCCTTTACAAAGGAGGCATAATAGTCACTACCAATCAAAATGTTTATTGGACCTACAGAATCATCATTTACACCAGAAGGTGCTAAATTCACATTATGTGAAAGTCTTTCTGTAGCTTTACTAAGCCCTACTGTAGATATTTTCTCTGGAAGTCTATCTACAATTACTGCATTAACACGTTTTTTTCTCATTGCCCAACCTGACAGTTACATAAACAGTGTCATACAATTGAGACCTTTTATCCGAGAGAAAACCAGATAATTTTAAAGCTGTGGGATCTCCCATCTGTACTTTCATACCATCAAGACATTTACGTTTCATGAAAGTATGCTGGGATCCCTGGTCCAATAATGCATTTACATTTTTTGATTTATGCCTTTTATCATCAATTTTTACCTGTAACACAGGTAAGGCTTCTTCAGCAAAACCATCATTATTAACATTAGCAGCAATTTTTACATTAGCTACTGTTGTGTCAGGATTGTCAACATTATCATTATTATCAACATTATCATATAGACTTTTACACATGACTATATGGTGTCTTCCTTTGTGACATTGATAACAGTTGTTTAATTTGGCATGACAATCCTTTACGTTGTGAATACCTAAACACCTGATACATCTGTCAAGTTCCTCCAATCTTTCAACTTTATCATTCCATGAATTGTATGCATTGCAATTCTTAGAAAAATGAGTACCCTTGCAGAAAGCAATTTCTCTTTTCCTTGACTGGTTTCTTATTATCTGGGCTACTCTTAGGAGGGTACTTATTCTTCTTACTTGTGGAGAATCATTATTTCTGATTCCTGCTACTTGATATGTACCTATGCAACTATTTTTAGGAAATGAATTTTGATTATTACCATTGGGATAATTTTTCCCTTTGTGAAACTTGACAGATACCTCAGAGTTATTATGTGTTGCATCTTTAAAATGAGTTGGTTGGCTGGTCTGCAACTGAACAATTAATTCTTGTAGACCGAGTCTTTTTTCCTCCAGACCAAAATAACCTTTGTGATATTTGTTTGAGAACCATTCAAGTGTTTTACAGATCAATTTATTCTGTACCATGGCACCCAATAACCAGTCTGATTCCTTCAGATTATATTTATTACTTAAAGTTTTGAGAGTGCTCTCCAGTTTAACTCTAAACTGCTGTAAACCTTTGTGTGATCTGGAGATTTTAAATTAATAATGATATTCACTAGATCCAACCTACTTTGTTCTATATTCCATAAGTGACCTTCAACAAGTCAACTGCTTCTTTGTAAGAGTCATCTACATTGGGAAAGGCTTGTATGAGTTGTGAGCATCTCCTCTTACCTGTCCTTTGAGGTAAAATAATTTAGTTACACAGGCTAGATCACTCCTATCATGCACAGCTGCTTTAAAAATTGACCAAAACTCCTCCCAGTTTTCTCCAGGATTAAATACAGGTAAACATAATTCTGGGAGTTTTGGCAAAGACATACTATTTGTTGGAGCAGACTGATTAACTGTCTGGTTTACACATTTTAATTTATTCAAAGCCTGACTTTTACAAGAATCTTTTCTTCTAATTCATAATACTGATTAATCATGAGATCTACTTCAGTCTCATCTACACAGTTTACTAACAAATCTCCTTCATTTTGTTGTAATATAATTTGTATGAATCATATCTATTCCCTAAAGCATCTAAATACAATTTTAAATCATCAGTATTCACAGTTTCTTGATTCATTAATTCCAAGCACTTATTATATGCCTTGGTTACATGAACTTTCTTTTCAGCTATGATATAATGTATTAAATTCAACTCAGTTAATAACACTGATTACAACTTACAACACTGATACAACTTACCTTTGAATAAATCCTGGCTACTTGAGCTTAGCAATTACATGTAAGAAAATTATAATATAAATTTTAAATGTACATTAATACAAACCTTTAGGCGTCTAGACATGGCTTATGAAAATTAGTATTATACAAATTAATATAAATCCTTGGCAGAATTTGGCATAGCAAAATTAATATTATGTACATTAATATAATCTTTAGTCATACTTGACTTGGCTTATCCAAATTAATATTGTAATTATAATCCACTACACATTAAGTAAATTTGTGAACTTAACATCCACCTCCTGTCATTTCACATATAATTATTAAGTAATTAACTAATTAATGACTTCACTAATTACCTCCGGTTCAGGGACCAACGGGCAAATTAAATGTGGAAAATTACATTTATCTGAATGCATCATTATGTACATAAAAGTAAATGAACAAAGATAATTATTATTTATCAGTTAGACAAGTAGGAATTTGGGACACCTAGGTCGCAAAAAATGTTCCCCTTCGATACCTACCACTGTCATATCCACAAGTTGCTCTGGACCTATTAATTACGAATGAAATATGTATCACCAGGAATGCTGGTAAATATATAAATTTGTGGACTGTATATTAAAATTAAAAAAGGATTATATACACATATACATAACAGAGGGAGAATATCTTAAAATCACTCACCAATTTGACTGGAGATCAAGGTGTATCATACTCAGAAAACCTCACTAACTAAATTTATGAAAATACTGGCCAGAATTATAACACGAATCTAGATAGCTTATCTGAGGTTCCTGGAGCTGTCTTGTCCAGTCGTCTGATATCTCAATTTATGCATGAATGCATATCCAACAATTTCGCCTCATATTTGAGAGTTGTCAACCCAATTTTACCTCTAGAGCACGAAAATTCTTCACATTATTAACTAACGTCTGTTACTCAATTCAAAACAGCAATGGCGAGTCTCCTCTGCCCAGGCGCAGCTTCCCATTTTCGATAACATAACTTTTATTAAATACAGTATGGCCATCTATATACATATAACTACTGTATTTCTGGAAAATATATACAGTATTTTCCACAGTACTCTCGTATTAATCTCATACATAGTACTCTCATACATAGTACTCTCATAGTAGTCTCATATATAGTAGTCTCATACATAGTACTCTCATACATAGTGCTCTCATAGTAATCTCATACATAGTAGTCTCATACATAGTAGTCTCATACATAGTACTCTCATACATAGTACTCTCATACATAATAGTCTCATACATAGTACTCTCATAGTCTCATAGTAGTCTCATACATAGTAGTCTCATACATAGTCTCATACATAGTACTCTCATACATAGTAGTCTCATACATAGTCTCATAAATGGTACTCTCATGCATAGTACTCTCATACATAGTAGTCTCATGCATAGTACTCTCATACATAGTAGTCTCATGCATAGTACTCTCATACATAGTAGTCTTGTACATAGTCTCATACATAGTACTCTCATGGTAGTCTCATACATAGTAGTTTCATACATAGTAGTCTCATACATAGTCTCATACATAGTAGTCTCATACATAGTACTCTCATACATAGTACTCTCATACATAGTACTCTCATACATAATAGTCTCATACATAGTACTCTCATAGTCTCATAGTAGTCTCATAGTAGTCTCATACATAATAGTCTCATACATAGTCTCATATATAGTACTCTCATACATAGTAGT
The DNA here is from genome assembly GCF_026875155.1 of Cherax quadricarinatus. NCBI lineage: Eukaryota > Metazoa > Arthropoda > Malacostraca > Decapoda > Parastacidae > Cherax > Cherax quadricarinatus. The sequence continues at coordinate 7,385,667 of NC_069469.1, read as the reverse complement.
CTCATACATAGTCTCATAAATGGTACTCTCATGCATAGTACTCTCATACATAGTAGTCTCATGCATAGTACTCTCATACATAGTAGTCTCATACATAGTACTCTCATACATAGTAGTCTTGTACATAGTCTCATACATAGTAGTCTCATACATAGTACTCTCATGGTAGTCTCATACATAGTAGTTTCATACATAGTCTCATACATAGTCTCATACATAGTAGTCTCATACATAGTACTCTCATACATAGTACTCTCATACATAGTACTCTCATACATAGTACTCTCATACATAGTACTCTCATACATAATAGTCTCATACATAGTACTTTCATAGTCTCATAGTAGTCTCATAGTAGTCTCATACATAGTAGTCTCATACATAGTAGTCTCATACATAGTCTCATACATAGTACTCTCATACATAGTAGTCTCATACATAGTCTCATAAATGGTACTCTCATGCATAGTACTCTCATACATAGTAGTCTCATGCATAGTACTCTCATACATAGTAGTCTCATACATAGTACTCTCATACATAGTAGTCTTGTACATAGTCTCATACATAGTAGTCTCATACATAGTACTCTCATGGTAGTCTCATACATAGTAGTTTCATACATAGTAGTCTCATACATAGTAGTCTCATACATAGTAGTCTCATACATAGTACTCTCATACATAGTGCTCTCATACATAGTACTCTCAGAGTAGTCTCATACTTAGTACTCTCATAGTAGTCTCATACATAGTACTCTCATGGTAGTCTCGTACATAGTTGTTTCATACGTAGTAGTTTCATACATAGTCTCATACATAGCAGTCTCATGGTAGTCTCATACATAGTAGTTTCATACATAGTATCATACATAGTAGTCTCATACATAGTAGTTTCATTCATAGTAGTCTCATACATAGCAGTCTCATGGTAGTCTCATACATAGTAGTTTCATACATAGTCTCATACATAGTAGTCTCATACATAGTAGTCTCATACATAGTAGTCTCATACATAGTAGTCTCATACATAGTAGTCTCATACATAGTAGTCTCATACATAGTAGTCTCATACATAGTAGTCTCATACATAGTACTCTCATACATAGTAGTCTCATACATAGTACTTGTCACATGTACAATTATCATACATAACATTTCTGACACATAACACTCTATAATACTTCTGACACATACTACTCTCATACTTGATACTTCTGACACATACTACTCTCATACTGAATACTCCTGACACATACTACTCTCATACTTAATACTTCTGACACATACTACTCTCATACTGAATACTTCTGACACATACTACTCTTATACTTAATACTTCTGACACATACTACTCTCATACGTAATACTCCTGACACATACTAATCTCATACTTAATACTTCTAACACATTCTACTCTCATACTGAATACTTCTGACACATACTGCTCTCATACTTAATACTTCTGACACTTACTACTCTCATACTTAATACTTCTCACACATACTACTCTCATACTTAATACTTCTCACACATACTACTCTCATACTTAATACTTCTAACACATTCTACTCTCATACTTAATACTTCTGACACATACTACTCTCATACTTAATACTTCTGACGCATACTACTCTCATACTTAATACTTCTCACACATACTACTCTCGTACTTAATACTTCTGACACATACTACTCTCATAATATTTATGACACATTACTCTGGTATATAATTATTTTGAGACACATACATTACGACACAATGCCTCTGAAGCTAAAATAGAATGTAATAATTACGGCACGAGTTACAATAGAGCATAATATTTCTGACATATATTACAATTGGACAAAATAATTTTAACACACTTTATTTGGACATACTTATGACACTACTACAATAGGATATACTTATGACACATTGTGCTCGCGAACATAATACTCTTGACACATTCCACGTTAAGCCATAATTCCTATGATACTTACTACAGTAGTACATAATACTTATAACACATACTACAGTTGGATATAATACTCCTGACAAATATTACAGTCGGATATAATATTTCTGACACTTCCTATTGGACATAATACTTATGACAACCTACAGAAGGACACTTCTATAATGGGTCATAATAATTATTACAGGTTCTGCCATGGGACGTATTTTTTATGACACAAACTGCCGTAGGACATGTTATAACACATATTACAGTCGGACATATTATGCCATTACAATCGGACATATAACTCATGGCATTCTTCATTTTAATAAAATACTTCTGCACATTTGTACACATGTGCCAGCGTGTTACACCGGAGTGAGTAGAGACAACTGGATTTTGGGATTTAAAGTGCTGTTGAAGTGCAAGGTAACAGGAAAAAAATTAGAAAAATCGGTTAACCGGTCTTGAGTTCAGGGGATGAGAAGTACAGTGCCTGGTTACCGAAGGATTGATAGAAATGTTGCAGTTCAGAAGGTCATTAAAAATGTGATGTCTGCCCACTGCTGGGAAGAGAGTTATTGAAAGAATGTGTTTGCTTCCTTGGAGTGATCTGCCTTAGTGGGAGACTCTCGATGCAGTAACAATGATATATTAGTGTTATAGTTAAGGTTATTATTTTACTGGCTGGATGTTAATGTATGTTGGATCAATTCTTGAAAGTTTTTGGACTATAAAATATGAGCGAGTGAGAGAATAGGCAGTGAGGTTGAAGAGGTATGGGATAGATTTAAGAATGTAGTGTTAGAGTGTTCAGCAAAAGTTTGTGGTTACAGGAAAGTGGGTGTGGGAGGGAAGAAGAGCAATTAGTAGAATTATAAGGTAAAGAGAGTAGTAGGAGAGAGAAACTTAGCATATGAGAAGCTTTTACAAAGTAGAGGTGATGTAAGGACAGAGTAGTATATGGAGAGAAAGAGAGAGATTAAGAGAGTGGCGAAATGATGTAAAAGGAGAGCAAATGAGAGATGCTTTCAAACAAAAATTGCTGGCAATAAGAAAAAGGTTTGGAGTGAGACTAATGAGTTAAGAAAGCCTAAGGAGCGAATGGATTTGACAATTAAAAATAGGAGAGGGGAGTTATTAGATGGAGAGTTGGAAATATGGGTAAGCTGGAGGGAATATTTTGAGGAACTGTTAAATTTTGATGAAGTCAAGGATGTATAACATCTTGCATGAATAAAGAAGAGCCAGTTGTGAGTATGGGGGAGGTGCTTGAGACACCGGGTAGAATGAAACGGGGTAAAGCAGCTGGGATTGATGAGATAGAGATAGAATTGGGATATAGATAGCATGGGATATAGTTTTAGAATGGTTGGTGCTTTAATTTAATAAATATATGGAAGAGGGGAAAGTACTTGCGGATTGGCAGAGAGCATGTATAGCTCCTTTGTGTAAAAGAAACAGACAAAAGAGTGTAAAAATTATAAGGGAATAAGCCTACTGAGTATACTTGACAGAGTGGATAATAGAATTATTAATGAAAGAATTAAGAGTAAGACGTAGAGAAGGATTCCAGATAAACAAGAAGGCTTTACGAAGGGTAACGGGTGTGTAGATCAGGTGTTTACAGTGAAGTATATAGGTGAACAGTATTTAGATAAGAATAAAAAGATTTTCGTTGCATTTATGGATTTGGAAAAGGCATATGATAGGGTGGATAGGAGAGTATTGTAGCAGATGTTACAAATGTGTGGAATACTTGGTAGATTAAGAGTTAAGAGTTTTTACGAGGATAGTGCAGCTCAGGTTAATGTAGTAGAGAGGGAGATTATTTCCCAGTTAAAGTAGGCCTTGGGTAGGCATGTGTGATGTTACCATGGCTGTTCAACATATTTATAGATGAGATTGTAAGAGAAGAGAATGCTTGGATGTCGGCAAGAGGTGTGGGATTAAGTGATAAAGAATCTTACACAAAGTTGGAGTTGTCACATTTGCTTTTTACTGATGACACTGAAGATAAGTTGCAGATGTTGGTGAACGAGTTATGAAGGGTATGCAATAGAAAGTAAACGTAGGGAAGTGATGAGGATAAAAAAAAATTTTAATATCAGATTGGAGGGTGAGAGTATGGAGGAAGTGAATTTATTCAGATATTTGGGAGTGGTCTTGTCAGCAGATGGGTCGATAAAAAACGAGGTGAATCATAGAAGGGAAAGAAGGGTGAGTGGTGCACTGAGTCTATGGACACAAAGAATGTTATCCATGGAAGCAGAGGGGATTGTATGAAAATATAGAGGTTCCAACGCTCTTATATGAGTGTGAAGCATGGGTGGTGATTGTTGCAACAAGGAGAAGACTGGAGGCAGTGAAGATGTGTCTGAGGGTGGTGTGATTATTATGCAGAGAATCTGTAGCTTGGAGATTAGAAGGAGGTGAGGTGTTTCTGATGTCATTTAGAGATGACGGAACCAAATATAATGACATGGAAGACATTTAAATCTGTTCTGGAAGGAAGGCTGATTTCTACATAAACTCGTTGGATTGTCGTAAATGCATCTCGAAATTGACCAACTGAATATCTTTTGCTGCTCCCATTCAACCTCAGAGATAAACCAGCATTTGTCTGAGAGGTATTGGGCCAGCCTCTGGAAATTAGAAGGGTTTGTCCTATTTGCTGCTCCCCCAATTTCTTTATGCAACGGAAAATTCTCATTCTGATAGATGCCAGATACTTTGAGATCAGAATATTAAAGTCTTGTATAATAATACAATCTGAAATCTGACTGTGTGAAGTCTGATGGTACTAATATTGTGTTCGCTATGTCATTACTAAATATTTAATGTCAATGGGTTTCTTTATGCCTGTACTACCACTGTTTTAATAGCTTGCCTTCATCTTTCTGGCACCTGGCACATATGCTCTGGTTGATTTATTTCATTTTGGCTAGAGTCGTTTCTTCGAACGGATCTTAATGGATTTCTTACTCATTTCTGCAACAGTGCAAGCTCCTGATTATATGTTGTTTTGGCCCACCTCATGGTGAGCGAAAAAACATGACGCTCTAACCCAGAGGACCACGCAATCCTACAAGAACCAAGCACCCAGCCAAGCTAGGTGTGGTGGATGCTCGGTTTTTGTGGGCTGTTGGTCTTTTTGGGTTAGAACGTCATGTTTTACTAAAACCATGAAGTGGGGGCCCAAAAAAACTGGCTTCGAGTTTTGTCTAGTCGTGTTTTTTATTGTCAAAAAACTATAATATTTATTATATATAAAAATTTTATATATTATATATATATATAAATATATTTTATATATTATATATATATATATTAAAAACGGGGAGAGAGAGAGATGGAATTTATTTAAAAAATTTCGTTAGGGGTTTGGTTTTTAAGAGGCTTTGGGCAAAAATATTTTAACCCCTGCTGAAAAAAAAATTAATACATTTTTTTTAAGTCAGATTATTAATAGAGTTTCGGTCTATTTTTTGACAAAACACATGTGAACATGTTTTGTCAAAAATTACTTTTTTAAATATTCGTCCAGGTCTTGACTGGGGCATTACCCAAATCCACAAGACATTAACCCCCCTGAACCCCAACACGGAGCTGTGGAGCTGAAACTTTGCGCCTTGGTTTCTTTTGCACTACTTTTTTCCTTTACCTTTCTCTTTAAAAAGGGTTCGATATCTCTTTCCACTTGAACCTTTGGGGAAAAAACATGTAATGCTGGCGAGTTACAATATTTTTAGCATTTTGAGATACCTGTATTGGGGATAGCAGAAGTTGGGGAGACAACCCTTTAGCACGATCACCCTTTTGCCATTTTTTCAGGGTTGCAAGTTAGCTCCATTATTACACACTTTGGGTTATTGAACCGCTGGTTGGGGTGCTCCCTTATTGCTGGATATCCCCCACTTGATAATATTAGCCCCCAATGTCTTGCAGTCTTTTATTAGATTTTGGTAAAAAACCATGACTCATTGCCGCAGATACACCCCGTTTGTCGGGGACAGTTTGCTGTTTGGGGAGGACGTTGCTGTTTTTCGAGGACAGTTATGTTTGACGAGGAAGTTGGTTTTACGGATTGTTGCTGTTGGAGGACTGTTGCTGTGTGACGAGGACGTTGCTGTTTGACGGGAAGTTGCTGTTTGACGGGAAGTTGGTTTTACGAGGATTGTTGTGTTGAGAGGTTGTTGCTGTTTGACAAGGTCGTTGCTGTTTGAGAGGACGTTGTTGTTTTACGAGAACATTACTGTTTGCAGGGCAGTTGCGTTTGACGAGGATTGTTTCTGTTTGACGAGGATTTTGCTGTTTGACGGGTCAGTTGCTGTTTTAGAGGAAAATTGTTGTTTGACGGGATTATTGTGTTTGAGTGGGCAGTTCTGTTGAGAGGCAGTTGCTGTTTTTCCCAGGACATTGCGTTTTACGAGGACAGTTGGTTCCGAGGGCAGTTTTTCTGTTTTACGAGGACAGTTGTTGTTTGAAGTTGAAGTTGCGTTTGACAGGGCAGTTGCTGTTTTAGGGACTTGCGTTTTTACGGGTTATTTCTGTTTGACGTGGACGTTGTGTTTGACGAGGCAGTTTTTTGTCGAGGACAGTGTGTTTGACGGGAAGTTGCTGTTTGACGGGAAGTTCTGTTTGATGAGGACGTTGCTTTTGATGGGAAGTTTTCGTTTGACGAGGACAGTTGCGTTTGACAAGGCCCGTTGCTGTTTGACGAGGGAAATTCGTTTACGAGGGAAATTGTTGTTTGACGAGGAAGTTGTTTTTTGAGAGGACGTTGCTGTTTGAGAGGATTGTTGCTGTTGAGAGGACAGTTTTGTTTAGAGGACAGTTAGTTTGCGGGACAGTTGCTGTTTTACGAGGGCAGTTAATGTTGACGGGCAGTTGTGTTTGACGAGGCAGTTGCTTTTGAGAGGACGTTTGTTTGACGAGGGCGTTGCGTTTGAAAAGAGGACAGTTGCTGTTTTTGGGACAGTTGCGTTTGACGAGGACAGTTTTCTTTTTGGGGAGGACAGTTCTGTTTGACGAGGACATTGCTGTTTGACGAGGACAGTTGCTGTTTTCGAGGGCGTTGTGTTTGCGAGGGACAGTTGGTTTTTACGAGGTGTTTCTGTTTAGAGGCAGTTCTGTTTGACGAGGGCAGTTGCTGTTTGACAGGACATTTTCTGTTTTGGGACGGGGGGACGTTGTGTTTGACGAGGACGTTGCGTTTGACGAGGACGGTTTCGTTTGACGAGGCAGTTGCGTTTTAGGGACGTTTCTGTTTTTACGGGACCGTTGCTGTTTGACGAGGACATTGCTGTTTGACGAGGACAGTTGTGTTTTACGAGGACGGTTGTGTTTGAGAGGACAGTTGCTTTTGACGAGGAAGTTGCTGTTTGACGGGACAGTTGCTGTTTGACGAGGCAGTTGGTTTGACGAGGACAGTGCTGTTTGACGAGACAGTTGTTTTGACGAGGGCGGTTACTGTTTTTTTACGGGGGAAGTTCTGTTTGACAGGACGTTGGTTTTACGAGGACCGTTGCTGTTTGACGAGGACAGTTGCTGTTTGACGGGAATTGCTGTTTTCGAGGACAGTTGCTGTTTGAGAGGACGTTGCTGTTTGCGAGGACAGTTTCTGTTTTACGGGAAGTTGGTTTGACGAGGACGGTTTTTGTTTAAAAAGAGGGGCAGTTGCTGTTTGACGAGGGCAGTTGCGTTTTACGAGGAAGTTGCTGTTTGACGAGGACGTTGTGTTTTACGAGGACAGTTGTGTTTTTAGAGGACAGTTGTGTTTGACGGGGGTTTAAAAGTTTTACGGGGGACAGTTGCTGTTTGACGGGACAGTTTTGTTTGACGAGGGCATTGCTGTTTTTAAGGACAGTTGCGTTTTTACGAGGCAGTTGCTGTTTGCGAGGACAAGTTTTCTGTTTGGAGGGGCTTTTCTGTTGACAGGACGTTGCTGTTGACGGGGACGGTTCGTTTTACGGACGTGCTTTTGACGAGGTGTTGCTGTTTTACGGGCGTTGCTGTTTTGAGAGGACAGTTGTGTTTGACGAGGACAGTTGCTGTTTGACGAGGACAGTTTTCTGTTTGACGGGACAGTTGTTTTGACGGGACAGTTGTGTTTTACGGGAAGTTGCTGTTTTCGAGGACAGTTGTGTTTGCGAGACATTGCGTTTGCGAGGCGGTTGCTGTTTGACGAGGACAGTTGCTGTTTGACGAGGACAGTTGCTGTTTGACGAGGACAGTTGCTGTTTGACGAGGACAGTTGCTGTTTGACGAGGACAGTTGCTGTTTGACGAGGACAGTTGCTGTTTGACGAGGACAGTTGCTGTTTGACGAGGACAGTTGCTGTTTGACGAGGACAGTTGCTGTTTGACGAGGACAGTTGCTGTTTGACGAGGACAGTTGCTGTTTACGAGGAATTTTCTGTTTGACGGGACTTTTTCTGTTTGACGGACAGTTGCTGTTTGACGGGGGACGGTTAGTTTTACGAGGACAGTTTTCTGTTTGACGAGGAAAAGTTGCTGTAAAGTGAATGAACACTGATACGAAGGTTGTGTAAGTGAGTCACCTACATAATTTGTTGCATTACGATATTACTGGCGCATTTTTCTTGTTCCCGTAGTGAGGTGAGCGGGCGGACCCACACTCATGTTTTATCGTATAATACTACTACCCCTATAAGTATGCTACTACTACTACTATACAATGTTACTACACTACTATACTACTTTACTACTCTACTACACTACTACTACACTCTACTATAAGTACCTTATACCCACTAAATTCTAAAAATTACTATAATAAATTCACTAACACTAAAATAATTAACTTTTTTAAAAATACTACTATAGGGGTTTTTTTTCCCCTTTTTTTTTAATAATAATAAAACTAATCCAAAAAACTACATACTTTACATGCCCTTTTACCCTTGTTGCTTTCGCCTTCCCCTTTTTTTATAAAAAAACTTACAATAAAGTACTGTCTACTACATACCTTAAACCCCATATACTGCAACCCACTGAACTCTACTACTACTGTTACTTAAATACTAACTATACTTAACACTGCTACTACTTTTGTTTTTCTTATTTTCTAATTATAATTCTCATACTTTGTTTATTCTACTACGTTACTACTACTTTTTTACTAACTCTATTTTTACTTCGACTACTATCTTACATTTTCCAAATTTTACTACTACTACTTTACTACTACTACTAGTTTCTTACTACTACTCTACTACGTTACTCTACTTCTATTTTCTACTAATTTTTTACTATTAAACCCTTTTTTCTTCCTACTGCTACTACTACTACTACTGTTACTACTGCTACTACTCTTACTACTACTGCTACTACTGTTACTACTACTACTGCTACTACTACTACTACTACTGTTACTACTAACTACTACTACTGTTACTACTACTATTACTACTGTTACTACTACTACTGTTACTACTACTACTACTACTGTTACTACCACTACTACTGCTACTACTACTGTTACTACTACTACTACTACTACTACTGTTACTACTACTACTACTAACTACTACTACTGTTACTACTATACTACTACTACTTCTGTTACTACTACTACTGTTACTACTACTACTGTTACTACTACTACTACTGTTACTACTACTACTACTACTTCTGTTACTAACTACTACTACTCGCTACTACTGTTACTACTACTACTGCTACTACTGTTACTACTACTGCTACTACTGTTACTACTACTACTGCTACTACTACTACTACTGCTACTACTGTTACTACTACTACTACTGCTACTACTGTTACTACTACTACTGCTACTACTGTTACTACTACTACTGTTACTACTACTACTACTGTTACTACTACTACTACTGCTACTACTGTTACTACTACTACTACTGTTACTACTACTACTACTGCTACTACTCTTACTACTGCTACTACTGTTACTACTACTACTGCTACTACTACTACTACTACTACTGTTACTACTACTACTACTACTACTACTACTTCTGTTACTAGTACTACTACTACTATTGCTACTACTGTTCTACTACTACTACTACTGTTGCTACTACTACTACTGTTACTACTACTACTACTGTTACTACTACTACTGTTACTACTACTACTACTAGTTACTACTACTACAACTGTTACTACTACTACTAGTTACTACTACTACTACAACTGTTACTACTACTACTGTTACTAATACTACTACTACTGTTACTACTACTACTACTTCTGTTACTACAACTGCTACTACTGTTACTACTACTACTACTGTTACTACTACTACTAGTTACTACTACTACTGTTACTACTACTGCTACTACTACTACTACTACTACTGTTACTACTACTACTACTACTTCTGTTACTACTACTGTTACTACTACTACTACTTCTGTTACTGCTACTACTACTACTACTACTACTGTTGCTACTACTACTACTACTAGTTACTACTACTACTACTGTTACTACTACTGTTACTACTACTACTGTTACTACTACTAGTTACTACTACTGTTACTACTACTAATACTGTTACTACTACTACTGTTACTACTACTACTACTGTTACTACTACTACTGTTACTACTACTACTGTTACTACTACTACTACTGTTATAACTACTACTACAACTACTGCTGTTACTACTACTGCTACTACTACTACTACTACTGTTACTACTACTACTGTTACTACTACTACTACTATTACTAGTTACTACTACTACTACTACTACTACTGTTAGTACTACTACTACTACTGTTAGTACTACTACTACCACTGTTTCTACTACTACTACTACTACTACTACTGTTACTACAACTACTACTACTGTTACTACTACTACTACTACTGTTATTACTACTACTACTGTTATTCCTACTACTACTGTTATTACTACTACTACTACTGTTACTATTGCTATTCTACTACTACTGTTACTACTACTACTACTGTTACTAATACTACTACTACTGTTACTACTACTACTACTGTTACTACTACTACTGTCACTACTACTACTGTTACTACTGCTACTACTACTACTACTACAACTACTACTGTTACTACTACTACTGTTATATAAAAAGGAATTTGTTTGGTGTTCTGGTAGCGGGGAGTTATTGATACGTCTTCGGAGGCTTCTTACTTTATTGTTAAGTCGTAGTGGGTACACAGGCTTGTGTGTAGTGCCCATTGCCCGGGAGGGCCATGCCCACGAGAGAGAGCTGGGAGTACTTGTGTCTTGCTGCTAGGCCGCTGTGTGAGTGAGGGTGAGGCAAGTCTGGGCATACTGAAGTGGCAAGGCCTATAGATGGTAGCACCTGAGTGGCGCGAAATATGAACTAAGCTGGCAGACAGCATGGGCTGTCTGTGCAGACAGTACAGGCTGTCTACATACGCTCGGCCACCTACCGCGCGTCGTCCCGACGCTACAATACTGGTAGTAAAAGAAACTCGGTCTCTCTCTCGTAGGAACGGGGCACAGAACACAAAATAAAAACATATATATACATATGAACATGGAAAAAAAACTTCCTACAGGGAGGGAAGAAAAAACATGTGGGGTGTGCTAAATATCGTGGTCAAAGGCAGTGAGCGTCGAAGGGCATCACTGCACGCCTTCCTGCGTCTGGACAGATACTGCAACATGGGAGACATCGCTGCGGCTGAGCTGTGACGTAACAGGTTACGGTCTCTTCTGGAACGGTGAAGCAGACATCGTAGGAGTCGCTGCAGGTTTCACTCAACCTGGGGCACAACATGCTGGTGCCCTCGAGTGAGGCGTCGACAAAACTCGGCAACTGGGCAGGACTTCTGGCAAGCGACTCAGGAGGACACTTCTCGACTGGTACTGTCGCTGGGCTGTCACTGCCGGCGAGCGTGGAGTGAGTTGTGGAGCGAGTCGTGGCAGAGACGACTGGGCGAAACATCTGGGAGTCGTAACATCATACACCAGACTGCAGTGAGAGAGCTAGCAGTCAAAGTGACATCTTCTTTGTGCAGGCTGCTCACTGAAGCTTGTGACACGAGGCTGACACAGTGTGTCATTCTCTCGACAGTTGGAGTTATAGCAAAGGTTGGTCTAAGCGTCCCCAGACTTGTTTCTCTACATATAACTGCACTCTGACGGTCTGGAGGTGAAGTGAAACAAATCTCGATGGGAATCGTAGCAGGTACGATTCTGCAGAACAACACAAGCGACGAGCATAAAAGCTTTCTGTACAAGAGGGCTCGGTCACTCGGAGCTGTCTTGACATCAGCTGTCAAACGCACTGGTCACACGGGTGACTTAGCACAGTGGTGCTACTCAGGTCTGGCTCAGACCTCACTGGACACACGGAAACTTTACACACACACCGCGGTACAACATGGCTTAAACTAGCAAATGATACTTTTCTGTGCATAAAACTGACTAAGACATACTAAAATGTGAGAACACTGACTGAGAGGAATTAATTAACACACGACATATATTTTCTCTCAATCTTCTCGACAATATTAAAATAACTACTAGAAACACTCGACGTGGCATCATGTGATGTCAGGCGTGATGACGTCAGCAGCACTGACGTCAGCAGACATCTCGAGGTGACGTCAGCAGCACTGTGACGTCAGCAGACATCTCGAGGTGACGTCAGCAGACATCTTGAGGTGACGTCAGGCAGACATCGTGACGTCATGAAGTCGGGCAGCATCGTGGGTGACGTCAATGTGATGCGGGCAGCAGACCACAGCATGTGGCCTGGGACATCTGGTAACTCACATGGCAGGTACATCTACGTGACATCGCCCACACCCACGTGGCGTCGCGATCCACGTGGCATCACGATCCACGTGGCGTCGTGATCTACGTGGCATGCTGGTCCACGTAGCTTCGAGTGGCCTCGAGCACTCGGATACACAGCTCTGGCAATGAGTTCACATGGAAAACAGCAGAAAACACAGCAGAGGGAGTGGGCAGTGGTGAGTGGTGTATGGTAGACGGGTGAGCGTGAGTAGGGCGAGCATGGGCAAGGTGAGGAACAGCCACTACCTCTCCTCTCCTCCCCCACCCACAAATACGTAGAGAACCCACACTGGATGCAGAAATCACCACAAAACTCGCCTCTGGCTTGCTGAAACGGCTGTGCTGAGCTGAACAACAACAACAGCAACATACAAGTGACGCTGAACACGTGACTTGAGAAACAGCGTGGGACACTGTAGCGTGGAGTCACTATAGCGTGGGGTCACTGTGACGCCACTTACAATTCTCGGAGAATTTCGGCAAATTTCGGCCTGGATCCTGCTTGTACCTGTGTCTGGATACTCAAACGTGCAGACACGACATCAGGATAACTTGTTGAGAGACGGATGCTTCTTGCATGGGATGATGAAGTGAAGATGACTTCATACCTCTCCTTCCTCTCTCCAGGGTAAACACAACGCTGCGACCACCGCTTCTACCATTATAAAAAGGAATTTGTTTTGTATTCTGGTAGCGGGGAGTTAATGATACGTCTTTGGAGGCTTCTTACTTTATTGTTAAGTCGTAGTGGGTACACAGGCTTGTGTGTAGTGCCCATTGCCCGGGAGGGCCATGCCCACGAGAGAGAGCTGGGAGTACTTGTGTCTTGCTGCTAGGCCGCTGTGTGAGTGAGGGTGAGGCAAGTCTGGGCATACTGAAGTGGCAAGGCCTATAGATGGCAGCACCTGAGTGGCGCGAAATATGAACTAAGCTGGCAGACAGCATGGGCTGTCTGTGCAGACAGTACAGGCTGTCTACAGTTACTACTACTACTGTTACTACTACTACTGTTACTACTACTACTGTTACTACTACTACTGTTACTACTACTACTACTGTTACTACTACTGCTACTGTTACTACTACTATTACTACTGTTATATTACTACTGTTACTACTACTATTACTACTGTTGCTGCTACTACTACTACTACTGTTACTACTACTGTTACTACTACTGTTACTACTTCTACTGTTACTACTACTATTACTACTATTACTACTGTTACTACTACTACTGTTACTACTACTATTACTACTGTTACTACTACTACTGTTACTACTACTACTACTACTACTACTGTTACTACTACTACCGCTGCTACTGTTACTACTACTACTAGTTACTACTACTACTACTACTACTACTACTGTTACTACTACTACTACTGTTACTACTACTACTGCTACTACTGTTACTATTACTACTATCACTACTGTTACTACTACTACTACTCCTAGTACTACTGTTACTACTACTACTACTACTACTACTACTGCTACTACTGTTTCTACTACTACTGTTACTATTACCACTATTACTACTGTTACTACTACTACTGTTACTACTACTACTAGTTACTACTACTACTACTACTGTTACTACTACTACTACTACTGTTACTACTACTACTACTGTTACTACTACTGTTACTACTACTAGTTACTACTACTGTTACTACTACTACTGTTATACTACTACTACTGTTACTACTACTACTACTGTTACTACTACTACTACTACTACTGTTACTATTACTACTGTTACTACTACTACTACTACTGTTACTACTACTATTGTTACTACTACTGTTACTACTACTACTACTACTGTTCTACTACTACTATTACTACTACTACTGTTACTACTGTTACTACTACTACTACTGTTACTACTACTACTACTACTGCTGCTGTTACTACAACTACTACTAAGAATAATAATGGGATATATTAGACAACAGCTGTAGTTCTGCATTACTTGCTCTGACAATGGCCGCTGTATTCAAGGAAAAACATAAGAACATAAGAACATAAGAAAGGAGGAACACTGCAGGAGGCCTGCTGGCCCATACTAGGCAGGTCCTTTACAATTCATCCCACTAACAAAACATTTGCCCAACCCAATTTTCAATGCCACCCAAGAAATAAGCTCTGATGTGAAAGTCCCACTCAAATCCAACCCCTCCCACTCATGTACTTATCCAACCTAAATTTGAAGCTACCCAAAGTCCTAGCCTCAATAACCCAACTAGGTAGACTGTTCCACTCATCAACTACCCTATTTCCAAACCAATACTTTCCTATGTCCTTTCTAAATCTAAACTTATCTAATTTAAATCCATTACTGCGGGTTCTCTCTTGGAGAGACATCCTCAAGACCTTATTAATATCCCCTTTATTAATACCTATCTTCCACTTATACACTTCGATCAGGTCTCCCCTCATTCTTCGTCTAACAAGTGAATGTAACTTAAGAGTCTTCAATCTTTCTTCATAAGGAAGATTTCTAATGCTATGTATTAATTAGTCATCCTACGCTGAATGTTTTCTAACGAATTTATGTCCATTTTGTAATACAGAGACCAGAACTGAGCTGCATAATCTAGGTGAGGCCTTACTAATGATGTATAGAGCTGCAGTATGACCTCTGGACTTCTGTTGCTTACACTTCTTGATATAATCCCAGTAATCTATTTGCCTTATTACGTACGCTTAGGCATTGCTGTCTTGGTTAAGGTTGCTGCTCACCATAACCCCCAAGTCCTTTTCGCAATCTGTATGGCTAAGTTTCTACATCATTTAACTTATAAGTACTAGGGTTATGGGCACTCCCAAGCTTCAGAACCTTGCATTTATCTACATTGAAACTGCATCTGCCACTTTTCTGACCAAGAATAGAGTTGTTTAAATCCTCCTGAAGTTCCATAACATCTACGTTTGAATCAATTATCCTACCTATCTTTGTGTCATCGGCGAATTTGCTCATATCACTAGTAATTCCCTCATCAAGATCATTGATATATATTATAAACAACAACGGGCCCAAGACTGATCCCTGTGGAACGCCCCTTGTTACAGATCCCCACTCGGATTTAACCCCATTTATGGACACACACTGCTTCCTGTCAGTGAGCCATGACTCGATCCACGATAGCACTTTTCCCCCAATGCCATGAGCTGCCACTTTCTTTAACAGTCTATGGTGCGGAACTCTATCAAAAGCCTTACTAAAATCTAAGAAAAATAATACAAATTCTTTATTGTGGTCAACAGCCTCAAAAGCTTTACTGATGAAAGTTAATAAATTAGTTAGACAAGACCGGCCTCTTGTGAATCCATGCTGAGTATCATTAATCAAGCTATGCTTATCAAGATGGCTTCTTATAATCTGGGCTATAATTGACTCTATTAATTTGCCTACAATTGAGGTCAGGCTTATTGGGCGGTAATTTGACGGTAACGACTTGTTCTCTGTTTTAAAAATAGGAATTACATTAGCCATCTTCCACATATCAGACACTACACCTGTTTGAAGAGATAAATTAAAAATATTAGTTAATGGTTCACAGAGTTCCATTTGCATTCCTTTAGAACCCTTGAAAAAACCTCACGGACCCGGTGACTTATTTTGCTTCAGTCTGTCTATCTGCTTCACAACCATCTCACTAGTGACTGTGATGTTACATAATTTATCTTCTATCCCACTGTAAAAATTAATTACCGGAATATTGTTAGTGTCTTCCTGTGTAAAAACTGAGAGAAAATAATTATTTAAAATCAAACACATTTCATTCTCTTTGTCAGTAAGGTGCCCATAGTTATTTTTAAGGGGACCTATCTTATCTCTAACTTTTGTTCTATATCCCTGGAAAAAACTTTTTGGGGTTAGTTTTAGAATCCCTAGCAACTTTAATTTCATAGTCCCTTTTAGCTTTTCTTATCCCCTTTTTAATGTCCCTCTTAATGTCAAATACTGATTCATAAGATGACCCTCACCTCTTTTGATACGCCTATAAATTCCTTTCTTATGCCCTAGTAGATATTTGAGCCTATTATTCATCCATTTTGGGTCATTTCTATTTGATCTAATTTCTTTATATGGGATAAAACGCTCTTTGAGCGCATGTATAGTGTTCAGAAAACTGTCATATTGAAGCGCTCTTCTTTTACCCCATCAACAATAAGTGTTCTCTAACCCATCGTAATCTGCTAAGCGAAAATCTGGGATCTGTTACTGGTTATCGCTACTATCGACTTCCATTCAATGCTAAATGTAATTGATTTGTGGTCGCTAGCACCCAGTTCCTCTGAAACTTCTAAATTATTAACAAGGGGTTCATTGTTTGCCATAACAAGTCAAGCAGGTTTTTTCCCCTTGTAGGTTCTGTCACAAACTGCTTCAAAAAACAATCCTGAACTACTTTTAAGAATCGTATGATTCTAAATTCCCCGTCAAGAAATTCCATTCAACATGACTAAAGTTAAAGTCTCCCCAGAATTACTACATTATCGTGCCTTGTGGCCTTAACAATTTCCTCCCATAGTAGTCTCCCTTGATCCCTATCTAATTTTGGGGGACGGTAAAATCACTCCTAAAATCATTTTTCTGCCCCTCGAAAATTCTACCCAAAAAAGCTCTGTTTGGGTTCTTCAGTTTTTAATACCGTTTTTATGCAACAGTTAAGCATTGGGACTTAAAAAGCCACCCCCCCCCCCTTTTCCCATCTTCTATTTTTTGGGAACAATTAAAAAAACCTAATATGCATTTCCGCGGGCAGCCCCCGGTTTTTTGAATTAAACCACGTCCAATTAAGGCAAATCATCAATGTTACCTACCACAACTTTTCCCAACCTCGTCCATCTTTTTCCCTAGAAACGGCTATTGCAAAAAAAACTTTAAAGACTCTCCTTCTCTTTCCCCTTCCGCTATTTCTATTTTTTACAAAAACCCTTTTACTGCCCTTTTATCCCCAAGGGTCCCGGGGTTTTCAAAATATTCGTTTTTATTGTTCTATTTCCCCCTAAATCGAAATTTTATACACGGGGGCTTCACGTTTTCCTGCCAAAACCCATCCCACTAATATTCCTATTTTAAAGTCCTAACTGCTCCCCCCACGCGTTCCCAGTGCCCCACCCCACACCTAGAAAATGAACCCCATCCAGCATACTGTCTTTTCTCCCAAGAAGAGGCCCCAGTTGTCAAGAAGTTACCGCATTTTCCTTTCAGGTTTTTTCCAGCCCGCAATTGACACCAAATTTCCCTGAAAACTAAGCAAAGAATTGAATTGACGGTGAAAGTATTGTTTGCGTTTATAGTCTAGACCCAGGGTATTGCCTGTTGATGTAAAGTTAACACAGTAGAATTGTCTACACTGAGTTTACATGTAGATATGCCTAGAGGCCTCAGGACCACACTGTAGGGGTTCTTCGTAGTCTACAACGATACCTTTTTCCAAAAACAAACTTTTTTTGTAAATTTTTTAAAGATAATTAATTTAGGCTTCACTTTCAAAAAAAATTTTGTAATTTTTATTTTTGTAAATGTTTTTTGCAATTTCTTTGTTGCAGTTTTACCCAAAAAAATTAAAATTGTAAAATATTTTCATGTCTTTCCAGTGACCTATGACGGCACGATACGTGAGAGGCCGGGGGGGGTAACATACTCACGGGGGCCCCAGTAGGCAAGAAACATCGTGGAGAGTTGGGAGTGTTACCCAGTTGGTGAGTGTTACCCCAAAGGGGGTGAGTGTTTCCCCAAAGGGTTTGGGAGGGTACCCAAGGGTTGGGGAGGGGAAAATTTGGGGATTTAAAGGTTGGGGAGTGGACCCCAAGGTTGGGAGTGTTTCCCCAAAGGTTTGGGATGTTACCCAAGGTTGGGGAGTGTTTCCCAAGGGGTGGGCCCGGGGGTGTTACCAAGGTTTGGGGAGTGGTACCCAAGGGTTTGGGAGTGGACCCCAAAGGGTTTGGGGATTTGGGACCCAAGGGTTTGGGGAGTTTCCCCCGGTTTGGGGAGTGTTACCCAAGGTTGGTGAGTGTTACCCAAGGTTGGTGAGTGGTACCCAAGGTTGGTGAGTGGTACCCAAGGTTGGTGAGTGTTACCCAAGGTTGGTGAGTGTTACCCAAGGTTGGTGAGTGTTACCCAAGGTTGGTGAGTGTTACCCAAGGTTGGTGAGTGTTACTCGACAACACTTCAACTGATGGACTTAAAGTATTCAGTGTTCGTGTACTGGGGTAGGAGGGGCTCGTGTACGGGGTGGGAGGGGTGCTCGTGTACTGGGGTGGGAGGTGTCTCGGTTGGGGTGGAGGGGGGGCTCGTGTACTGGGATGCAGGAAGGCATCGGTACTGGAGTGGCAGGGGGGCTCGGTACTGGGATGGAGGGAGCTCGTGTACTGGGGGGCAGGGGGCTCGTGCACTGGGGATGGCAGGGGGGCTCGTGTACTGGGATGGCAGGGGGCTCGTGTACTGGGGTGGGACGGGGGGCTCGTGTACTGGGGTGGGACGGGGGGCTCGTGTACTGGGATGGCAGGGGGGCTCGTGTACTGGACGGCAGGGAGGCTCGTGTACTGGGGTGGCAGGGGGCTCGTGTACTGGGGTGGCAGGGGGGCTCGTGTACTGGGATGGCAGGGGGGCTCGTGTACTGGGATGGCAGGGGGGCTCGTGTACTAAGGTGGGACGGGGGCCTCGTGTACTGGGGTGGGACGGGGGGCTCGTTTGTACTGGGGTGGGACGGGGGGACTCGTGTACTGGGGTGGCGGGGGCTCGTGTACTGGGATGGCAGGGGGGCTCGTGTACTGGGATGACAGGGGGGCTCGTGTACTGGGATGGCAGGGGGGCTCGTGTACTAGGGGTGGGACGGGGGGCTCGTGTACTGGGGTGGGACGGGGGCTCGTGTACTGGGGTGGCAGGGGGCTCGTGTACTGGGGTGGGACGGGGGGCTCGTGTACTGGGTGGCAGGGAGGGCTCGTGTACTGGGGTGTGGGACGGGGGGGCTCGTGTACTGGGTGGCAGGGAGGCTCGTGTACTGGGTGGGACGGGGGCTCGTGTACTGGGGTGGCAGGGGGGCTCGTGTACTGGGGTGGAGGGGGCTCGTGTACTGGGGTGGCAGGGGGAGGCTCGTGTACTGGGGTGGCAGGGGGGCTCGTGTACTGGGGTGGCAGGGGGCTCGTGTACTGGGGTGGCAGGGGGGCTCGTGTACGGGGCGGTGGCAGGGGGGGCTCGTGTACTGGGGTGGCAAGGGGGGGCTCGTGTACTGGGGTGGCGGGGGGCTCGTGTACTGGGGTGGGACGGGGGGCTCGTGTACTGGGTGGGACGGGGGGCTCGTGTACTGGGGTGGCGACGGGGGGGGCTCGTGTACTGGGATGGGACGGGGGCTCGTGTACTGGGGTGGGCACGGGGGGCTCGTGTACTGGGGTGGGACGGGGGGGCTCGTGTACTGGGGTGGCAGGGGGCTCGTTTTTACTGGGGTGGCAGGGGGGGCTCGTGTACTGGGGTGGAGGGGGGCTCGTGTACTGGGGTGGGAGGGGGCTCGTGTACTGGGGTGGGACGGGGGCTCGTGTACTGGGGTGGCAGGGGGGCTCGTGTACTGGGGTGGGACGGGGGGGGGCTCGTGTACTGGGTGGGACGGGGGCTCGTGTACTGGGGTGGGAGGGGGCTCGTGTACTGGGGTGGGACGGGGGGCTCGTGTACTGGGGTGGGACGGGGGCTCGTGTACTGGGGTGGCAGGGGGGCTCGTGTACTGGGGTGGGACGGGGGGCTCGTGTACTGGGGAGGGACGGGGGCTCGTGTACTGGGATGGCAGGGGGGCTCGTGTACTGGGGTGGGACGGGGGGCTCGTGTACTGGGATGGCAAGGGGGCTCGTGTATGGGTGGGAGGTGGCGGGGGCGGGGCTCGTGTACTGGGATGGCAGGGGGCTCGTGTACTGGGGGGTCGGACGGGGGGGGGGCTCGTGTACTGGGGTGGCAGGGGGCTCGTGTACTGGGGTGGGACGGGGGCTCGTGTACTGGGGTGGGCGGGGGGCTAGTGTACTGGGGTGGGGACGGGGGGCTCGTGTACTGGGGTGGGACGGGGGGCTCGTGTACTGGGGTGGCAGGGGGCTCGTGTACTGGGGTGGGGACGGGGGGGGCCGTGTACTGGGGTGGCAGGGGGGCTCGTGTACTGGGTGGGGACGGGGGGCTCGTGTACTGGGGTGGCAGGGGGGCTCGTGTACTGGGGTGGGACGGGGGCTCGTGTACTGGGTGGACGGGGGCTCGTGTACTGGGGTGGGACGGGGGGCTCGTGTACTGGGGTGGGCGGGGGCTCGTGTACTGGGGTGGGACGGGGGGCTCGTGTACTGGGGTGGGACCGGGGGCTGTGTACTGGGGTGGACGGGGGGCTCGTGTACTGGGAGGGGGACGGGGGCTCGTGTACTGGGGTGGGACGGGGGCTCGTGTACTGGGGGGGGTACGGGGGGCTCGTGTACTGGGGGGGGACGGGGGGCTCGTTGTACGTGCGGGGTGGGGACGGGGGCTCGTGTACTGGGGTGGACGGGGGGCTCGTGTACTGGGGTGGGACGGGGGCTCGTGTACTGGGGTGGACGGGGGGCTCGTGTACTGGGGTGGGACGGGAGCTCGTGTACTGGGGTGGGACGGGGGCTCGTGTACTGGGAGGGACGGGGGGCTCGTGTACTGGGGATGGGACGGGGCTCGTGTACTGGGTGGGACGGGGCTCGTGTACTGGGTGGGACGGGGGCTCGTGTACTGGGTGCGGGGACGGGGGCTCGTGTACTGGGGTGGGACGGGGGCTCGTGTACTGGGTGGACGGGGGGCTCGTGTACTGGGTGGGACGGGGCTCGTGTACTGGGGTGGGACGGGGGCTCGTGTACTGGGGGGACGGGGGGCTCGTGTACTGGGGTGGGACGGGGGCTCGTGTACTGGGGTGGGACGGGGGCTCGTGTACTGGGGTGGCAGGGGGGGGGGCTCGTGTACTGGGGTGGGACGGGGGCTCGTGTACTGGGGTGGGACGGGGGCTCGTGTACTGGGGTGGGACGGGGGGCTCGTGTACTGGGGTGGACGGGGGGCTCGTGTACTGGGGTGGGACGGGGGCTCGTGTACTGGGGTGGGGACGGGGGCTCGTGTACTGGGGTGGGACGGGGGCTCGTGTACTGGGGTGGGACGGGGGCTCGTGTACTGGGGGGGACGGGGGCTCGTGTACTGGGGTGGACGGGGGCTCGTGTACTGGGGGAGGGGGGCTCGTGTACTGGGGTGGGACGGGGGCTCGTGTACTGGGGGGGACGGGGGGCTCGTGTACTGGGGTGGGACGGGGGCTCGTGTACTGGGTGGACGGGGGCTCGTGTACTGGGGTGGCGGGGGCTCGTGTACTGGGTGGGACGGGGGCTCGTGTACTGGGTGGCAGGGGGCTCGTGTACTGGGGTGGGACGGGGGCTCGTGTACTGGGGTGGGACGGGGGCTCGTGTACTGGGGTGGGACGGGGGGTCGTGTACTGGGGTGGGACGGGGGGCTCGTGTACTGGGGTGGGACGGGGGCTCGTGTACTGGGGTGGACGGGGGCTCGTGTACTGGGGTGGGACGGGGGCTCGTGTACTGGGGTGGGGACGGGGGGCTCGTGTACTGGGGTGGACGGGGGGCTCGTGTACTGGGGTGGGACGGGGGGCTCGTGTACTGGGGTGGGGAGGGGGCTCGTGTACTGGGGTGGGACGGGGGCTCGTGTACTGGGTGGGACGGGGGCTCGTGTATGGGGTGGGACGGGGGCTCGTGTACTGGGGTGGACGGGGGCTCGTGTACTGGGGTGGGACGGGGGGCTCGTGTACTGGGGTGTGACGGCGGGGCTCGTGTACTGGGGTGGGACGGGGGCTCGTGTACTGGGGTGGGACGGGGGCTCGTGTACTGGGGTGGGACGGGGGCTCGTGTACTGGGGTGGACGGGGGCTCGTGTACTGGGGTGGGACGGGGGGCTCGTGTACTGGGGTGGGACGGGGGGCTCGTGTACTGGGGTGGGACGGGGGCTCGTGTACTGGGGTGGGACGGGGCTCGTGTACTGGGTGGAGGGGGCTCGTGTACTGGGTGGGAGGGGGGCTCGTGTACTGGGTGGGACGGGGCTCGTGTACTTGGTGTACGGGTGGGACGGGGGCTCGTGTACTGGGGTGGGCGGGGGGCTCGTGTACTGGGGTGGGACGGGGGGCTCGTGTACTGGGGTGGGACGGGGGGCTCGTGTACTGGGGTGGGACGGGGGGCTCGTGTACTGGGGTGGGACGGGGGCTCGTGTACTGGGGTGGGACGGGGGGCTCGTGTACTGGGTGGGACGGGGGGCTCGTGTACTGGGGTGGACGGGGGGCTCGTGTACTGGGGTGGACGGGGCTCGTGTACTGGGGTGGGACGGGGCTCGTGTACTGGGTTGGGACGGGGGGCTCGGTGTTACTGGGGTGGGACGGGGGCTCGTGTACTGGGGTGGGACGGGGGGCTCGTGTACTGGGGTGGGACGGGGGCTCGTGTACTGGGGTGGACGGGGGGCTCGTGTACTGGGGTGGGACGGGGCTCGTGTAGGGGGGTGGACGGGGGGCTCGTGTACTGGGGTGGGACGGGGGCTCGTGTACTGGGGTGGGACGGGGGGCTCGTGTACTGGGGTGGGACGGGGGCTCGTGTACTGGGGGGGACGGGGGGGGGCTCGTGTACTGGGGTGGGACGGGGGCTCGTGTACTGGGGTGGGACGGGGGCTCGTGTACTGGGGTGGGAGGCGGGGCTCGTGTACTGGGTGGGACGGGGGCTCGTGTACTGGGGTGGACGGGGCTCGTGTACTGGGGTGGGACGGGGGCTCGTGTACTGGGGTGGGACGGGGGCTCGTGTACTGGGGTGGACGGGGGGCTCGTGTACTGGGGTGGGACGGGGGCTCGTGTACTGGGGTGGGACGGGGGTCGTGTACTGGGGTGGGACGGGGGCTCGTGTACTGGGGTGGGACGGGGGCTCGTGTACTGGGGTGGACGGGGGCTCGTGTACTGGGGTGGGACGGGGGCTCGTGTATGTACTGGGGTGGGGACGGGGGGCTCGTGTGTGACTGGGGTGGGACGGGGGCTCGTGTACTGGGGTGGGACGGGGGGCTCGTGTACTGGGGTGGGACGGGGGCTCGTGTACTGGGGTGGGACGGGGGGCTCGTGTACTGGGGTGGGACGGGGGCTCGTGTACTGGGGTGGGACGGGGGGGTCGTGTACTGGGGTGGGACGGGGCTCGTGTACTGGGGTGGGACGGGGGGCTCGTGTACTGGGGTGGGACGGGGGCTCGTGTACTGGGGTGGGACGGGGGCTCGTTTTACTGGGTGGGACGGGGCTCGTTTTACTGGGGTGGGACGGGGGCTCGTTGTACTGGGTGGGACGGGGCTCGTGTACTGGGTGGGACGGGGGCTCGTGTACTGGGGTGGGACGGGGGGCTCGTGTACTGGGTGGGACGGGGGCTCGTGTACTGGGGTGGGACGGGGCTCGTGTACTGGGGTGGGACGGGGGCTCGTGTACTGGGGTGGACGGGGGCTCGTGTTACTGGGGTGGGACGGGGGCTCGTGTACTGGGGTGGGACGGGGGCTCGTGTACTGGGTGGGACGGGGGCTCGTGACTGGGGTGGGACGGGGGCTCGTGTACTGGGTGGGACGGGGGCTCGTGTACTGGGGTGGGACGGGGCTCGTGTACTGGGGGTTGGGACGGGGGCTCGTGTACTGGGTGGGACGGGGGCTCGTGTACTGGGGTGGGACGGGGGCTCGTGTACTGGGGTGGGACGGGGGCTCGTGTACTGGGGTGGGACGGGGGCTCGTGTACTGGGGTGGGACGGGGGCTCGTGTACTGGGGTGGGACGGGGGCTGTGTACTGGGGTGGGACGGGGGCTCGTGTACTGGGTGGGACGGGGGCTCGTGTACTGGGGTGGGACGGGGGGCTCGTGTACTGGGGTTTACGGGGGGGCTCGTGTACTGGGTGGGACGGGGGCTCGTGTACTGGGGGGGACGGGGGCTCGTGTACTGGGGTGGGACGGGGGCTCGTTGTACTGGGGTGGACGGGGGGGCTCGTGTACTGGGTGGGACGGGGGGTCGTGTACTGGTGGGACGGGGGGGCTCTGGTATGGGAGGTGTTACGGGAGGGCTGTGTACTGGGGTGGGACGGGGCTGTGTACTGGGGTGGACGGAGGCTGTTACTGTACTGGGGTACGGGGCTCGTTGTACTGGGTGGGACTGGGCTCGTGTACTGCTGTGGACGGGGGTCGGATTAACGTATGTTACTGGGAGTTCTAAGTTTGTTTCTTTGGTGGCGGAAATTTTACTGGGTTGGGAGGAGCTACTTATGAAATGGGAGGTCGTACATGTGGCTTTTTGTACTGGTGATTTGGTAACGGGACTGAATGTTACTGGGTAGGAACCTCGTGTACATGGTAGACGGGGTGGTTAACCGTGTACTGGTGGCGGGGTTGTCTGTGGGAGTTATACCGTGTACTGAGTGGTACGGGCTGTGTACCTGGGTGGATTTCCTGTGTACTGTGTAACGGGTGTGTCTGGGTCGGCTTACGTGTACTGGTGGACGGGTGTGTCTGGGTATACGGGGGGCTCGTGTAACGGGGTTGGGAAACGGGACATGTATATGGGTTGTACTGAGGTGACGATGTGTTATAGCGGGTGGGACGGGTCTAACTGTGTACATGGGTTACGGGGTCTGTATACATGGGGGTACTTATGTATGTAACTGGGGTAGGTGGGTCATTACTGTGTACAGTGTTGGGTCGGGATTGTCTGGGTCATACGTGTACATGTAGTATACGGGTTGTCTGGGTCAAGACGTGTCATGTAGTATACGGGGTTGGGCTGGGTCATATACTGTGTGACGTGGGGTGTATACGGGGTTGTCTGGGGTCTATACTGTGGACATGTAGTATACGGGTTGTCTGGGTCATATACTGTGTACATGTAGTATACGGGTTGTCTGGGTCATATACCGTGTACATGTAGTATACGGGTTGTCTGGGTCATATACCGTGTACATGTAGTATACGGGTTGTCTGGGTCATATACCGTGTACATGCAGTATACGGGTTGTCTGGGTCATATACCGTGTTTATACAGTATATGCGTTGTTTGGGTCATATACCGTGTATATACAGTATAGGTCGGCTGGGTCATATACCATGTATATACAGTATAGGTTAGCTGGGTCATATACCGTGTATATACAGTATGCGGGTTGTCTGGGTCATATACCGTGTACATGCAGTATACGGGCTGTCTGGGTCATATACCGTGTATATACAGTATACGGGTTGTCTGGGTCATATACCGTGTATATGCAGTACACTGGTTGTTTGGGTTATATACCGTGTATGTACAGTATAGGTCGGCTGGGTCATATACATTATACGGGTCGTGTAGGTCATACACCGACTCGTATACTGTATACCGTAGTGCGACTGGGAGCCGTGTCGAGACACTGTCCTGGAAAATATTCCTTCTGTCACCGAGATTTATAACATGAAACACTAAATAGTGTCAAATATCCAGTGATAATAATCTACAAGTAGGGAAATATTCAAGCAAGTATTGAGGAAGTCAAGATTCCTTTCAATAATTTGATGAGGTCATTTTCGGTTTTGTTATCCATGGATAAGTTGAGAGAGCTGCTGCTGACCAGCTTCAATATTTCAGCATTGATGTATCCTGTATACAAGAAAATTTAGATTGTTAGGACCAGCTGTATGAAAATAACCCTCACATAAATTTCGGTCCGATTTGGATCATTTAAAAGTTAGATTTTGTACCTTTGTGGCTTTGTAAATGGTACAAATCGGACCGAAACGTCTTTGTAAGCTCCTCTCTTCTATGTGCGGGTTATTTGTGTATTGTTCTAGTCACGGTATTGTGTTTTTTCGTTCTTTAAGGACCAACTGGCCGCTTCTTTTTAATATTGTTATTTTGTCCTCTATGAAATATTTTGAAAATTCCTGTTTTAAACGAGTTGATTTTTTTCTGTGTGATTTATCGTCCAAGAAAGATGATTTATAACAATTCAAGTAGGTGCAAATTTTTATAAATTACTAACACAATTAAAACAGTTACAATTATTGATCGAAATTCAAGAACACGAGAATGCATCTTCCGATCTGTTTCAAACTTTTAACACTGGTGTGCTTTCCTCAAAGAAACGTTCGCATTGTTCTTAGACAACGTAAGAATGATCGGTTTCAAACTTTCAAAATTAGTGCACAATTTTTTTCGAAGACGGGTGACAATTAGTTTATAGCAGTTTATAGCAGTGGTGGTTTCTTAATTTCGTAAAATAACTTAGGATGCGTTACCTGCTCGGCTTCAAACCTCCAACACTGATGTATTTTACTTAGATTATCTTTAAGTGTAGTCACACAAAGAAACTGGTACTGGTGCTCTCAGCTCAGGACTTCACTTTTCACCTCCAGCCTCAAGATCTCCCACCTCAAAATCTCGCACCTCAGAATCTCCTACTTCAAGATCTCTCAGCTCAGGATCTCCCCTTCCTCAAGATCTCACAGCTCAAGACCTCCCAGCTCAGGACCTCCCTGCTAAAGACTTTCCAGTGCAGGATCTTCCTGCTCAGAGCCTCTCAGCTCAGCTCAAGGCCTTCATATTCAAGATATCTCAGCTCTATATCTCCCAGCTTATGATTTCTCAGCGCTGGGTATCCTAGTTCAGGACCTCAGCTAACGACCTCTTAGCCCAGAATCTCTCACTCTGGACCTCCCAGCTGAGAACCTCTTATCTCATGACCTACCAGCTCATGACCTCCCATATCAGAACCTCCTGGCTCTGGATCTCCCATCTCAGGACCACCCAGCACAAGACCTCCGCTCATGACCTAGCAGCTCAAGCTTTCTCACTTGCGGATCTCTCAGATCAACATCTCCCAGCTTAGGACATATCAACTTAGAACCTCTCAGTTCAGGACCTCAGGACCGGGAGTATATAAGAGAGGAAAGTAGTGACAAGTAACTTCACAATCTAGTTAAGGTGATGTCGGAAGGTAACATTGCGGCTCGTCCAGGAGTTTTATCAGAATAAATTCCTCTGTTACAATTATATTTGAAGAATACCTCTTGTAATCGGCTTTAAATTCCAAGCACTTATCCTATTGGAGTTTTCCACCAACCTGGACAGTCTCTACAGTAGGCCAGTTAGACAAGACCAATTTTCCTGGCCTGATGGCCAGGTTCGCTGGGAACTTGGTCTCGTCTAGTGGCCTACTGGACGCAAATTTCTGGAAGAATTAGTTTCCCAATTTCAATAAAGAATTCGAGAAAATTGGTTTATTGGCTTCTATCAGATAACTTCTGGATGCATTTTCTGATCGTCTCCATGACAGGCTGAGAAGTTATCATGAATTCTCAATGTGGCTCTTAAATTTGTGTAATCATCATGCAAGTCGAAGCTCAGGTCAGTTCTTATGTCTTCAAGTGAGGGGTCAGTAAAGCCAATAACTTTTTTATTTAAAATTAATATTACTGCGACTTTCAAACGGACTTTTTTCCTTGTGTGTGTGTGTGTGTGTGTGTGTGTGTGTGTGTGTGTGTGTGTGTGTGTGTGTGTGTGCGCCTGTGTGCCTGTGTGCCTGTGTGTATGTGTAGGAGTTTGTGATATGACTGCATTGATATTTTCTGCATGTGATATTTTCTGCATTGTTTCTGTGTTGTGGTTTTCTGCTGTTATAACCCATCTGCTTCAAGGTTCAATGTGTTGTGCATTCAGAGATGCTTTTCTGCATACTGTATCACGTGGTTATTTGAGTTACTATCTTCCTCCTATTAGCTTGAACCAGCTTTAGCATTCTCCTCTGATCTTATTAACTAGACGTTTTCACGCACACAGCTGATGCTCACTGAATGTTTTGTGTTTTCCACACCATTATTTGTATAATCTAGAGACTGTTGTGCGTGAAAATCCCAGATGATAAGTTTCTGAGATACTCAAGCTGCCCCGTCGTTCTGAGATACTCAAGCTGCCCCGTCATTCTGAGATACTCAAGCTGCCCCGTCATTCTGAGATACTCAAGCTGCCCCGTCATTCTGAGATACTCAAGCTGCCCCGTTATTCTGAGATACTCAAGCTGCCCGTCATTCTGATATACTCAAGCTGCCCCGTCATTCTGAGATACTCAAGCTGCCCCGTTATTCTGAGATACTCAAGCTGCCCCGTCATTCTGATATACTCAAGCTGCCCCGTCATTCTGAGATACTCAAGCTGCCCCGTTATTCTGAGATACTCAAGCTGCCCCGTCATTCTGAGATACTCAAGCTGCCCCATCGTTCTGAGATACTCAAGCTGCCCCGTCATTCTGAGATACTCAAGCTGCCCCGTCGTTCTGAGATACTCAAGCTGCCCCGTCATTCTGAGATACTCAAGCTGCCCCGTCGTTCTGAGATACTCAGGCTGCCCCGTCATTCTGAGATACTCAAGCTGCCCCGTCGTTCTGAGATACTCAAGCTGCCCCGTCATTCTGAGATACTCAAACTGCCCCGTCGTTCTGACATACTCAAGCTGCCCCGTCATTCTGAGATACTCAAGCTGCCCCGTCGTTCTGAGATACTCAAGCTGCCCCGTCATTCTGAGATACTCAAGCTGCCCCGTCGTTCTGAGATACTCAAGCTGCCCCGTCATTCTGAGATACTCAAGCTGCCCGTCGTTCTGAGAATACTCAAGCTGCCCCGTCATTCTGAGATACTCAAGCTGCCCCGTCGTTCTGAGATACTCAAGCTGCCCCGTCATTCTGAGATACTCAAGCTGCCCCGTCATTCTGAGATACTCAAGCTGCCCGTCATTCTGAGATACTCAAGCTGCCCCGTCATTCTGAGATACTCAAGCTGCCCCGTCATTCTGAGATACTCAAGCTGCCCCGTCATTCTGAGATACTCAAGCTGCCCCGTCATTCTGAGATACTCAAGCTGCCCGTCATTCTGAGATACTCAAGCTCCCCCGTCATTCTGAGATACTCAAGCTGCCCCGTCATTCTGAGATACTCAAGCTGCCCCGTCATTCTGAGATACTCAAGCTGCCCCGTCATTCTGAGATACTCAAGCTGCCCGTCATTCTGAGATACTCAAGCTGCCCCGTCATTCTGAGATACTCAAGCTGCCCGTCATTCTGAGATATCAAGCTGCCCCGTCATTCTGAGATACTCAAGCTGCCCCGTCATTCTGAGATACTCAAGCTGTCCCGTCATTCTGAGATACTCAAGCTGCCCGTCATTCGAGATACTCAAGCTGCCCCGTCATTCTGAGATACTCAAGCTGCCCCGTCATTCTGAGATACTCAAGCTGCCCGTCATTCTGAGATACTCAAGCTGCCCGTCATTCTGAGATACTCAAGCTGCCCCGTCGTTCTGAGATACTCAAGCTGCCCCGTCATTCTGAGATACTCAAGCTGCCCCGTCGTTCTGAGATACTCAAGCTGCCCCGTCATTCTGAGATACTCAAGCTGCCCCGTCATTCTGAGATACTCAAGCTGCCCCGTCATTCTGAGATACTCAAGCTGCCCCGTCATTCTGAGATACTCAAGCTGCCCCGTCATTCTGAGATACTCAAGCTGCCCGTCATTCTGAGATACTCAAGCTGCCCCGTCATTCTGAGATACTCAAGCTGCCCCGTCATTCTGAGATACTCAAGCTGCCCCGTCATTCTGAGATACTCAAGCTGCCCCGTCGTTCCACGGTCAAAGTCACTTAAATAAATGCTAGAACATATATACACTGCAATAGAGAAAAAAGAAGTCCCACTGGGGATCTTCATTGACTTACGTAAAGCTTTTGATACAGTTGACCATGACTTGCTCCACGTAAAATTGTCACACTATGGTATTAGAGGGCACTCCCTCAACTACCTCAAGTCATACCTCAGCAACAGAAGCCAATATGTGTACGCAAAGGGGGCCAGCTCTTCCGCACAACCAATTACAGTTGGTGTCCCACAGGGAAGTGTCCTTGGCCCTCTTCTCTTTCTCCTATACATAAATGACCTACCAAACGCTTCGCAATTACTCAAACCCACACTTTTTGCAGATGACACTACATACGTCTTCTCTCACCCGAGCCCAGTCACGCTAGCCAATACTGTAAACACCGAATTACAGAAAATATCTACCTGGTTTGAGGGACTAACAAACTTACACTAAACATTGACAAAACCTACTTCATTCAGTTTGGTAACAGAGCTACAGATGTCCCTCTTAACTTTAATGATAAACGGATCACCTATCACAAAGCTAACAGAGGGAAAATTCTTAGGAATCCACCTTGTTTAATAGACTAAATTTCATACACATTACAACAAATTTCTAAGAAATTTCCAAGACTGTAGGCATACTATCGAAGATACGGTACTAGTTCCACAGTCACCCCTCCTGGCCCTTTATCACTCTCTTATTTACCCCTGTCTCGCCTATGGGAATTTGTGCATGGGGCTCAACAACAATTAACCATCTCAGCCCCACAAATTTTACCCACAAAAGGCTGCAATTAGAATGATAACAAATTCTCATACAGGCAAACCCCTCCACCAATATTCAAAACACCTCAACCTACTCACCATACAAAACATCCATATTATTATTGCACCTATTACATACATTGAACACTTAAACTTGATATTAACCCTCCCCTCAAACATCTCCTTGCCAACCTCAACAGAACACATGACCATAACACAAGGCACAGATCACTCTTTGATGTTCCTGTGTCCATTTACGCTATGCAAAAACTCAATGCACATAAAGGCCCTAAAATCTGGAATTCATTACCTGAAATATAAAAGAAACACTACCTGTTTATAAATTCAAGTCTCTTCTCAAAGATCACTTACTCACTCAAAACCAAATAAATACTGAATAAACTGAACCTTTTTAAATTGTATATCCTATATGTTACTCACAATTATATCACACAAATGTTAAACCTAGGACCCCAATCTAACTTTATTATTTTTTTTTAAAAACATACCTAACAGAATACTCCATTCGACTGAATGTACAGCAATACATGCAACCATATGACCTGTCTTTGTAATACTCATTTGTGCTTTATAGTTATCTGTTTACAATAATGTTTTATCACTGATTTCATCATTGCTTAGTTAATCTTAAGTTAATTTTAAGCCAGCCCGTAATGCTATGCATATAAGTGGCTTTGGCATGCTGCTCTTACCTGTATTTTTTGTACCTCTGTATGTATGCTTAAATTACTAAATAAATAAATAAATAAATAAATAAATAAATGTTTGTCCTGAACGACAACCGAGCCTCTTGATTTTGTCTGTATGTTTTTAGGCAATTAGTTGCTGCCACGTGATTAGTTGATTAGATATTTGCACTAGCGAGCAGGAGTACAGGTCAATGAGTATATATATATATATATATATTATATATATATTTTATATATATATATATATATATATATATATATATATATATATATATATATTTACATATATATATATATGATAATGTGAGAAGTCACGAAATAGCTTGCAATATCGTTATTCTTTTACAGTAGTTCTGCATATTGTGATATCACCTGTTTACTGTGATTTTATTGCAAATATATATATTATATATATATATATATATATTTTATATATATATATATATATATATTATATTTATTTATTAACACACTGGCCGATTCCCACCAGGCAGGGTGGCCCGAAAAAAAAAACTTTCACCATCATTCACTCCATCACTGTCTTGCCAGAAGGGTGCTTTACACTACAGTTTTTAAACTGCAACATTAACACCCCTCCTTCAGAGTGCAGGCACTGTACTTCCATCTCCAGGACTCAAGTCCGGCCTGCCGGTTTCCTGAACCCCTTCATAAATGTTACTTTGCTCACACTCCAACAGCACGTCAAGTATTAAAAACCATTTGTCTCCATTCACTCCTATCAAACACGCTCACGCATGCCTGCTGGAAGTCCAAGCCCCTCGCACACAAAACCTCCTTTACCCCCCCCCTCCAACCTTTCCTAGGCCGACCCTACCCGCCTTCCTTCCACTACAGACTGATACACTCTTGAAGTCATTCTGTTTCCCTCCATTCTCTCTACATGTCCGAACCACCTCAACACCCTTCCTCAGCCCTCTGGACAACAGTTTTGGTAATCCCGCACCTCCTCCTAACTTCCAAAATACGAATTCTCTGCATTATATTCACACCACACATTGCCCTCAGACATGACATCTCCACTGCCTCCAGCCTTCTCCTCGCTGCAACATTCATCACCCACGCTTCAAAACCCATATAAGAGCGTTGGTAAAACTATACTCTCATACATTCCCCTCTTTGCCTCCAAGGACAAAGTTCTTTGTTCCACAGACTCCTAAGTGCACCACTCACTCTTTTTCCCTCATCAATTCTATGATTCACCTCAATCTTTCATAGACCCATCCGCTGACACGTCCACTCCCAATATCTGAATACGTTCACCTCCCCATACTCTCTCCCTCCAATCTGATATTCAATCTTTCATCACCTAATCTTTTTGTTATCCTCATAACCTTACTCTTTCCTGTATTCACCTTTAATTTACTTCTTTTGCACACCCTCCCAAATTCATCCACCAATCTCTGCAACTTCTCTTCAGAATCTCCCAAGAGCACAGTGTCATCAGCAAAGAGCAGCTGTGACAACTCCCACTTTGTGTGTGATTCTTTATCTTTTAACTCACGCCTCTTGCCAAGACCCTCGCATTTACTTCTCTATAACCCATCTATAAAATATTAAACAACCACGGTGACATCACACATCCTTGTTTTAAGGCCTACTTTTACTGGGAAAAAATTTCCCTCTTTCCTACATACTCTAACTTGAGCCTCACTATCCTCGTAAAAACTCTTCACTGCTTTCAGTAACTACCTCCTACACCATACACTTGCAACATCTGCCACATTGCCCCCCATATCCACCCTGTCATAGCCTTTTCCAAATCCATAAATGCCACAAAGACCTCTTTAGCCTTATCTAAATACTGTTCACTTATATGTTTCACTGTAAACACCTGGTCCACACACCCCCTACCTTTCCTAAAGCCTCCCTTTTTCATCTGCTATCCTATTCTCCGTCTTACTCTTAATTCTTTCAATTGTAACTCTACCATACACTTTACCAGGTATACTCAACAGACTTATCCCCTATAATTTTTGCACTCTCTTTTATCCCCTTTGCCTTTATACAAAGGAACTATGCATGCTCTCTGCCCATCCCTAGGTACCTTACCCTCTTCCATACATTTATTAAATAATTGCACCAACCACTCCAAAACTATATCCCCACCTGCTTTTAACATTTCTATCTTTATCCCATCAATCCCGGCTGCCTTACCCCTTTCATTTTACCTACTGCCTCACGAACTTCCCCCACACTCACAACTGGCTCTTCCTCACTCCTTCCTTGCCCTATACACGAAATCACAGCTTCCCTATCTTCATCAACATTTAACAATTCCTCAAAATATTCCCTCCATCTTCCCAATACCTCTAACTCTCCATTTAATAACTCTCCTTTCCTATTTTTAACTGACAAATCCATTTGTTCTCTAGGCTTTCTTAACTTGTTAATCTCACTCCAAAACTTTTTCTTATTTTCAACAAAATTTGTTGATAACATCTCACCCACTCTCTCATTTGCTCTCTTTTTACATTGCTTCACCACTCTCTTAACCTTCTCTTTTTCTCCATATACTCTTCCCTCCATGCATCACTTCTTTCTTTGTAAAAACTTCTCATATGCTAACTTTTTCTCCCGTACTACTCTCCTTTACATCACCATTCCACCAATCGCTCCTCTTCCCTCCTGCACCCACTTTCTGTAACCACAAACTTCTGCTTAAACACTCTAACACTACATTTTTAAACCTACCCCATACCTCTTCGACCCCATTGCTTATGCTCTCATTAGCCCATCTATCCCCCAATAGCTGTTTTTTATATATATATATTATATATATATATATATATATATATTATATATATTATATATATATAAATAAATATATATATATATATATATATAAATATGTATATCATATATATGTCGTGCCGAATAAGTAAACTGGTCAATTAGCAAGAAATTTATTTATATATATATTTTTATATATATATATATTTTATATTTTATTATATTTATATATATATATATATATTTTATATATAAATTTCTTGCTAATTGACAGTTTTACTTATTCGGCACGACATATATATGATATACATATTTATATATAATGGCTCTCACAGAAACAATATTTCTTTATATAAATTCATAAATTCGATACACTAGCGACTGAGGAGTTAAATGTGTTTTTCATAAGTAGTTTTGTGTATTCTCACTGCCAGGAGCTGGAGAAGGTGTAAAGACGAGACTGGGACACGTCTACAAGGGCGACAAGTACCAGCTGGGTCCTGCCACATGTGTTTGGTGGGACATCAAGAACAATAATTGGTCTTCAGACGGCTGCCGTCTCATAAATCAGACAAAGCAGTATACAGACTGCATGTGCAACCATCTTACCAACCTGGCGGTCATCATGGATATTAACGGCTTTCTTGACGAATTTGCTGTAAGTTAAGACTTTAAGAAGAGAATGTTTGAGTGTCAGAAACAGCAGAATTATTATACTATACTCAGCAGCATCGATTGCATCACTAACAAACTAGGCTTACTGGTAGCTGAGTGGGAAGTGTGTAGATTTCCTAATAGCCAGTTGAGAAATAATTGGTAAAAGGACTCAAATACATGACCAGGTATTCCTTCACTTGCTTCTCTTTACCTAACAGTAAATAGGTATCTGATTGTTATTAAACTGTTGCGGCTTGTATCCTGTGGGACTGTACTACTGATTGTACTAAACTTAATTTTGAGATGAAATCAAGTAGTGCAACAGTTCTTAGCCTGTAAATTCACCTCTGTAAATATGCGACCTATGTTGGCGAAGTCATTTACAAGATTTAACTTCCTTTGCGGATGATACTAGGATCTGCATGAGGCTGTCATCTGCTGAGGACGCGGTTAACCTCCAAGAAGATATAAACAAAGATATAAACATACTGCCGCAGAGTACGACGTTCGAATTAAGTCCTTACAAGCCAATGCATTTTCCAGTAGTGTACCCAAGTGGTCAGGCACTGGTGATCCTGTCACTCCTGTCTGTGTTCCACCTGCAATTTCAGGCTTGCAAGATAGTGTCCACTTCCAGTGGGCAACGGTAAACAATATGATGTTCAATGAGGACAAAAACCAACTACTCCGTTATGGAAAACTAGAGGAGATAATAACTAGAACGGAGTATACTACAGACTCTTGCCACACAATAGAGCGGAAAAATAATGTAAGGGACCTGGGAGTAGTAATGTCTGAGGATCTCACTTTCAAGGACCACAACAATGCCACGATCACAAGTGCAAAGAAAATGATAGGATGGATAATGAGAACGTTCAAAACGAGAGCCCCTCAAGGAAGGTTCCTTGATGTTGGTGAGGGGCTCTTGATTTAGAGAATTGGATCTGTGCTCCAGTTCCCCGAATTAAGCCTGAATGCCTTCCACATCCCCCCCCCCCAGGCGCTGTATAATCCTCCGGGTTTAGCGCTTCCCCCTTGATTATAATAATAATCAAAACGAGAGATGCCAAGCCAATGATGATCCTTTTCAAATCACTTGTTCTTTCTAGGCTGGAATACTGCTGTACATTAACATCTCCATTCAAAGCAGGTGAAATTGCAGATCTAGAGAGTGTACAGAGATCCTTTACTGCACGTATAAGTTCTGTCAAGCACCTTAACTACTGGGAACGCTTGGAAGCACATGACTTGTACTCGCTGGAACGCAGGAGGGAGAGATATATCATAATCTACACTTGGAAAATCCTGGAAGGAATGGTCCCAAATCTGCACATAGAAATCACTCCCTACGAAAGTAAAAGACTGGGCAGGCGATGCAAAATGCCTCCAATAAAAAGTAGGGGCGCCATTGGTACACTAAGGGAAAACACCATAAGTGTCCGGGGCCCAAGACTGTTCAACAGCCTCCCATCAAGCATTAGGGGAATTGCCAATAAACCCCTGGCTGCCTTCAAGAGAGAGCTGGACAGATACCTAAAGTCAGTGCCGGATCAGCTGGGCTGTGGCTCGTACGTTGGACTGCGTGCGGCCAGCAGTAACAGCCTAGTTGATCAGACCCTGATCCATCGGGAGGCCTGGTCATGGACCGGGCTGTGGGGGCGTTGATCCCCGGAATAACCTCTAGGTAACCTCCTTTGCGTAATCTGATAGAAAGAGTTTATTGTGTCGGCAATTGCTTAGCCGCGGCTTTGTAAACAGCAGAGGGAAAGGATCAGGTTGGATCAGGTTCGGTTAATTAGCAAACCTACTATATAGGCGAAACCTTTAGACGATAAAGGTATTAAACAGCTGCACAGATAACTTGCTCATCTATCGGCCTTGCTAGGCAGGTCCAACTCACACTTGCCCACACCCAGTCATATACTTGTCTAACCTACAGTTAAAGCCGTCCCAGGTTTAAGCTTCAATAACGCTACTCAGCAGTTTGATTTATCATCCACAGCTCAATTACAAAATCGGTGTTTTTCTATAGCCTTTCTAGGTTTAGCGCTTCCCCCTTGATTATAATAATAATAATATAGCCTTTCTAAATCTAAATTTTTCCAATTTGAGCCCATTGCTCTGAGTCCTCTCTTGGGTAGATATATACTGGACATTGTTCATATTATATTCACTTATACACCTCAGTCGTACCTCCTAATTCTATTTTTTTCCACTTCATACACATTCTGTAATACGGAGACCAGAACTGTGCAGCATAGTCTAATGAGGTCTTACCAAGGTTGTACAAAGTTGAGCTCTAACCTGAGGACTCCTGTTAGCCTTAGTGTGAACACTTTACATTACCGCTAACCAAAACTCTTAAATCTTTTTCACATCCAGAGTAACTGAGTTCTGAATTATTCAGTTTATGTGTCATCCATATTCTCTTTTCGCAGGCTTAGAACCTTACACTTTTCTAAATTAAACTGCGTCTGTCACTTCTCTGACCACTACATCAACTTACAGATCTTCCTCTACTGTTCTAATATCCTCATCAGAATTTATCTGACGGCCTATTTTAGTTTCATCGACATTCTTGCTTATGTTATTTATTGTATTCTTTCATTTATGTCGTTTATGTACACTGTAAGCAACAAAGAAACAAATATATGATACGTTCCCGCTGTTGCCTATCTGTCAACCAAGCCTCTATCCATATGCATAATTTTATATTCATTACCATGATCTACTCCACAAATACCTTAGTGAAAAATGTTAATAAATTCGTAACTCGGGAATGCCCTTTTGTAGAAGCGTGCTGAGATTCATTGATCCATGTGTTTTTCAAGGTGGCTTTTAACAGCCTCGGTAATTGATTCCATCAATTTTCCCACAACGGAGGTTAGGCTAATTGGTCCGTCATTTGAAGCTAGCGATCTACCTCCTGTTTTGTAGACAGGTATCACATTTGCTAGTTTCCACTTATCCAACATTATGCTAATGGTTTCCTAAGTTACTCCTTAAATTCCGAATCAGTGAAAAGAGTTCACTAGGCCCCGGGGATTTGTTTGGTTTTAATCTACTCATTTGCTTGAGAACCATTTCACTAGTGATTTTGATCATGTAGAACTTATTTTCGTACTGATCTATTCAGTTTTTGAGTTCTGGAATTTCTTTAGTATTTTTCTGTATAAAAGCTGTGAGGAAATTAGAGTTAAAGGTGGTACACGTTTCCTTGTTACTGATAGTAAACTGATCTGAACAACTCCTTTACGCCTGAAAGAAGCTTTTTACGTTGGTCTTCAATTCCATTGCAACATTAGTTTCATAATCTATTTTGTAAAGTAAAAGGACATAACTAATGTGGCATTGTATTGTGGCAACGTTTCGCTCTCCAGGAACTTTCTCAAGTTGTTACAAACAATACATGGACTCAAAGAGCATATATAGGCTTAGAGTGAGGTGCAATACTAGTGGTAGCAGTAATACAATAAGGTAGAACAATTAATTGGCACATGAGTAAAAGGTAACAAAAAAATAAGTTAGACAAACAGACTGGATAGAGAAGGCTTCTTTCAGTGTACATCCTCTGTAATGTGCTTGTCTAGTATTATCAGGAGAGACTGTGATGGCATGGTTTACTGTTTTCAGGAGGATTTTTCTGCGGAAATTAGTTTCTTTGATCACTAATTGGGCGTCCCTGAATTTCATGAGATGACTGGTGGAATTCCATTGTTGTACGAAGGCGTTGTTCAAGTTACATCCTGTTAAACCCGTGTGATCCGTTGTCATCAAAAGTGATCATTTGTCAACAATGGCTTTCCCAGTAAACCAGTAAAGTATCTTCCAACAACGTCATGAAGTGGAAACCTCAGTTATTGTATATTCATGTTACAAGTTCGCCAACTTAGACCACAGGATAAGAAAGTATTTAATGTTTTTGACATAGTTTTGGTAAACGCAACACACTAACAAACAGGAGACTGAGTAGACTTCGCTGAATGGGAAGAAGAATAACAAAAGACTTACGATCCAATAGAACGTAATGCTCCTGTCTCCATACAGATGGAAAAGCTCTGGTCCTTTTAAAAAAATTTGGTACTGTTACATAGCCTTATGATATTTTGTTAAACATTTCAGTTTTCTGGCTTATCTGTCAAAGATGTCTATTTCATAGACAATTAACTAGAAAGAATTGGGTGTCAGGTTACTTTTCAGGCAACTTTAGGAAAACTGATAAATTCTCAATTGTCAACACTAACCTGTGGCACACACTTCACACAGGCGCCTCTGAGGATCATCAGTGCTGTGGGCTGCACCCTCTCCATCATTTGCCTCATTCTCGCTATCATCTGCCTCTCCATCTCCATCAGATCAAAAAAGGTAAGTTCAATGAGTTAGTAATACACACCACACACACACACACACACACACACACACACACACACACACACACACACACACACACACACACACACACACACACACACACACACACACACTCAGGAGGAAGAGCAAATACAACTTCCCTCAGAACCACCTACAGAAGACCATCAACGCCGACAACCCCACTGCAACCAACCAAACTAACCCCAAACAACCCCACACTCTGTACCCACCGTCCCAACCACAAACCCCATCTTCACAGCAACCCGCTATAGTATCTTGCCAGGTCTCCTGCTTCCCCAGCCACAACGTACCCCTGAGATCACAGTATTAGAAAAGAAGCTGAAGGTTTGATACACCACCGTGGATGGAATAAATAAATGTGAGACGTATGAAAGAATCAAGCAGACGTCCCCAGACATCATAGTACTCACAGAAACGAAACACAGAGATGGTAACAGACGCGATTTTTCCATCTGGATATCAGCTCCTGAGGAAAGATAGAGGGAGCAGAGAGGGAGGAGGAATTGCACTGCTCATCAAAAAACCGGTGGGGATTTGAGGAAATAGAAGGAATGGACAGAATGGGCAAAAGGAACTACATAGTAGGAACAATTCAGTCTGGCGGTCCTAAGGTGATAATTACAGAACAGCAGGAGGCCAAGAGAAGAATATGATGAGAGCAACAGAGCAATGGTAGACACACTAGCTGAGGTGGCCAGAAGGACTCGCATGGGTAGGATAAGGTTACTAGTTGTGGGTGATTTCAATTACACGGAGACTGGGAAAACCTGGAGCCACATGGGGGACCTGAAACATGGAGATCAAAGATGATTGAGGTGGTACTGGAAAACCTTATCCATCAACATGTTAGGGACACTACCAGAGAGAGATAAGAGGATGAACCAGCCAGACTGGATCTCATATTCATTTTGAGTGGTTCATATATTGAGGACATCATGTACAAAAGGCCCCTCGGAGCTAGTGATCACATGGTCCTGAGCTTCGAAAACATAGGTGAGTTACAAGTGGAAAGGGAAGCAGGAGTAGAATGGGAGAAGCCAAACTACAAAAGTGGGAACTTCACAGCCATGAGGAATTTCCGGCAAGAGGTTCAGTGGGAAAGAGCATTGATGAGATAATCTATAAACAAAATGATGGACTACGTGACAACAAATGCAAGGAGTCAGAGGAGAGGTACATTCCCAAGGGTAACAGAAATAATGGGAGGACCAGAACGAGCCGTTGGTTCACCCAAAGATGTGGAGAGGCAAAAACTAAGTGCACTGGAAAATGGAAAAAGTATAGAAAACAAAAGATTCAGGAAAATAGAGAACACTCGAAGAGCCAGAAACGAATATGCACAAATAAGGAGGGAGGCCCAGCGGAAATACGTAAACGACATAGCATCGAAAGCCAAGTCTGACCCGAAGCTGTTGTATAGCCACATCAGGAGGACAACAACAGTCAAGGACTAGGTAATCAGGCTCAGGAAGGAATGAGGGAAGTTCACAAGAATCGACCGAGAAGTATGTGAGGAACTCAACATGAAATTCAAAGAAGTGTTCACAGAGGAGACAAAAGGGACTCCAGAAAGATGGAGAGATGGGGTACACCATCAAGTGTTGGACACAATACATACAACCGAGGAAGAAGTGAAGAGGCTGCTAAAAATAATAATAATAATAATAATAATAATAATAATAATAATAATAATAATAAATGTTTATTTCCTTGCAGAGATTATAATGTATGGTTTACATATTACAAAATATTAATTACAAGGAAGGTCTCTAGCATGCCTAGGCATTTCGGGCATTAGTGAGCTAGATACCTCAAAGGCAATGGGGCCGGATAACATCTCTCCATGGGTCCTGAGAGAGGGAGCAGAATCGCTATGTGTACCCCTAACAACAATATTCAACACATCTATTGAAACAGGGCGACTCCCTGAGGTATGGAAGACAGCAAATATAGTCCCAATTTTTAAAAAAGGAGACAGACACAAAGCATTAAACTACAGACCAGTGTCACTGACATGTATAGTATGGAAAGTCATGGAGAAGATCAGTTGAGGAGTGGTGGAGCACCTAGAAAGGAATGAGCTTATCAGCGACATCCAGCATGGTTTCAGGGATGGAAAATCCT
Source organism: Cherax quadricarinatus (assembly GCF_026875155.1). Taxonomy (NCBI): domain Eukaryota; kingdom Metazoa; phylum Arthropoda; class Malacostraca; order Decapoda; family Parastacidae; genus Cherax; species Cherax quadricarinatus. The sequence continues at coordinate 7,343,814 of NC_069469.1, read as the reverse complement.
GTGTCACAACCCTACTGAAGTTCTATGACATGATGACAGCAGATTGCATTTTCTTGGACTGAGCCCTGCTTAGACCTCTGCAACACTACTGGTCGCAAAGATTTGTTAAGTTATACCATGAATTAAGGAAAGATCCTGGAGTTCACCTTACGAAACAAAGCAAATGCGATAATAATTATGGACAAAGTAGATTACAGTTTAAAAATGAACATGTTATAAGAAGACGGGGGGCTACGTGCCCCTTAAATCATTAAAAGACAGCCAGCCCAAAGCACTGATAATAAAAACCTGATGAACGTAGCATAAGTGACGTGATAGTTATCAAAAATTCGATCAGACTTCAGTATGCTGTAAAAGATTTAACATTCTAAATATAGATATATCTGGCAATTGTCATAGGAATTTTTCCATACATCTAGAAAACGGGTTCGGTTTAACGCTTTCTCTGGTTATAATAACAAATAATAGAAAGCGGGTCCACAGCTGAATAATTTAAAGGACTTATTTAAAGGGGAGACATTTGTAGTTTATCCAAAAGAAAGCCAGCGATGGTTTGTATATTCCACAAGATTCTGAGGCATTGATTCCTCAGTGTTGCACTACAACACTTAAGACATTCCATGGCATTTGTATATGAGTCCTGTTTTAGGCTGTGCATGATAACCTGTACTATAAACGGGTCTAATTCGAATAAGTCACCACTATTATTATATAATGAACGTGGATCAACAAGCCGCATGATTTACCACCCCGATGGATATCATGCCACTTGCGTCCATAGCCACGTGTTTGTTCCCTGATGTCACCTGATGTCACGGTTGCCTCGTGTCACCCCGGACGTCACCATGCTACATGAAGCAACCTCGCAATATCACCTTGCGACGTCACAGTTGCCTGACGTCACCCATGATGACACTATGCTGCCTGACGCTACCTAGCGCATCACCCAGGAGGTCTGCCCGACGTAACTCCAGGACGTCACCTCACGACGTCATGCTTGACATCACCTCATGATGTCCTATCGACAGTATTATAGTTTCATAGTGAGCAATTTGTATTCAGTAATGTCCAGAACGATTGAGAGAAGATATACATGTTAAAATAAGTGTCAGTGACCCAAGACTGTTCAACTGCCTCCCAACATACATAAAGGGGATTGCCAGTAGACCCCTGGCTGTCTTCCAGAAGGCTCTGGACAGGCACCTAAAGTCAGTACCTGATCAGCCGGGCTGTGGTTCGTACGTCGGTTTACGAGCAGCTAACAGTAACAGCCTGGTTGATCAGGCCCTAATCCATCATGAGGCCTGGTCACAGACCGGGCCACAAGATCATTTATTAGGTTACATATATAGGGGGTTGAGAATAAGGAAACTGAAAAATTAAATGTTTACGAGCTAGAAAATTGAACAGTCTCATGGCACAAAATGGCCGATAATAACATGCTAACCCGGAGTTTGTTATTAACTTGTCTAGTGTTGAACTGACTCGCGAACAACAGACACCCCTCGGATATGGGTTAAGTTTCGCTCCTACTAGAAGGGACGCTATGTTTACCTTGGTAAGTCTTTGCAGTCTGGAAAAACAAGGGGATTTATTCCTTGAAACGTTCATCATTTGCAGTGGCATGGTATATGGGGCTTTGCTCAGACCTGTGGAACCGAATTGTCCTCAGAGATATGTTAAATCTTAACATCAATTAAAGAAAGATCCTAGACTTCACCTTACGAAAGCAGACAAACAAAACGCAATAGTAATTATGGACAAGGTAGATTACAGCCTAAAAATGAATATTTTATTAAATGACAAGGAAACTTATGTGCCCCTTAATAAGAACCTATTGGGCATATGCCCGGTCAAATGCTTGGCAACATTTCTGAAGCTCACATAAAAAGCAATGTTGATTGATCTCATTGACAAATTGCAAAATGTTAACATATCTAATGATTTTCCACTAGTAAGGTATGATGTCACAGCGTTGTTCACCAGAGTGACTATTTCCGATTTTCTATTTTATTTGGAAGAACAATTACATGAGTTCTCTTATGCCTTTCGATAAGAATACCGTTACTGAGCTGATTAAGTTCAACTATACCACGGATGGGGTTTGAACCCGCGATCAGTCTTAAAACGGGTTCAAACCCCACCCGTGGTATGGTTTGTTTGCAATCGTGTCATTACGATTTCGTGAGTCTGATTAAGCTGTGCGTAGTTGATTGCAAATTTGAGTTTGAAGGGAAATACTACGCAGGGAACGTCTGTATGAAATCCATTGTCTCCCTTATTGAGCAATCTGTATATGGAGTTTTTCGTGGCTAGGCTGTTGAAAGATATCCTGCCCTGTGGCTAGGCTGTTGAAAGATATCCTGCCCTGTGGCTAGGCTGTTGAAAGATATCCTGTCCTGTGGCTAGGCTGTTGAAAGATATCCTGCCCTGTGAAGCTAGATGATTCAGATATGTGGATGACATCTTGTCCCTCTGGCCGAATGATATGACCCTGGATACATTTTTACCGAAATTTAATACTCTGGTCCCGTCTATTAAATTCGTCTTGGAGATAGAAGTGGACTTGAAGGGGATGCCTAATTTTTTTTCTCTCTCTTGCTCCAACTTTCTTATTAGTTTCGCGCGTAACTTGAGAATGCTTCATCCAATCGGCTTTAAATTTTCAAAACTTGGAATCATTTAATTGGCTCATTTAATTGGCTTTTAATTTTCGTCACGGGTGTGGTTCCCTGAACACAGGGTTCAAGAGGAAACTGGACAAGTAACTTCACCAGGTGCCTGATTAACCAGGCTGTGATGGATATGTAGGGCAGCAGGCCTCCAGCAGCAACAGCCTGGTTGACCAGGCAAGCACCAGACGAGCCTGGCCCATGGCCGGGCTCAGAGAGTAGACAAACTCTCGAAGCTCTTCAAAGGTATATATCAAAGGTACAAGGTTCTCCCTGTTATTGGATGGCATAAATCCTAATCTGTCAATTTTACTGAGAAAATAGTAATATCCACTTATATTCAATACTGAAAAATGCTTCTGATCTGCTTCAATATATGATGATTCATTCGGTAAGAAGAATGATGCCCCATAAGCTTAGTCTCAGCTGAAGCAAATGTGAAGTTTTTACTGAAATTAGATCAGTTACTGGATAATGCCTTGTCTGATCGGCTTCAAACTTTCACTGTTGGTGGGCTAGGTGAATTTCAATTTGCCAATTTCATAATACAGTTGTTCAACTTGTAATTAAAACATGATTCTGATCGGCTTGAATATCTAAATGTTGTTAGATCTTAAATAAAAATATAATTGTATTGATGTTGGGTTATGTGGGTGAGAATGTGCTATTCTTAATGTTATTTTTATTTGGATTTTTTTTTATTTTAATTAAAATATGTTTGTGGGATTCTTTAAAATTTAATAAAAATAGCGATTTTAGGACGTTTTCAAATTTAATGAAGATAGTTTCCTATCTTCAAGATATAAGTCTAAGATAACATAAGAATGCTCCTTCAGTTAAAAACTGGTGTTTCTTAATGGAAAATTTGAATTAAACTTGACTAGTGTGTCGTAATTTGCCATTTTTATCGTAATATTGTTATACTAATTTTCTTAAGTTGACCTGTGAATGCCTTTTCTGATTCACTTCGAATCTTCATTGCTGGTATTTATCTGCATTGCAAACCTGTGCTGCATTCTGCACTGTTGCAGCCACGTACGTTCAAGTACAGGGAACTTGGGCATGGCAATAATGGGATATTTTTCTTGCATTTTGCAGTGACCGAAATGCATCATTTGTTTTTCTTCATCGAACTTATATATTTCAATCATAACTAGAGAATGCTTCACCCAATCGGCTTTAAACTTCCAATGCTTGTGTATGAAAACGAGGATCAGATTGTTATAATAATTAGAATGTGCATGTATGTTATGGTCAGAGTTGAAAGTTAAGACACATGTGCAACATCTGGATATCTTTATTGTAGACGTTTCGCCATCCAGTGGCTTTATCAATACAGATTCTAGGACATAATAGGAAGACAGTAGAACTATATACAAAAGATGAGGTAATCAGTCCCTCGGCCTTGGAGTTAGTGTTCACAGCATCGTGGTGGAGGAGAGTCTGGAGCAAAGGCAAGAAGACTGGCGTTTTTATAGGCGTCAGTGGATGGGACGGGCAGCAGACGAGGGCAGTCACTGGTAGGCGGGATTCCCCAGTGGAAGTAGGTCCTTCCCAAAGAGATGGGTTAGTTGCAGCAGCCGTGAAGAAGGTCTTGTAGATGTCTTCTGAACCAAGATTCCATGATGTTGCAGTGTCTGACAAGTTGTGCAAGAAAGGTATAAAATACCGACAATATGAAAGTTAAGACAAAGTGCAACATCTGGATTTCTTTATTGTAGACGTTTCGCCATCCAGTGGCTTTATCAATACAGATTCTAGGACATAATAGGAAGACAGTAGAACTATATAAAAAAGATGAGGTAATCAGTCCCTCGGCCTTGGAGTTAGTGTTCACAGCATCGTGGTGGAGGAGAGTCTGGAGCAAAGGCAAAGAGACTGGCGTTTTTATAGGCGTCATGGATGGGACGGGCAGCAGACGGGGGCAGTCACTGGAGGCGGGATTCCCCAGTGGAAGTAGGTCCTTCCCCAAAGAGATGGGTTAGTTGCAGCAGCCGTGAAGAAGGTCTTGTAGATGTCCTCTGAACCCAAAGATTCCATGATGTTGCAGTGTTGACAAGTTGTGCAAAAAAGGGTTTATAAAATACCGACAATATGAAGTTAAGACCCCATGTGCAACATCTGGATATCTTTATTGTAGACGTTTCGCCATCCAGTGGCTTTATCAATACAGATTCTGGGAAACAAATAGGAAGACAGAAGAACTATATACAAAAGATGAGGTAATCAGTCCCTCGGCCTTGGAGTTAGTGTTCACAGCATCGTGGTGGAGGAGAGTCTGGAGCAAAGGCAAGAAGACTGGCGTTTTTATAGGCGTCAGTGGATGGGACGGGCAGCAGACGAGGGCAGTCACTGGTAGGCGGGTTTCCCCCAGTGGAAGTGGGTCCTCCCAAAGAGATGGGTTAGTTGCAGCAGCCGTGAAGAAGGTCTTGTAGATGTCCTCTGAACCAAGATTCCATGATGTTGCAGTGTCTGACAAGTTGTGCAAGAAAGGTATAAAATACCGACAATATGAAAGTTAAGACACATGTGCAACATCTGGATATCTTTATTGTAGACGTTCGCCACCAGTGGCTTTATCAATACAGATTCTAGGACATAATAGGAAGACAGTAACTATATACAAAAGATGAGGTAATCAGTCCCTCGGCCTTGGATTTTAGTGTTACAGCATCGTGGTGGAGGAGAGTCTGGAGCAAAGGCAAGAAGACTGGCGTTTTTATAGGCGTCAGTGGATGGGACGGGCAGCAGACGAGGGCAGTCACTGGTAGGCGGGATTCCCCAGTGGAAGTAGGTCCTTCCCAAAGAGATGGGTTGTTGCAGCAGCCGTGAGAAGGTCTTGTAGATGTCTCTGAACCAAGATTCCATGATGTTGCAGTGTCTGAAATTTGTGCAAGAAAGTATAAAATTCGACAATATGAAAGTTAAGACACATGTGCAACATCTGGATATCTTTATTGTAGACGTTTCGCCATCCAGTGGCTTTATCAATACAGATTCTAGGACATAATAGGAAGACAGTAGAACTATATACAAAAGATGAGGTAATCAGTCCCTCGGCCTTGGAGTTAGTGTTCACAGCATCGTGGTGGAGGAGAGTCTGGAGCAAAGGCAAGAAGACTGGCGTTTTTATAGGCGTCATTTGGATGGGACGGGCAAGCAGACGAGGGCAGTCATGGTAGCGGGATTCCCCAGTGGAAGTAGGTCCTTCCAAAGAGATGGGTTAGTGCAGCAGCCGTAAAGAAGGTCTTGAAAGATGTCCTCTGAACCAAGATTCCATGATGTTGCAGTGTCTGACAAGTTGTGCAAGAAAGGTTAAAATACCGACAATAAGAAAGTTAAGACACATTGCAACATCTGGATATCTTTATTGTAGACGTTTCGCCATCCAGTGGCTTTATCAATACAGATTCTAAGACATAATAGGAAGACAGTAGAACTATATAAAAAAGATGAGGTAATCAGCCCCCTCGGCCTGGAGTTAGTGTTCACGCATCGGGGTTTGGAGGAGAGTCTGGAGCAAAGGCAAGAAGACTGGCGTTTTTATAGGCGTCAGTGGATGGGACGGGGCAGCAGACGAGGCAGTCACTGGTAGGCGGGGATTCCCCGTGTCTTAACTTTCATATTGTCGTATTTTATTACCTTTCTTGCACAACTTGTCAGACACGCAACATCATGGAATCTTGGTTTTAGAGGACATCTACAAGACCTTCTTCACGGCTGCTGCAACTAACCCATCTCTTTGGGAAAGGCCTACTTCCATGGGGAATCCCGCCTACAAGTGCTGCCCACGTCTGCTGCCCGTCCCATCCACTGAGCCTATAAAAACGCCAGTCTTCTTGCCTTTTCTCCAGACTCTCCTCCACCACGATGCTGTGAACACTAACTCCAAGGCCGAGGGGGGGGGGGGGACTGATTACCTCATTCTTTTGTATATAGTTTTTCTACTGTCTTCCTATTATGTCCTATGAATCTGTATTGATAAAGCCCTGGATGGCGAAAAGTCTACAATAAAGATATCCAGATGTTGCACATGTGTCTTAACTTTCATATTTTCGGTATTTTTTTAAACCCTTTTTTGCACAACTTGTCAGACACTGCAACATCAGGAATCTTGTTCAGAGGACATCTACAAGACCTCTTCACGGCTGCTGCAACTAACCCATCTCTTTGGGAAGGACCTACTTCCACTGGGGAATCCCCCCTACCAGTGGACTGCCCTCGTCTGCTGCCCGTCCCATCCACTGACGCCTATAAAAACGCCAGTCTTCTTGCCTTTGCTCCAGACTCTCCTCCACCACGATGCTGTGAACACTAACTCCAAGGCCGAGGGACTGATTACCTCATCTTTTGTATATAGTTCTACTGTCTTCCTATTATGTCCTAGAATCTGTATTGATAAAGCCACTGGATGGCGAAACGTCTACAATAAAGATATCCAGATGTTGCACATGTGTCTTAACTTTCATATTGTCGGTATTTTATACCTTTCTTGCACAATGGTCAGAGTTGCTGAACTCATTCTCAGCACCTAGGAATGGCTCAGCACCTGGGAATGGCTCAGCACCTGGGAATGGCTCAGCACCTAGGAATGGCTCAGCACCTGGGAATGGCTCAGCACCTGGGAATGGCTCAGCACCTGGGAATGGCATAGCTTAAAATGTTCAAAGACGTGACTCCTAATGTGAAGACGGTGGAGAGTGGAATTCAACTGTGGAAGTGAAGATTTGATCATTACGTGTTGAATAGCATGAAATTTTTAGCGTGATTTTCTCGGCTTCTCAACGGCTTCAATATTTAATGCTTGATACATATTAGGTCCAGGATGGTACCTGTTTTGGGGGTCAATGACCCCAAGGCCCAGTCCCTGACCAGGCCTTATAATAGATCAGGGTCTGATCAACCAGGCTGTTACTGCCGGCTGTGCACAATCCAATGTACAAAGCACAGCCTGGCTGGTCAGGCACTGACTTTAAATATCTGTCTAGCTCTTTCTTGAAGACATTAAGTTTCGTTTGCGAGCAAACATTTGTTAACATAGTGGAACCCCGGTTTTCGTCTTCAATCCATTCCAGAAGGTCGGCCGAAAACCGATTTATACGAAAATTGAAGTAATATTTCCCATAAGAAATAATGTAAATCCAATTAATCCATTCCAGATACTCAAAAATATTAAAAAAAATTTATAGAGAATAACTATAGTGCTGCAGTTCTCCAGTGGCTAGCTCTTCCCTGTGGTCATACACCAACTCTTCCACATCCTGGCCACTCACATCCAACCCCATGGACTTCCCCAAAGCCACAGTAGATTCCACAATAGGTGTAGGGTTGTCAAGTTTACACTAACTTGTATTAAGTTAGTAATAGAACTAGGCATTAAAAAACACAATAAAAAGTCAAATAGTACATACAAAGTATATTCATTATTTACCTTAAAATATGTGTAGTCTTAAGGTAGTGTGAGAGGTGAGTAGTACTTATTTGTAGGAAGTTAAGTGTAGGTAGCTGGTAGCTGTAGGTATGTAGTCTGCCTGGGCTACATACCTACAGCTACCTACATAGCTACACGATATTTAATGAGGCCCAGAGTCATATTATTACCATCGACATAACATGTTCACTGAGTTTAATCGTTTCTAACAACTACCTTTAGATACCATCATAAACAAAGGGAGATGTAATGAATAATTCATGCCGAGAATTGTAAACAAAAGTGTTATGCATTAAAGGGGGTGACTGAGCCAACACAGGTTCATATACGTTTTCTCTTGTGCTGGACCAGAGAAAACGTAATGTTTTCCCTCCACCCGACTACCAACCTTCCATAGCATTTAATTATTATTATTATAATCAAGGGGGAAGCGCTAAACCCGGAGGATTATACAGCGCCTGGGGGGGGGGAGTGGAAGGCATTCAGGCTTAATTCGGGGAACTGGAGCACAGATCCAATTCCCTAAATCAAGAGCCCCTCACCAACATCAAGGAACCTTCCTTGAGGGGCCATAGCATTTAAACATTGCATGTTTACTTGCTATGTAACGTGTTTCTTATGTAATTTTGAAGAAAATATCATAGATGGATTAATGAAAATGTCTATATTAACGTAAAATAAGACATTTAATGTGCTTATTATTATGTATTAGTATTATTACTATGGCATTAAGACTAGAGGGACACTCTTAGTGAGAGAGTAATAAAGGCAGACTTGAGTCATAAACGTATGAGCAGCCACGTCCCCGGGCAGGCGGACGCATCTGGTATGGACGATTTCCGAGCGGATGTACAAAAACAGGGAAAATTTTGCCGAAAAAAAGTGGTCAAAAGCTGAATTTTACAATAACCGGACTGGACGAAAACTGAGGTTTAACTGTATTTGGAATCTTTAGCATCCGAACCATAACTCTAGAATGGCTTATCTGATCAGCCTGAAGGAAGCAACAATCTTTTGTTTATTCACTATTTGGCTACTGAATATTACTGATGATGCATTTTATATGAATGGATTTTTGTAGTGGTTTGATTTAGATTTGGGCTGTGTATGTCTTAATTTACCATATTTATAGAAAAATTAATATTAGTTTTCATAAGCTTTCTGAAAATGATTCTTCTGCTTCTGTTAAATTTTTAATGGTGGTATTTGAATGTATTATCAACTTATGTCCCACTCTGGACTATTTCATTGGTGTACATTGAGACACAGGGTACAGGGTTTATGGAATAAGGATCACCAGCATCAGAAACACAGATTTTAGTGAGGGTCGTTAAAAACACTTGTTAAAAGACAGTAAACACGTACATAAGTATATTGAGTGATTAACTTTCTCTTAATTGTTCACCATTACCACAGAGGCAGCGTGAGAGCGGCGTGAGTACCATCCATCGGCACTTGTGTGTGTGTCTGTTGATGGCCGAGGTGGTGTTGATGTTGGGGCTGGACGCAGTGTACAACAACATCGCCTGTACGCTCGTTGCTCTCCTCCTTCATTACTTTTTCCTCGCCACCTTTACTTGGTGTGCAATTGAAGCCTTCAACTTGTACCTCATGCTCGGCAAGGTATTAATTCATATATTTATCTACATATATATCAGTAGCCCACTGCTAATATGATATATCCATTTTTTATATTAATGCACAAATAACTGCACTGTGATCTAATTATGTGTGGATGTGGTTAGATGTTATTTCATCCAAATTCCCCTCCTTCTGTCTCCTATGTTTAATTTCTCTTGCCCTCCGCTCTGATATGATGGGGATATGTTCATTAAAATTCTATGTCTCCTGTGTATGGAATAGGCTATCCTGAGATGGCAACTCAATTTATACTGGAACAACACCTTGGAAGTTCTCGTAGTTGCTAATCATTAAATGGAATACTTGATATTCTCATTGTTCTTGTAAGGAATTCTGGAGCATGATAAGCCAAGATATATATCTGTAAATACATGAATGAAGATACTTAGCTTAAGTGATGGCTCAACATCCCCACAGCCACCCCTTGGTCATTGTCTTGAGGAGCCATAATGCTCCAGCTCATGGGCTGTGGGAATTCAAGTAAGCATAAGTACATAATTTCCCCAAAGGAGCGTATATTTCAGCATTTCACTTTATAATTAATGCTGAATAGATGTTTTTAGTTTAATATGCTTATTATGCACCCCATACCCATCCTGTGGGCGGTAGTCAAAAGATTACAGAGGTGCATAATGGGTCTAGGGACTGGGCCCCAAAGTTTTAATAGATGAGCAAGTTACAAAGGTAATGAACTCCAGGTAGATCTGGTCAGTCGTGACAAGTTACTAAGATATTTACAGATTACAGAGGTAAATAATGGGTCCAGGGATGGACACTTACTTTTTTGGCCCACGAATAACGAGGTGTATTGGTAAATCTAGACACGGTACGCCCTAACTATCTGCTTCAACCGACCTAACTAGGTGCATAACTGACTAGACTTACCTGGGTATTTGTATCTGACCCGCAAGTTTTTTCCCCTGGCTTGTGGTAGGGAAAATGTCACCCCGGTATCCGTTGTCTTGACTGAGGTAGTAGTGTTTCACTGTTGCTCTCTCTCTCACTGAAGATTGTCCGCAACACACACTGTTACACTACACCAGGATCAAGATTAGTTTTGGTTTCATGGTAATTCACAACAGGAAGATCACAATTCACCATGTCATAGTTCTACCACGAATGATTGAGATTGTACAAGGGTCACATGCACTGTTCCTTTGTTTAAGGCAATGCTCGCGCTACACACGCTTCCCTTTCTTATCCTGAAGTCAGTCTGAGCTCATCTACGCACCTCGCCCTAGGTGCAACCCTAAAACGCTGACTTCAGCACGATTTCTCTTCTTGCTTGACAGTCACGGTGTCATTACAAGTGATAGATTTTCTGGTATCGAACATCAGCGACAGTTCATTATTGTTCCACATTATAAGTAAAGTGATGTAGGGTTTTCTTGTATTTTTCCTGCCAAGGTAAAGAGAGTCCTTTTTCTCATTTCACTGTCAATCGTATTACACGAACACTTGGTGCAACACGAGGTGGCATGACTTCTGACTGTTACATGGTGCATGTGGAATCAATTAAACTGTTTATGCGGAAGCAAGAGAAGCTATCAGCCCCTCTGGAGGGCTGAGTCCTTCAGGGGGCTGAAGGGACTGAGAGGGCTGAAATCCACTTTCTTGTGAAATTTTCTCCACAGCTCTAGTGAGGTCTCCCAGCTCGAGAAAGTTTAGTAGTGCTTGGTGTGGGTGAGATACTTAGCGTGAGTGAATTGCTGCTGGGTGAGGTGCTGACCTGGGTGAGGTGTTGGTGTGGGTGAGGTGCTGGTGTGGGTGAGGTGCTGATGTGATGCTGGTGTGGATGAAATGCTGACGTAGGTAATGTGTTGGCGTGGGTGAGGTGCTGGTGTGGGTGAGGTGCTGGTGTGGGTGAGGTGCTGTCATGGATGAGGTGAGGTGCTGGTTTGGATAAGGTGCTGGCATGTGTGAGAGCCAGGCGTGTACCAATAAAGCATCTGATTCACAAGCGTATAAGGACCCATAACGAGACACAAGGCTCAGTCTCCTCACACCTGCTGTCCATGTTCAACTTACAGAAAATAGGTAACAAGTAGATGACTGCTGTAAAGATTCTAAGACCGAGTTATGCTGATTTATTGCCTACACAAATTTTCTCTCTACTTATTCGTTGCTGCTTAATTCCATCTCGATTTTGCTTATTCGACAAGAATAAGCTCTATCAGCCCATTACTGCGTGACAGTACAATAGCTTTTCTTCCCACTGTGTATCTGTTATATGGATAAAGACATCAGAACACTGCTGATATATTCAAGTTTGCTAAAAAAAAAAAAACACTCGGTCATTGTTTGCAGATATAAACACGTTATCCAACATATATTTGAAGACAGTATTGGAATTGGTCAAATTAACAGTTCATAGTTTCTCGTTGCCTCGAGTAGTTTTATAAACTTTAAAGTTTCAAACAATACTGTCGGTATACCACAGAGCATTTAAGCACAGAAGATAAGGACCAGAAATCTTACTCCTTCAATTTCGTCGCCTCGATGATATTCTGGAGTTAGTTCAGATGAGATCATTTGTTAAAATAGCTTTTTGTATTTTCAGTGTATTTCAATTTGAGAGTCATATAATTACTAATTTTATCATACTATTCAGTGTTTGTAAAACCTATAACAAATGATCTAGAGAACATGATGCTTATTGCCAAGACCTCTTCAAGGGAGGCTCCTTGGTACGGTGAAGAGGCTCTTGGTCTGAGGAATTAGACCTTTTGGTCTCCTTCCTCAGACCGAACCTAATTACCCCCAATCCTCCCTCCCTATCCCATCCCCCATCCCCCATTTTTTTCCTTTCCTCCTCCTCCTCCTCCCCGTCCTTCCCCTATTCCATTCCTATTTCCAGCCTTTGGGATTCTTCCCACAGGCTCTCTAGTTCTTAGGCAAGGGGAAGGGCACCGAGGTCCATCCCATTCCGTTGAGGCCCTTGGCGGTGGTGTAGTTTGCCGTGGAATCTGGATCACCTGGGGATGTCCCGATCCCTCTCCAGTCTCCCAGGGGGGTGGCTTTGGGTGTCTTTAGGGTGACGGGTGTATCTCTGGAGGCTACCTTTCGGATTCCAGGGGGTGTTGGCCAAAGGAGGTATGCTTTGTGGTGGGTGTCCGGCAACCCTCTCTTTTGTCCACCGAGGTGCCTAGGCTGATAAGAGGTTGCTATCTCGGATTGCTGGTTTACTTGCATGAAGGGTAGGGTATGGCACGGGTTCCATGCTGCATCTGCACTACTTGCGGTGCTGAGGTCCTCTTGGGCTCGAAGGGAGATTTACGTCCCTTTCATTCCTCCTATGAGTTATTCCTCCATGTTCCCCCCTTTTTTATTCTTTTTTTTTATTTTCTTTCCTTTTATTTCTAAAAAACAAAAAAGAAAAGGAGTGACCTAACTATGGAGTGCCTAACCCATGAACCTGCTCCCCCCATTCTCCTTTCTGATACCACACCCTGTTCTGACCCTGTCTCGTTTTTTGACCACTCTTTGGACACTTCTAATGCCCCTGTACCTCTTGCTGATGCCGTTATGTCACCCGCTTCAGGCACCCGGGTTTGACTGACTCCTTCGATACGTCCGACCTCCGCTCTTTGACTATGCTTCCGGCTTCTCCCTGTACAGTGCCGCAATTTTTTAATCGCCAGCTAGTCCCACTTCAGACCAACTCTGGTCCTACACCTAAACGCCCACGACAATTAGCTGATGATACTTCTTCACTTCTTTCTCGTTCTACTCAGAAAAAACTGGCAAGTCATGCACTCCCTTTCCACGCTGTTTCAAAATACACAATGGACAAAGCTTTACTTTACGACTGACTTCCTCTACTGCCTATCTTTCTGACCATCATATTGGCAAGGCACTCCTACACCATGTTTTAGAAATATATCCTTTCATGATCTAAAGAGCGGTACATGCATCATCACTCTCCAGAATGCTAACCAAGCTCACGATCTTTCTCTTCTTTCAAGTATCGATAATATTCCTGTAACTACTGAAAAACATCATTCCCTCAGTTCTTGTAGTGGTACTGTTATTCTGCCCCATACCATTGTCCAACAGAATTTCCAGACATGTGGTGATGACATTCTGGAAAAGCTGGAACTCCAAGACCTCCCAATCCTCAAAGTAGACACTAGTGTCCTCCCTGCCCACGGGCGGAGACGATACCCTTGCAATGTAGCTCGATTAACTTTCGACTGCCGTGACCTCCCATCCTCTGTTTATATAGCAGGACATCGTTTACAAGTTCGAAAGATGATCCTTACACCGCAACAGTGTAGAAATTGCTGGCGTTTTGGCCATCCAGCAAGTCCATAGCCGAATGCCCAGTCTGGTGCTGACGACCATACCAATACATCTTGTAGTCTCCCTCCCTCTTGCCTTGTCATGAGGCTCACCCATCTTACTCTCGCCATTGCCAAGTTTACTTAAATGAGCGAGAAATCCGTTGTCTCAAAGAGGCAGAAGTTTCCCCTATGCTATGGCAGTCTCTCATCTATGCCTCCAAGGGAGACTCCCGTATTTCTTATTCTCGTGTTTCTGAACGTCCCCCTACCTCTGGGGTGGGGGGACGTTCAGTAACTCCTGTCTCTAATTCTTTTGCTGTCCTGGACTCAGATGTCCCTACCTTAACACCTTAGTCTGTTCTCACTTCTTCATGTCACAATTTCTGATGTCCACAAGACCTTGTACAACACCTCCTCCCCATCGCCCCTCTACTTCTCAGAAGTCCAAACAAATCCCCATTGCTCAAATCTCTTTTAACCCCTCCTTCCCTTCTTCTGCCTCCACATTTTGTCTTTCCAGTCTCTGTACCTGGTTCTTCACCTCTAACTAGCTCTGTTACAAGTGTGGAGGTTCACTCTCCTCCTCGTACTGTACCTTCCTCCCCTGTCCCCTCCCAAGTTTCTTCCTCTTCTGCCCCCTCCCAGGTTCCTTCCTCTTCTCTCCCTTCCCACACTACTCTGTTTCTTCTACCCTTTCACCCCCCTCTACTTTGGTACAGTCCATTGTCATCCCAATCTTTACTCACCCTCCTCCTTCCATCTCCAATATTGTCTCCCATATAACATCCTTGTTTTCCAAAACACTTGAAGTTACCTCAGAACATATTGACGAGACTAGACCATCGATGGACACCGATCCACCTCCTGTTACTCCTCTTCCCTCTCCTCCATCTGCATAACTCCTTTCTTCGCAGAGTCCCATTCCTTCGCTGCTTGAACGTTTTCCGCTGCCACCACATGTGGACTTTTCTAACTCTTCTAGTCCATAGATACCTTTACCTGCAGATTTCTTGCATCTTTCTCGTTACCAATCATGGCTTATTTACAGTGGATTATCCGTGGCCTCAGAGGTCACCGGGGTGAGCTTCAGATGTTGCTTTTCCAGTTTTTCCCTGTTGGGGTTTGTTTACAAGAATCCAAATTACACTCCGATTTTATCCATCCCATCTCAGGCTATGATTTAGTGTATTCATTGGATCCTTTTTCCGATGGAACCTTTAATGAAAGTGCCTATCTTATGTGCACTGATATTCCATACCATCAGCTCTTTGTTCATATTTCGCTGCATTACACTGCAGCCCATGTCCACTTGAATAAGTGGTATGCAATCTGTTCTTTGCATATCTCTCCTTCTCGGACATTATCTCTCCCGGATGTTGCCTTTCTAGTTTCGTCCTTACCGCCACCACTTCTGTTACTTGGTGATTTTAATGCCCACCATTTCCTCCCGCATCATTTAGTTAGAAGCTTTTCTTGCTTCTCACCGCCTACATGTTTTAAATACGGGTACTCCCACCCATTTTGATCCTCGTACTCACACTCTTTTGCATTGATCTCTCGGTCTGCTCTTCTTCAACTGTCCTAGACTTCACCTGGTCTGTCCTCCCAGACCTGCATGACAGCGATCATTTTCCAATCATCCTTACTTCGCCTTCATATTCCCCACCTCCTCGTAGCCCACGCTGGCAGTTTGACCGGGCGAGTTGGGCCTTTTACACGCGTCTAACTGCTTTTAATGAGGCTCCTTCCTCGTCTTCCATTGATGAGATTTTACTCCTCTTCTCGACCTCAGTCTTAACTGCAGCTTCACATTCTATACCCCTAACCTCGAGCAAGCATTCTCAGAAGTGCATGCCTTGGTGGTCTCCTGCTTGTGCTCGGGCAGTACGTTTGAAACGCGCTGCATGGGGCAGGTACCAGAACAGCAGAACCACAGAGAGACTCCTTGATTTTAAGCAGAAGACAACAGTCGCTCGCCGTGTCATCCGTGACGCTAAACACACTTGTTGGCGGGATTATGTTTCTACCATCATTTTGACTTCCTCTATGAGTGCAGTCTGGAAAAAATACGAAAACTGAGTGATAAATACCCCCCCGACCCAGCTCCTATTCTTCAGGTTGCCAGTGTCGATGTAGCAGACCCTCTTGACGTTGCTACTGAAATTGGTAATCATCTGGTCCCTGTTTTTCAGGAGCTTCATCTATGCCCCTCGTTTCTTTCCTCAGTTTGCCAGGAGTTAGAGCCCTTAGATTTTTCTTCTATCAGAGAAGAATCCTCTAACGTGCCTTTTACTCTTCTGGAACTGGAGGCAACACTCTCCGCTTGCTGATCATCAGCAGCTGGGCCTGACGGCATTCATGTTCGTATGCTACAGCATTTACATCAGTCAGTCCATGCAGTCCTCTTACAATTATTTAATCTTATTTGGTCACAAGGAGTTCTTCCCCAGCTGTGGAAATCTGCTATTGTTCTACCTTTCCACAAACCGGGTACTACGGGGCATGATGCCTCCCACTATCGTCCCATTGTTCTTACCAGTGCAGTTTGCAAGATGATAGAACGTCTGGTAAATAGACGTTTGATGTGGTATTTAGAGACTCTCAGTAGTCTATCCACTAGTCATTATGGCTTTTGTAAGAGCCGTTCTACCATTGATCCCTTACTACCCTGGGATACATATGTTCGTAATGCCTATACCAATAACCACTCGGTTATTGCCATCTTTTTTGACCTTGAGAAGGCATATGACACAACTTGGAGGTATAATGTATTGGCCTAGGCTCACTCCTTAGGCCTTCGAGGCAATCAACCATTGTTCCTTAAGAACGTTTTAACTGAAAGACATTTCTGTGTCTGGGTTAATAACATACTTTCCCCGGACTTTACCCAAGCTGAAGATGTTCCCCAGGGATGTGTTCTGAGCACAACACTTTTTCTTCTTGCTATAAATGATCTGGCATCTATTCTTCCCTCCAATATTTGGTCATCGCTCTATGTTGATGACTGCTATAGCTTGTGCAGGTGCTGACTGTCACCTCATTGCAGTTTCTCTCCAGCATGCGTTCGACCGTGTTTCCAATTGGGCCACCACTCATGGGTTTAAATTTTCGAGTAATAAATCTCACCATATTACTTTCACTAGACGTTCAGTTGTCTCTGATCATCCGTTGTACCTATATGGCTTGCGTATCCCAGAACATGATACGGTCAGATTTCTAGGCCTTCTGTTTGACCGTAGGTTATCCTGGAAACCTCACATTACCTCTCTGAAGACAACTTGTCACAGCCGGCTGAACCTCCTTAAAACCCTCGCTCATCTTTCATGGGGGTTGATCGTAGAGCTCTCTTTCACCTACTTTCAGCCTTAATTTTATCGAAACTCGATTATGGCGACCAGATCTATTTGATAGCTTCTCCTGCTACTCCCTCTAGCCTTAATCCCATCCATCACCAGGGATTACGTTTATGCCTCGGTGTTTTTCACTCATCACCAGTTGAGAGCCTCCTTGTCCGATCGCCGTGATGCTCATTGCCTTCGCTATTATGTTCGCTCCCATGACCTCCACTATCCTTCCATATATAGGATAGTCACTGATGTTAGTAGACATTATTTGTTCATCGCCCCTGTTTACTCCGTCCCCTTTCTCTTCACCTACATTTGTTCTTGTCTTCCCTTCACTTACCACCTTTCTATGTTCATGTGGCATCTCACTTTTCCCTACCCCTTTGGGAAGTTCCAGCTGTTCGTGTCTGTTCTTTTCCACCTGCCATGAGTGAAAGCCCAACTACCTACTGTAGCTTCCTGCTCTCTATTTCCTGACCACTTCCGCTCTCATTCTTATGCCATCACAGTGTACACCGATGGTTCTAAGTCTTCTGACGGCATCTGATTCTCAGCAGTGTTTCCAGACAGTGTCATGCGAGGGCATTTATTATCCTCGGCTAGCATTTTTACGGCTGAATTGTATGCCATTCTTGAGCACTTATCCTTATTGCATCTATGCCTGTGTCACCATTTGTAATCATTTCAGGCTCCCTTAGTGCTTTACAGGCTATACGAAAATTTGATACACTTCATCCCCTAGTTCTTCGTATCCAACTTTAGTTATGCTGTATATCTAGCAAGCACAAAAATATTGTTTTTTATTGGGTCTCTGGTCATGTTGACGTACAAGGTAATGAACAGGCAGATTCTGCTGTGCAGTCAGCTGTACATGACCTCCCAGTTTCATATAGAGGTGTTCCATTCATGGACTATTTTGCTGCAATTGCTACCTACCTTTGCACCCGTTGGTAACAACGTTGGTCTGATCTGCTCCATAACAAACTTCATTCTAATAAACCGAGTATAGGTTTCTGGCCATCATCTTGTCATCAATGTCGAGGTTGGGAGACTACTCTCTCCTGTCTTCGCATCGGCCACACTCATCTTACTCACAGGTATCTCATGGAGAGGCGCCCTGTTCCTCTCTGTGAGAATTGTCAGGTTCCAGTTTCTGTTAGCTACATTCTGTTGGACTGCCCACTCTATGAATGAGCACGAAGAATTTACCTCCAACGTTGTCTCCGTTCTGCTGCCCTTACTTTACCTTCCCTTCTTGCTGATGGACCCTCCTTTAATCCAGACTCTCTCATTGACTTTTTGACAGCAACTGATTTACTACACAAACTCTGATGATGATGATGCCTCTAGTACTCTTCTCAGTCCTTTCTACCTCATTGTCTTGCTACCCTCTACCCCTGCACTATCTACTGCCCCACTGTACTCCATAACCTAATAATCATTTCTCTCGCTCTTGCTACCCAATACCCTTGCATCCTTCCCCTGCCCTGCTGTGCTGTATAACCCTTGCGGTTTAGTGCTTCTTTTTTTTATTTCAATAATTATTGTCAAGAATGCTTAAAAATTAAGCCACTAGGCGACAAATTTATCTAACTAGAAGACATTTAAATTATTCAATAACATAAGATACTCAGAATTTACACCATTGTTCTTAGGCAGTCATATATTTCCAACTCCTTGTCTTTGCAGACATCCAAATATGGGAAGTATCCCTTCCCTCCTTCTCATTAAGGCTATCACTGCCCTATACTTAGTAATCGGGTCCTAACTTCTCTGTTTGATAACATTGTTGTCTCCGGCATTAAGACAATTAAGAGGATTGGTTCCATTTTCCTTCATGATGTTGTCAAGTTGGCTAACGATATCCTGCTTCTCAGCTCCATAAAAGCAGAGCCTCTGATTCATATTACTTTTATCTTTTAAACATTAAACCATGCACATAAATTTAATCTGTCCCCAACAAGAACAATATTCATTCCTTCACTAGTGGCATTCATCGTGACATTCTCGATAGTCCATATTCAGAGTAAAACCGGGACGAAATTAACAGTTTCAACTGCAGTTCTTTTTTTTATTGTCTGCTTGAAATCAATCAGCTTCAACGGGCACGATCTCATTGTACCTTTGTCTGAAGGTACTAAATAACAAAAAAGCACAATACCGTGACTGGAACAATACACAAATAACCCGCACATAGAGAGGGGAGCTTAGGACGACGTATCAGTCCGACTTGTGACTATTTGACTATTTACAAAGTCACACCAATAGAATGGAGAGGAGGAGGCAGTATATATTTGCCAGCAGACAGGGGAGAGGTAGTAGGAAAGGAAGTAGAGAGCTAGTTGTAGAGGTAGAGTCAAATACCAAGAAAGAGAAGCACTGACAGGGAGATAGGAGCCTACAAAGGTTAGGAACAAAAACACAGAGGGAGGACCAAACTCCAAAGGCAGAAGAAAGAAAACACCAAAAAGGAGGAGGAAAGGGGAAGAGGGAGAAGGAGAAAAAAGAATCAGGTTGTCACGGATGTTCTGAAGTTTGGAGCATTTTACAATGTAGTGGGAAAGGAAGGCATCTACAGAGACAAAGCCAGGACTAAGATTCATACAAGGAAAGTTGTGTATAAGGGAGGATTCAACCAGACAGCGACTGTGAAAGAAGTAGGGTAGACAGTTTTAGCAGGAGACCAGTCAGTAGGATGATTGTGATCTCTGCCACAACAGAAAAGAGCATTGTTGGTGTCGGCAAGCCTAACACTACTTTTGTGCTCCCTGAGTCTGTCACAGAGGCCATCCATTATAATCCATCATGCAATCAGAGAAAAATCTGAGCAGGTCTTCATTTGACGAATGTCAACTGAGAACTGAGCAACACAGGGTATTTGAGAACTAAACTGAATGTTGCTATACCTGCTAAGTCACTGAAGTCATACACTTGCCGTGAGAAACATAATGAACTCGGTTTTACTCATCTTGTGAATTCTGGTTCACAAAAAAGAACGACATACCCTTGATGCGTCTTGAATCTGTTTATCAAAGAGTGATATCCAATCCATTTAAATACTGAAAAATGCAAATGGAAACGTTCAAATCTATGAACTTCCATATAGGAATTATGAATACGAATTATAACTACTGACACATCCAAAGACCAAACTGGAACATATAGGAAAAAATAAAAGTTGTGATTGCAATATGCGAGAAGTTAAGATCTGACATAAAAAAAATAAACTATTAACTTGTCAAGTTAAGAAAGGATCAAGACAAAAAGATCCACGATTCTTGTTGAATACTCTATTTCACATGTTCATAAACAAATAAAATTCAATAATATTTTCAATAAAATTAAGAACAAACAAAAGCTTTTGCCGACTGATGGATGATACGATGTGAAGCCGTGACCAGATGTTGCATTACAGGACGAGGAACTTAAAGTTCTGTACGTGATTCGTGCAGTGTTACTGTACTACAAGTAGTACACGTGTTTGAGTCATGTAATTTGAGTCACTCTAGGCAAAGAACTCTATAGCACTCCCTGATTTAGCGGTGAACAGAGAGAGAGAGAGAGAGAGAGAGAGGAGAGAGAGAGAGAGAGAGAGAGAGAGAGAGAGAGAGAGAGAGAGAGAGAGAGAGAGAGAGAGAGAGAGAGAGAGAGAGGGGGAGAGGGAGAGGGAGAGAGGCAGGCAGGCTATTTATTATTAATAAACAATAATACTAATACTGAATTCTTTACAGGTTTTTCAGACGTTTAATACTGTTAAGTACTACGTGGTCGTTGGTTATGGGTTCCCCTTCTTGTTAGTGTCCATCACGTTGTTCGCCACTCAGGGTCGAGGCTACGGCACCCAGACAGCGTGAGTCCTTCATGTAAATTATTATATAATCTTTCTTACCAAACGATGAAAATATACATCTTATTTCTCACGCTAATTATTTTGATATATTTTAACTATAGATGAATAATTAAAAACACACACCACACACACACACACACACACACACACACACACACACCACACACCACACACACACACACACACACACAACACACCACACACACACACACCACACACACACACACACACCACACACACCCACACACACACACACACACACACACACACACACACACACACACACACACACACACACACACCACACACACCACACACACACACACACACACACACACCACACACACACACCACACACACACACACCCACACACACACACACACACACCACACACACACACCACACACACACACACCACACACACACACACCACACACACACCACACACACACCACACACACCCACACACACACCCACACACACCACACACACACACACACACACCACACACACACACACACACACACCACACACACACACACACACACCACACACCACACACACACCACACACACACACCACAACACACACCCACACACACACACACACACACACCACACACACACACACCACACACACCACACACACACACACCACACACACACACACACACCACACACACACCACACACACACACACACACACACCACACACACACCACACACACACACCACACACACACACACCACAACACACACACACACACCACCACACACACACCACACACACAACACACACACACACCACACACACACCACACACACACACACACCACACACACACCACACACACACACACCACCACACACCCCACACACACACACACACACACCACACACACACCCCACACCCCACACCACCACACACACACCACACACACACCACCACACACACACACCACACAACACACACCACACACACACACACACACACACCACACCCACACACACACACCACACACACACCACACACACACACACACACACACCACACACACACCACACAAAACACACACACACACACACACACAACACCACACACACACAAAACCCAAAACACACACACACACAAAAGGAGAGGTGCAAAAACTGGAGGACCAAGCAGGGATAACAGGGAAGGCACTACAATGGATCAGGGAATACTTGTCAGGAAGACAGCAGCGAGTCATGGTACGTGGCGAGGTGTCAGAGTGGGCACCTGTGACCAGCGGGGTCCCGCAGGGGTCAGTCCTAGGACCAGTGTTGTTTCTGGTATTTGTGAACGACATGACGGAAGGAATAGACTCTGAGGTGTCCCTGTTTGCAGATGACGTGAAGTTGATGAGAAGAATTCACTTGATCGAAGACCAGGCAGAACTACAAAGGGATCTGGACAGGCTGAAGACCTGGTCCAGCAATTGGCTCCTGGAGTTCAATCCCACCAAGTGCAAAGTCATGAAGATTGGGGAAGGCAAAGAAGGCCGCAGACGGAGTACAGTCTAGGGGGTCAGAGACTACAAACCTCACTCAAGGAAAAAGATCTTGGGGTGAGTATAACACCAGGCACATCTCCTGAAGCGCACATCAACCAAATAACTGCTGCAGCATATGGGCGCCTAGCAAACCTCAGAACAGCATTCCGACATCTTAATAAGGAATCATTCAGGACCCTGTACACACGTGTACGTTAGGCCCATATTGGAGTATGCGACACCAGTTTGGAACCCACACCTAGCCAAGCACGTGAAGAAACTAGAGAAAGTGCAAAGGTTTGCAACAAGACTAGTCCCAGAGCTAAGAGGTATGTCCTACGAGGAGAGGTTAAGGGAAATCAACCTGACGACACTGGAGGACAGGAGAGATAGGGGGGACATGATAACGACATACAAAATACTGAGAGGAATTGACAAGGTGGACAAAGACAGGATGTTCCAGAGATTGGACACAGTAACAAGGGGACACAGTTGGAAGCTGAAGATACAGATGAATCACAGGGATGTTAGGAAGTATTTCTTCAGCCACAGAGTAGTCAGTAAGTGGAATAGTTTGGGAAGCGATGTAGTGGAGGCAGGATCCATACATAGCTTTAAGCAGAGGTATGATAAAGCTCACGGCTCAGGGAGAGTGACCTAGTAGCGATCAGTGAAGAGGCGGGGCCAGGAGCTCGGACTCGACCCCCGCAACCTCAACTAGGTGAGTACAACTAGGTGAGTACAGGGCAAAGCTCCTGATCATGGGTGACTTTAACCACAAGGAGATCGGTTGGGAGAACTTGGACCCGCATGGGGGCCAAGATACATGGAGGGCTAAGATGATGGAGGTGGTACTGGAAAACTAAATGTAACAACACGTAAGGGACACTACAAGAGAGAGAGGAGAGGATGAACCAGCAAGACTGGACTTAGTATTCACCTTGAGTAGTGCAGATATCGAGGACATCACATATGAAAGACCCCTTGGGGCCAGTGACCATGTGGTTTTAAGCTTCGAATACACAGTAGAGCTACAAGTGGAGGGAGAAGCAGGAAGGCCACGCCGAATGAAGCCAAACTACAAGAAAGGGGACTACACAGGAATGAGGAACTTCCTGAACGGGGTTCAGTGGGACAGAGAACTGGCAGGGAAGCCAGTTAATGAGATGATGGAATATGTAGCAACAAAATGCAAGGAGGCTGAGGAGAGGTTTGTACCCAAGGGTAAGAGGAATAATGAAAAAGCCAGGATGAGCCCATGGTTTACCCAAAGGTGCAGGGAGGCAAAAACCAAGTGTGCTAGGGAATGGAAGAAATATAGAAGGCAAGGGACCCAGGAGAATAAGGAGAGCAGTCGTAGAGCCAGAAACGAATATGCACAGATGAGAAGGGAGGCCCAAAGACAATATGAAAATGACATAGAAGCGAAAGCCAAATCTGACCCGAAACTGTTGTACAGCCACATCAGGAGGAAAACAACAGTCAAGGACAAGGTAATCAGGCTAAGGAAGGAAGGAGGAGAGACAACAAGAAATGACCGTGAAGTATGTGAGGAACTAAACAAGAGATTCAAAGAAGTGTTCATCAGAGGAGACAGAAGGGCTCCAGAAAGACGGAGAGATGGGGCACACCACCATGTGCTGGACACAGTGCACACAACCGAGGAAGAAGAGAAGAGGCTTCTGAGTGAGCTAGATACCTTCAAAGGCAATGGGGCCAGATAACATCTCCCCATGGGTATTGAGAGAGGGAGCAGAGGCGCTATGTGTACCCCTAACAACAATATTCAATACATCTATCGAAACAGGGAGATTGCCTGAGGCATGGAAGACAGCAAATGTAGTCCCAATCTTTAAAAAGGAGACAGACATGAAGCATTAAACTACAGACCAGTGTCACTGACATGTATAGTATGCAAATCATGGAGAAGATTATCAGGAGAAGAGTGGTGGAACACCTAGAAAGGAATGATCTCATCAACAGCAGCCAACATGGTTTCAGGGACGGGAAATCCTGTGTCACAAACCTACTGGAGTTCTATGACATGGTGACAGCAGTAAGACAAGAGAGAGAGGGGTGGGTGGTTGCAATATTCTTGGACTGCAAGAAGGCGTTTGACACAGTTCCACACAAGACATTGGTGCAAAAACTGGAGGACCAATCAGGGATAACAGGGAAGGCACTACAATGGATCAGGAATACTTGTCAGGAAGACAGCAGCGAGTTATGGTACGTGGCGAGGTGTCAGAGTGGGCACCTGTGACCAGCGGGGTCCCACAGGGGTCAGTCCTAGGACCATGCTGTTTTCTGGTATTTGTGAACGACATGACGGAAGGAATAGACTCTGAGGTGTCCCTGTTTGCAGATGACGTGAAGTTGATGAGAAGAATTCACTCGATCGAAGACCAGGCAGAACTACAAAGGGATCTGGACAGGCTGCAGACCTGGTCCAGCAATTGGCTCCTGGAGTTCAATCCCACCAAGTGCAAGGTCATGAAGATTGGGGAAGGGTAAAGAAGACCGCAGACGGAGTACAGTCTAGGGGGCCAGAGACTACAAACCTCACTCAAGGAAAAAGATCTTGGGGTGAGTATAATACCAAGCACATCTCCTGAAGCGCACATCAATCAAATAACTGCTGCAGCATATGGGCGCCTAGCAAACCTCAGAACAGCATTCCGACATCTTAATAAGGAATCGTTCAGGACCCTGTACACCGTGACGTTAGGCCCATATTGGAGTATGCGGCACCAGTTTGGAACCTACACC
>NC_069469.1:7305814-7315814 GCF_026875155.1 Cherax quadricarinatus | reverse complement strand
CCTCTCGTAGATCAAGAATATGCAAACCACCCATACCTGTCTCTTCTCTCTTATTTTTGTCACTTTATCATAGATTTCCAGCAATTTAGTAAGACTAGTTTTGCACCTCTAAACCGGAGCTGATTACTACTAATGAAGTCACTTCCGTCCAAGTGTTCTTCTACTCTCCTTCTGATTTATCTTCTCAATTATCTTAAACAGCATTCGTGTCTTTAGTTCAGTGATGCCTCTCTTCTTCAATATTGGGAAGGTATTCGCTGTTTCTTATATTTCTGGCAATAGTACAGTTTTCAGTGACTAGTAGATCCTCGTAGTGACTCGCACACTGCTTCTGCTCCAGCTCACTTAAAAGTTTTTAATCTATTACGCTGTTGTGTATATGTTTTCCATTGCCCGTCGGTGTACCCGTTGCTCTAAATCATCTGGTATTTCCCGTTTCCATTGAGAACATCTCTTTAAATCGTTTGTTCAATACCTCGGTCTTCTTTTTCGCTACATGTGAGTTATTCTACTTCCTTCTTCAGTCAAATTGCCTTGTCTTTTACTGTCATTTTTCTTCTAAAGTGCAGAAGGTTAGCTTTATTGGACGTTGTTTGTCATCGAGTACCTACCAGTTGTCTGAAAAATTTCATCTCGTGAGCCGCTTAATGAGATTTTTATTCACCCATAGTAGTGTTTTTAGCATACTTCATAAGCTCCTCTTTTTGCTATATTACACCTTTCCCCAGTTTCCTCCTGAAGTGAATTGATTATTTTTCTATTCCTCATCCAATTTGTTTTTAAATAATTTATCATCATATCTAAGAGCACAACTCACCTCCTACACTCACCTTTCTCCTCCAGTTTACCTGCTCCTCAAATTTACCATTTTCTTGTTGGGCTATTTGTGTGTACTCACCTATGTGTCTCCAGGGGTCGGGTCCCAGGTTTTGACTCCGCCTCTCAACTTGCCACTTGCCACTCATTCTCAGCTGCTTTTATAGCAATGTACGGATTCTGAGTGTGTGTGTGTGTGTGTGTGTGTGTGTGTGTGTGTGTGTGTGTGTGTGTGTGTGTGTGTGTGTGTGTGTGTGTGTGTGTGTGTGTACTCATCAATATGTACTCACCTATATGTGGTTGTTGGAGTCAATCTATAGGTGGCCTCAGCCTCTTCGCTGGTCGCTGCTAGGTCCACTCTCTCGTTGCTCCAAGAGCTTCATTGTAACTTTCCATTTCCTTCACTCTTCAGATTGTTCCACTTCCTGAAAACTCTGTGACTGAATAAATACTTCCTAACTTCCTTATGACTCATCCGAAGTTTCAACTTCCAGTTCCTGAGTCCCATCTCAGCAATATTCTGTCCCTTTCCACCTTGTCAATTCTTCTCTGTATTTTAAACGCCATTATCATGTCACCCCTATCTCTCTAATCCTCCAGTGTCGTCAGTTTGAGCTCCCTTAATGTCTCCTAATAGCACATGCCACTTTGTTTCAGGTTTAGTCTTGTTGCACACTCTTGCAATTTCTCTAATTTCTTGACTTGCTTGACGAAGTGTGGGTTCCATACTGGTGCTGCATACTCCAACATGGTCTGTCGGACACTGTGTACATGTTGTAAATGACTCATTACTTAGATGTCGAAACGTTGTTCTTAGGTTTGCCAGGCGCCCATATGCTGCAGCAGTTATTTGGTTGATGTGCGCCTCAAGGAATATGCTCTGTATGATACTCAGGCAAATATCCTTTTCTGTGAGTGAGGTTGTAGCCTTTGACCCCCAAGCCATCTGTGGTCTTCTTTGTCCTTCCCAAGCTTCGTGACTTTGCACTAGGTGGGGTTAAAATTCAGGAGTTATTTGTCGGACCAGGTTTACTGCCTATCCAGATCCCTTTGTAGTCTTACCTGATCCTAGTCCACTTGTATTCTCATTAGCTTGACGTTGTCTGCGAAAGGGACACTTCTGAAGCTATCGCTAGTGGCTGGTGGCTAAAGCTCTCGCCTTGCACACGGAGGGCCCGGGTTCGATTCCCGGCGGGGTGGAAACATTTCGATGTGTTTCCTTAACACCTGCTGTCATGTTCACCTAGCAGCAAATAGGTACCCGGGTGTTAGTCGACTGGTGTGTCACATCCTGGGGGACAAGATTGAGGACCCCAGTGGAAATAAGACAGTCCTCGATGACGCACTGACTTTCTTGGGTTATCCTGGGTGGCAAACCCTCCGGGGTTAAAAATCCGAAGAAAATCTTATCTTCCGTCATGTTGTTCACATACATAAGAAAGTGCACCGTCACTAGGACTGAACTTTGTGGAATGCTTCTTAACACATGTTGCTCACCCTGACCCTCGTCACGTACCATCACTTGTTGTTTCCTTCCTGTTAGGTATTCCTTGATCCACTGAGATGCTTTTCCTGCCTGCTCCTCTAGCTTTTGTTGTATAAGTCTCTTGTGCGGTACTGTGTCGAAAGCCTTCTTACAATCCGAGGAAATGCAGTCTTCCCATCCCTTTCTCTCTGACTCACGAAATCGTAATGACACGATTGCAAACAAACCATACCACGGGAGGGGTTTGAACCCGCGGTCAGTCTCAAAACTCCAGACCGTCGCGTTAGCCACTGGACCAGCTAGCTTCAATAAGATTCATCCAACTAGGTATATTTCTACACCATAGGAAGGTTAGCATAGGCACCACTGTGACCACAAATGAGACGGTCTAGAGTTTTGAGACTCTCTGACCGCGGGTTCAAACCCCGCCCGTGGTATGGTTTCCCTTTCTCTCTCTCTCTCCTGCCTAACTTCTATTACCTTGTCGTAGAACTCCAATAGGTTTGTGACACAGAATTACCCATCCCTGAAGCCGTGCTGGTTGTCATGTATGAGCACATTCCTTTCTAGATGCTCCACTACTCTTCTTCTGATAATATTCTGCATTACTATATATACTGTTCATATCTGTGACAAGTTAGTAGTTTAATGCTGCATGTCTGTTACCTTTCTTAAAAATTGGCACTACATTTGCTGTCTTCCACACCTAAGGTAGTTACCCTGTTTCTATAGATTTGTTGAAGATTGTTTTTAGTTGCACCCACAATGCCTCTGCTATTTCTCTCAGGACCGATGGAGAGATGCTGTTTAGGCTTACTACATGCGAGGAATATAGTTCACATAGCAGTTCTTTCACCTCCTCCTTGGTTGTGTAGTGTGTCCAGCACTTGTTGGTGTACCCTACTGCCTCGGTTTGCTGGTAGCATTTTTGTCTCCACTGAGAATACTTCCCTAAATCTCGAGTTGAGCTCCTCACATACTTCATGGTGGTTTCTTGTGGGTTCCCCTCTTTCCTTCCTCAGCCTCACTGCATGGTCCTTGTCTGTTTTCCTCCTGATGTGGCTGTATAACAACTTTGGGTCAGATTTGACTTTCAATAGTAAGTCATTCTCGTGTTGTCGCTGGGCCTCTCTCCTTATCCATGCATATTTATTTATGGCTCTTCGGTTCATCTCCTTATTTTTGTGAGTCCTTTGCCTTCTATACATTTTCCATGATCTAGCACACTGGTTTTGGCCTCTGTACACCTTCGGATGAAACATGGGCTCTCTCTGGTCTTCCCTGGGTACGAACTTCTCCTCTACCTCCCTGCACTTTGTGGCCACTTGGCCATGTGGTTTCTCCCCTTTTCTTCTCGTACTACTTCACTATTGCTAACTGTACTATGTATTCGAAACTCAGGACCACGTGATCACCATTGCCGAGGTTCCTTTCGTATGTAATGTCCTCAATGTAGGAACTACTCAAGGTGAAAACGAGACCCAGCCTTTCTGGTTCATCTTTCTCTCTCTGGTTGTGTCCCTAACATGTTGGTGCATGATGTTTTCACCTGTAACTTAGCCCTCTATAGTTTTGGTCCCCTATGTGGCTCCAGATTTTCCCAGTCTCCTTACGAATAACATCTCCCATGATAAGTAACTTTGCCCTAAGCATGTGGGCTCCTTTGGCAACCTCAGCATATGTGTCTACAATTACTCTGTTACTCTCATCGTATTCTTGTCTTAGCCTCTGCTGTTTGGTGGTGGGTTGTCAGGTCGTTCCAATTTAGCCCACCCAGTTAATTTCTCAGTCCCATGAAATTGACCAAGCGGAAGTCTGGGAGAGACTTGATTGCAGTTATTTGGGTAATTCCATGAATTATTGAAACTAAATGATTTGTCATAGCTTTCCCCAAGCTCATCATTAACCTCAAGATTATTAATTAGTGATTCCTTGCAGAGGCGCAAAGATACGACAGTTTAGATGTCCCTCCAAACTGACAGTATCTCTTCTCATTTCCAGGACTCAAGTCCAGCTAACCGATTTCCCTTACAAGGTTAGGTTAGGTAAGGTTCGTCAGGAAACAGGACAAGTGTTTCCTGACGCGGGTCTTAGTCAGATGATGACCCGCCTTTGGAGCTTTGGTCATCTGATCGAGGCCTTCCACTGGCTTACCGGTCCACTCCTTTAAAAATAATATAATTATATATATATATATATATATATATATATATATATATATATATATATATATATATATATATATATATATATATATATATATATGTATGTATGTATATATATATGTATATGTATGTATATATATGTATATATATGTATGTATATATATGTATATATAGGGTTGATATAGTGTCAGGCAAATGGTAGGTAATTATGTTTGATCTGAGGAAAAGAAGAAACCTTCAATTCCTTGGATCATCTGACCAGTGAAATTAGTGACTGAACTTAATAAATTAAGCTGTTACACACTGGATGTCGCTGTAAGAAACTTTTCAGTATTAAAATTTGAGGATTAACGTGAGTGACTCGACTTTACAGTATGTTGATGTTTATTTCCTCAGGTGTTGGCTGGAGTCTGGAAGACTCATCTGGACCTTCGCTGGACCTCTGTTAATCATACTGCTGGTACGTCATAATGCATATTTTCTGAATATCATATAGAAAAAAAATCAAATACGTTTGTAATATTCACTGGCATCTTACAGTGAATTAGCATTTTATAGATATCAGATTTTGAGGAAAGATCGAGTGAAGAGAAACGAGGAATAGCACTGCTTATCTGAAATCAGTGGCATTTTGAGGAGATGGGATGAATAGACAGAGGGATGCAGATGACTACATAGTAGGTACACCTATTATGTAATATATAACCCTCCACTTAACATCAATAGGCTAAGATTATAATGAAAACAGAACAATGATATATATTAGTTAATGTAGCCAGAACTCACATGAACAGGGCAAGGCAATTGATCAAGGAAGATTTTAACCACAAGGAGACTAACTCGGAGAACCTACAATATAACCATAGGGAAGCTTGAGGCGTGGAGGTCGAAGATGCTGGAGGTAGTAATGGACAATTTCATGTACGAAAATGTTAAGGATAAAACCAGGGAGAGGAGAGGACGAACCAGAAAGGCTGGACCTTCTCTTCAATCTGAATTGTTCTGACATAGAGGGCATTACATATGATAAACCCCTCGGTGCTAACTACCACAGTAACAGTGGAGTAAGAAGCAGCACGAGAAGGATGTGAGAAGCCAAACTTTAGAAGAGACATGAGATGCAGTGGGAAGAAAACTAAGTCGAAAGGCAGGAAATGGGATGATAAGAACAGAGAGAGCCCATGGTTCACCCAGAGGTGTACAAAGGCTAAAGCAAAATGTGCTACATCATGGAAAAAATATAGCAGGCAAAGAACTCGGGAAAACAAGTTGAACACAAGAACAGGAATCAAGAATTCATGGATAAGAAGAAAGGCTCACTGGTAATTTGATAATGACATTTAATGCTTAATTAGGGACCAGTGCCACTGACATGTATAGTATGTAAAGGTATGGAAAAGATTATCAGGAGGAGAGTGCTGAAGCACGGATATAGGGATGGAAAATCAAGTGTGAGAAACCTAATGGAGTTCTTCGACAAGGTAACAGAAGTGAGGCAGAAGA
This sequence comes from Cherax quadricarinatus, assembly GCF_026875155.1. Taxonomy (NCBI): domain Eukaryota; kingdom Metazoa; phylum Arthropoda; class Malacostraca; order Decapoda; family Parastacidae; genus Cherax; species Cherax quadricarinatus. Next base: position 7,309,844 of record NC_069469.1, on the reverse strand, counting down.
GAAATGTAAGGATAGACTGAATTTTCTTGGACACTTTAAGAAGACTTTTGACACAGTACTCTGCAAGAGGAGGAGCAGGCAAGAATATTAGAGTTAGTACTTCACTACGACAAGGTCCTAAACACTACGACAAGGTCCTAAATGCACTAGAAGACAAAAAGAATGAAGATGTAATATACACAGACTTTGCAAAAGCCTTCGACAAGTGTGACCATGGCGTAATAGCGCACAAAATGCGTGCTAAAGGAATAACAGGAAAAGTCGGTCGATGGGTCTATAATTTCCTCACTAACAGAACACAGAGAGTAGTCGTCAACAGAGTAAAATCCGAGGCAGCTACGGTGAAAAGCTCTGTTCCACAAGGCACAGTACTCGCTCCCATCTTGTTCCTCATCCTCATATCCGACATAGACAAGGATGTCAGCCACAGCTCCAGGCAGACATCAACCAAATCTTTCAGTGGGCTGCAGAAAACAATATGAAGTTCAACGATGAGAAATTTCAATTACTCAGATATGGTAAACATGAGGAAATTAAATCTTCATCAGAGTACAAAACAAATTCTGGCCACAAAATAGAGCGAAACACCAACGTCAAAGACCTGGGAGTGATCATGTCGGAGGATCTCACCTTCAAGGACCATAACATTGTATCAATCGCATCTGCTAGAAAAATGACAGGATGGATAATGAGAACCTTCAAAACTAGGGAGGCCAAGCCCATGATGACACTCTTCAGGTCACTTGTTCTATCTAGGCTGGAATATTGCTGCACACTAACAGCACCTTTCAAGGCAGGTGAAATTGCCGACCTAGAAAATGTACAGAGAACTTTCACGGCGCGCATAACGGAGATAAAACACCTCAATTACTGGGAGCGCTTGAGGTTTCTAAACGTGTATTCCCTGGAACGCAGGAGGGAGAGATACATGATTATAAACACCTGGAAAATCCTAGAGGGACTAGTACCGAACTTGCACACGAAAATCACTCACTACGAAAGCAAAAGACTTGGCAGACGATGCACCATCCCCCCAATGAAAAGCAGGGGTGTCACTAGCACGTTAAGAGACCATACAATAAGTGTCAGGGGCCCGAGACTGTTCAACTGCCTCCCAGCACACATAAGGGGGATTACCAACAGACCCCTGGCAGTCTTCAAGCTGGCACTGGACAAGCACCTAAAGTCAGTTCCTGATCAGCCGGGCTGTGGCTCGTACGTTGGTTTGCGTGCAGCCAGCAGCAACAGCCTGGTTGATCAGGGGCTGATCCACCAGGAGGCCTGGTCACAGACCGGGCCGCGGGGGCGTTGACCCCCGAAACTCTCTCCAGGTAAACTCCAGGTAATGGATTTTTCTTGGACTGCAAGAAGGCCTTTGATGCAGTTCCTCACAAGAGTTTAATGCAAAAGCAAGAGGATCAGGCACGCATAACAGGAAAGGCACTGCTATAGATCAGAGAATATCTTACAAGGAATCAACAACGATTCATGGTACGTGACGAGGTGTCAGTTTTTATCTCTCCTGGAAGAGCTATCTTCAAGAGTTTCCCTGTATTCTGTTTATTCTTCCTTCTTGTCTATTTTATTTTGCTCATAACTCGAGAAATCCTCATCCAAATAGCTTCATTTTTTAACATTTGTACACAGCAGAGAGTATGAAATTCTAAGAACAATGAGCGTCTTCACGTCCCCTGTCACCAAAATAACTGAACCTATTTCCAGAATCCTGGAATAACTCCGATAATTTCCAAAATCCTTAGTGGCGAAGCTTCAAACGCTTAGAAAAGGTGCCAAAAAGTACGATGAGGGAGGAAAATGAAATTAAGTGTAGGTACAGATCTGATGATCTTATATGCGAAATAGTGAGAAAAAAAAATATTCCTGTTAAATCCCATCTGAAGTCTGGTTTGCAGCAGCAAATTTCCTGGAATTCGTAACATAACTGGAAAATGACTCTTGTGATCGGCTTCACATTTTCACTAATATTGTGGCTTTCTGAACACGGCTTTCTGAACACGGCTCACACTAACGAATGCTTATGTTACTGACAATGTATTCTTACAAAAATGATAATAACAACAAAGTTAGAACTAATAGGTGTAAATTTGAAGTTTTGTTGAAATAATTAGGAAATATTGAAACGTTGGAATCAGATCAAATACTCGAGAATGGTCTTTTTGATCGGTTTTAAACTGCTACCATTGATGGGCTTTATTAAAACACAGCTTGTGACTCACCTTCAGCTGTGTGTATTTAAATTTGCCAACTTTATTAAGCAAACTGTTTAGCTTGTAATAACTAGTGAATGCCTCTTCTGATCGGCTTCAAACCACAAGTGCTGCTGTATCTTAAGTATTTTTGTATTACATTTGAGTTCCTGTATCAACTTGCTAAGTTTATCAAATTAGTTTTTCAACAAATATCAAAATGAAATATTTTTTCTTATAGGATTGTAGAGAAATTTATATAGAATATGAATATGAAAAGAAATTTAGAAAAAAAATTATAAAACCGCAGATTATCCAGTTGACTTCAAGATTATAACATTCATGCTGTGTGTGTGTGTGTGTGTGTGTGTGTGTGTGTGTGTGTGTGTGTCTGTGTGTGTGTGTGTGTGTGTGTGTGTGTGTGTCTGTGTGTGTGTGTGTCTGTGTGTGTGTGTGTGTGTGTGTGTGTGTGTGTGTGTGTGTGTGTGTGTGTGTCTGTGTGTGTGTGTGTCTGTGTGTGTGTGTGTCTGTGTGTGTGTGTGTCTGTGTGTGTCTGTGTGTGTGTGTGTGTGTCTGTCTGTGTGTGTCTGTCTGTGTGTGTGTGTGTGTGTGTGTGTGTGTGCGCGCCACTGTGTGTGTGTGTGTGTGTGTGTGTGTGTGTCTGTGTGTGTGTGTCTTTGTGTGTATGTGTGTGTGTACTCACCTAATTGTACTCACCTAATTGTGGTTGCAGGGGTCGACACTCAGCTCCTGGCCCCGCCTCTTCACTGATCGCTACTAGGTCCTCTCCCTCTCTGCTTCCTGAGCTTTGTCATACCTCTTCTTAAAACTATGTATGGTTCCTGCCTCCACTACTTCACTTGCTAGGCTATTCCACTTCCTGACGACTCTATGACTGAAGAAATACTTCCTAACGTCCCTGTGACTCGTCTGAGTCTTCAGCTTCCAGTTGTGACCCCTTGTTTCTGTGTCCTCTCTCTGGAACATCCTATCTCTGTCCACCTTGTCTATTCCCCGCAGTATCTTGTATGTCGTTATCATGTCTCCCCTGACCCTTCTGTCCTCCAGTGTCGTCAGTCCGATTTCCCTCAACCTTTCCTCGTACGACATTCCACTGAGCTCTGGGACTAGCCTTGTTGCAAACCTTTGTACTTTCTCTAACTTCTTGACGTGCTTGACCAGGTGTGGGTTCCAGACTGGTGCTGCATACTCCAGTATGGGCCTAGCATACACAGTGTACAGTGTCTTGAACGATTCCTTATTAAGGTATCGGAACGCTATTCTCAGGTTTGCCAGGCGCCCGTAGGCTGCAGCAATTATTTGGTTGATGTGTGCCTCCGGTGACGTGCTCGGTGTTATGGTCACCCCAAAGTCCTTCTCCCTGAGTGAGGTCTGTAGTCTTTATCCACAGCCTATACTCTGTCTGCAGTCTTCTTTGCCCCTCCCCAATCTTCATGACTTTGCATTTGGCAGGGTTGAATTCAAGAAGCCAGTTTCTGGACCACATGTCCAGCCTGTCCAGGTCTCTTTGCAGTCCTGCCTCATCCTCATCCGATTTAATTCTTCTCATCAGCTTCACATCTGCGAATAGGGACACGTCAGAGTCTATTCCTTCCACCATGTCGTTCACATATATCAAAAATAGCACTGGTCCTAGAACTGACCCCTGTGGGACTCTGCTCGTAACAGGCGCCCACTGTGATACCTCTTCACGTACCATGACTCGTTGCTGCCTCCCTGTCAGGTATTCCCTTATCCATTGCAGTGCCCTCCCTTTTACATGCGCCTGATCCTCCAGCTTCTGCACTAATCTCTTGTGGGGA
>NC_069469.1:7298314-7300814 GCF_026875155.1 Cherax quadricarinatus | reverse complement strand
ACACCACCACCAACGAACTCTTCAAGCTCAACAATATGCTTGGCTTTACCTTCCCTGCATCCCCACCTTCTACTGAAATCATAAAATCCACTGCTAATATCACCAGTATCATCGATGCTTCACCGGTACCACAACTTCCTCTCGACACAGAGATGGACCAATCAGAGACCACTTAGACGTCGGCAAACCCCACCAATGAAAGTCCACCACTACCTGCTTCCACCTCCATCACACCTGACCAATCAGAAGCCACGCCTCGGCCTAATGACCAATCACAGGCTTCGCCTCGTCCAACTCAACCTCCAGCCAAGAAAGCCAAAACACAAGAACCTTGGGACGCATCTCTTCGTGCCACGGCCACCGCTACATCACCAACAGAGGGCAGGTTCTTGCCTGGTAGATACTTCTACACAACCAACCAGTATAAGGACACAATGCATACCCAAGAACTTATTCAGCACCCGCAGAACGGAACCGCCAAGTTCACCTGCGACCCAACTCACCCAACCACCACTGAAGACATGATCAGACTACTCACCAAGTACCCCAGCTTTGCCGGACTTTACTACACAAAAAGAAAAAACTCAGGACTCTTCAGAATAGGACTCTTGAAGACGGTACCCTCCTCTAGACGACCATCAATGACCATTCACTGAGAACACAAGTTTCCCCAGCACTTTACTTCCTGCTAAAGCTGGGGTGTGGCTCCAAAACGAACCCTGTAGATGCTAAGCAAGAAGACAATCCCTACTTGGGGAGTCAATGCAAGATAGAAGAAGTCACCCTCCAACCGGAGGGCCCAAGAATGAAGAAAGAAGAAAGAAGATGAACGACACCCCCCACCGGGGAGGCCACTGCCGGGTCACCATCTGGAGAAGACCCGGGCCGGAAGTACCGGCGAATCAACATGAATGAATGAATTGGGCATGTTACCTTACATCTGCTGATCACCTAGCAGTAAGCAGATGCCTGGTGTTAACTGACTATTGTGTGTAGCATCCTGGAAAAAAGATTACCCAATCGATTGATTATAACCACATGTTTGATAAGCTGGGGGGCAAGAAGGATGGATAAGGATGGAACATGCAGGGGGTGGGTGGGGGTGTGAGGAGAGTGGGAAATGAAGTTAAGTGGCCCAACTACTTTGGCGCATGTTAATAAAAGGTGTGTATGTGTGTGTGTTGTGTTATTCATGATGTGATGGGGTATATCACGTCGCCCATCAGAGGCGGTGAATTGGTAGCAGGTACAGCGGCTCAGGAGGCGTGTTGTGGCGCAGGAATCATGTTGTGGCGCCAGAGGCATATTGCCTGGGCTAGTTGTAAGGTGTCTACTGGAGCTGGTGCTCGGCAATGATTCTAAGGCGTAGATTTGTGGTGGGTAATTCCCACTGCTGCTTGCTTAGATGTGAGGTATCCTTAGTAAGGGTGGTATTATCTATCATAAACATTCTTTTATTTCTTCAGGGAGGTCGCTCAGGATCTTTGGTCTTAGGAAGTTCTCCATGTGTATGAAACGTCGAACTCTTTGAGGGACATCCTGTGGGCCCTATGGGGAGAAGAACTGATTATGTAATCAGTGGTGTTTGTTGGCTGCGGGTGTTTTCCTTGTCTGGTACATAGAGTTCTTGCATTGCATGTAGTTGTCGATTCTTTAGTTTGTCAAGCATGACACTTTTTATGTCGATTTCCTGTTGGATGAGTAGTTTTCCATTTCGATTCTGTCCCTCAGTCTGTTGCCAGAAATGTAAGCGCATAACTAAGTATTTTCTGTATACAGAAGGTCCGAAAATAACGTCGTTTGTTCAACGTCGTTTTGTGACATTAGAAATAAAACGAAGTTTTAAAAAGGTTTGACGATGCACAGCGAAGTGTGGTTTCGTTATACGTCATTTTGCCTAAAGTCGCTGTTTTGAAGAACCAATCGATGTCGTTAAGTGAGGACTCACTGTAGTATGTCAATAATGTCAGCTAGATTTCTAATGCTTGTAATATGTACTTGTAGTAATAAAGATTACATTGGTCAACACAATGCATGTCCACATTTTTTCGGAGATTCGAACTAAGGTGTGTGTAAATAACAATCCATCATCCTAACCACTGTGCCATAACTACCCTGAAAGGATTTTTTCCAATCCTCCTCATACTGTAGCTCTGGTGAGTTACAGAGGCCTCCTACGGTGACCCAACTCTCATTTCTAAACAATAATCATTAATCGTAATAAATAATAAATAACGTCACGTTAAACCTCAGTTCACTTAATAGGAGGTTTCCTTAATGCTGCCACGATGCTATGAATTCTTTGTTCCTTTCCAAAGTTCAAAGTAATCAGTGTATCTGAGTAGTATCCATTTCTTTTTTTCTATTCATATTGATCAGTGTAACCTAGTGTGAAAATGTGTAATGTCTGCCTCCTTTTGAGAAGCACTTACTGGCAAGTACTGTTGTATAAGCCACGAGTGGCTTTTACAGCACTTTCATGAGTAAAACTGTGAACCCT
>NC_069469.1:7262413-7297814 GCF_026875155.1 Cherax quadricarinatus | reverse complement strand
CTCAGTCTGGAGAAGAGCATTGTTCCAAAGTCTGAAACAAATGGATTTTGAAGTGACAGGATGGAGCCTTATATAGCGCCAGGAAGTGGGGACGTAGGCACTAGTAGAACGCAGATTGTTGTTAGTAAGACACATATGCAACAGTTAGACAACTTATATTCCGAAACGTTTCGCCTACACAGTAGGCTTCTCTCAGTCGAATACAGAAAATAGGCAGGAACAGTAGAGATGTGAAGACGATGTAATCAGTCCATCACCCTTGTAGTCGTAGAATTTGAGGTTGTCAGTCCCTCGGCCTGGAGAAGTTCAGTTCCATAGTCAGGAACTATCTGAAGATCAAGCGACAGTGCGGAGACTTAAATACTGTCGGAAGGAGAGGTGCATAGTAGTAGTAGTAGTAGTAGTAGTGGTAAGAATGTAACCACTGAGAGGTCATGTCCCTCTCAGATCCAACACTTCTCACTTGAAAAGCTTGTCCAAGGTGTTTTCTGTACCAAGATGCCATGTGTTGCTTGATCTTCAGATAGTTCCTGACTATGGAACTGAACTTCTCCAGGCCGAGGGACTGACAACCTCAAATTCTCCGACTACAAGGGTGATGGACTGATTACATCGTCTTCACATCTCTACTGTTCCTGCCTATTTTCTGTATTCGACTGAAGAAGCCTACTGTGTAGGCGAAACGTTTCGGAATAAAGTTGTCTAACTGTTGCATATGTGTCTTACCTAACAACCTGTCGGTATTGTATACCATTTTGATGTTCATAGAACGCAGATGTTGGGAGGTCAGACACTGCAACACAAGGGTGTCTTGGTACAGACCTGAAATCAACTTCGACAACCTCTACTAGTGAGAACGGCTGGATTTGAGAGGGACCTGACCTCCCAACATCTGCGTTCTACTAGTGGCCTACGTCTCACTTCCTGGCGCTATATAAGGCTCCATCCTGTCACTTCAACTCCATATTGTTTCAGACTTTGGAACAATGCTCTTCTCCAGACTGAGGGACTGACCACCTCAAAACTTTAAGGGTGATGGACTGATTACATCGTCTTCAAGTCTCTTCTGCTTCTATCAACTTTTCTGTACTCGACTGAAGAAGCCTACTGTGTAGGCGAAACGTTTCGAAATAAAGATACCTAACTGTTGCATATGTCTCTTACCTAACAACCTGTCGGTATTTTATACCATTTTAATGTTCGACTTTTATAGTGTTGAGTGTTAATGACTTTTGTTGACAAATTGTTTTACCTTAAAATTATTGAATATCGCATTAGATCTAACACTGTGAAAGTTAAGACACATGTGCAACATCTGGATATCTTTATTGTAGACGTTTCGCCAACCAGTGGCTTTATCCATACAGATTCTAGGACATAATAGGAAGACAGTAGAACTATATACAAAAGATGAGGTAATCAGTCCCTCGGCCTTGGAGTTACTGGAGGGACTGATTACCTCATCTTTTGTATATAGTTCTACTGTCTTCCTATTATGTCCTAGAATCTGTATTGATAAAGCCACTGGTTGGCGAAACGTCTACAATAAAGATATCCAGATGTTGCACATGTGTCTTAACTTTCATATTGTCGGTATTTTATACCTTTCTTGCACAGATCTAACACTGTTTAGTTTTCCTTGTAAACTTTGAGTATCTGTAACTACTGTAAATTGTGTATCAAATTTTATAATGGAGGCTGCCTGATGCTCTTCTTTCTTTCTTCGCAAATTCCTTAATAAAAAGACTAATTTTTGCAGTTTGTAAAGGATGCAATTAGAAGCTTAAATATATACATTAATTTATGCAATATAATATTCACATAAAATTATGGATAAAACTACAAATATTTTTCAGTGTTACACTAAGCTGATTACGAGTGTTTTTGTATTTGCGTAATTTATCGTAAATATGTAAATAATACCTAGTTGTGTCTGTATGTAAAATTACTACAACCGTTCTAGGAATTTTTATTTACGTCGGTGACCTGAACTGTGTGGTATATTGAAGATATTTATTATTTTTTTTATAAAAAGAGCTTTGTCTTCTTGTAAGTATTTGTGCTGCATTAATATTATAATCTGAAGAGAATAGTTTATATTGATAGCACTAAAAGTAACATAAGAAACAAGGAACACTGCAGCAAGCCTACTGGCCCATGCGAGGCAGGTCCAAGTCTCCTACCGCTTAAGCCAATGTACCCAACCTAGTCAGGTCAGGTCACATTCACTTATCTAAGGACATGTATGTGAGTGGTCCAGCCTGAGTCACCTTCCTCGAGCTTCTCTGCCCAGAATGTTGATACAGAGTAGGAATTTTATTGTAATGAATTACAGAAAGGATATCTAATAATAAAATTTTTTTAATACAGTTTAGTAATTTAACCCTCACGAAATTTTAAATTGGTAAACAAATATAAAGATTATACAAAAAATAGGTATACTAATGTACTAAAATGAGTGATTCCCCTTTAAAAATCATTTTAATCTTTTTTAATTAAAGACAGTATATAAAACCCGGGCTCAGTGTCGAACATAAAAAAATTTTACTAGGCTAAATCCCGGGTTAATACAACTAAAATATTTTTTACTTAAACCCCAAATTTTAAACTGTAATGAAAAACGAAAAAACTAATTATCAGCGACCTATTTTAATTTTAAACTCCCGAAAAACACATGAATTTCATTATAATGTGGTAAAATTGTTGAGGTTCCCTTTAAATAAAACAGTAAAATCCCAATAAAAAGGTTGAGTCTTGTGGGTTAAGTCAAAACTGTGAATTTTCAAGAGTGTGATGTGGTTGGTTAAGTCCAGTTTTTAGGTTCCCCAAGGGGGGTTCCCTTGTTTGGGGGGGGCCTTTTTGATCTGGGGAAATTGTATCTTTCTTCATTCCCCTAAATTTAATCTAAAACCCTTTTCTTTTCCCCCCCCTACGCGCTGATAATGAACCCGGGTTTACCCTTTTCCCCATGTAATAATAAAGTGTTCTAGGTTGTAGAGTAAGAAGGTCAAGACAAAGGAAGGCAGTGTTTAAAAATTACCCAGTGCTGGGAAAACGGTGTTTAAAATTTCGAACAGCCTGAGCTTGCTACCTCTGCAGTTCATAGACCCATCCCACGACCCCCTTTGGGGCGGGGGTAATGGCAGCCCAGAGGCCTAGCTTCTCCTACGACCCCCGGAGGGGGGGGGAAATGTGGTAGGCCGGGGACATTGGCCCCAAAAGTGGGAGGTACTGTACCTCCCCCAGGGGAGTTTTAAGTCTCGAGACCCCCCCCAGATGGGGAAAGCCAAGGCCGGGTACCATACTTGGGAAAAAGCCCCGGGCCGGGAGAAAAACCGGCGAAAAAAAAAAAAAAAAAAAAAAAAAAAAAAAAAAATCGAAATCATGTCCATTATTGAACACCACTGCTGGGTCATTTAACAATAGATGAAACGGATTAGGTAAAGGGATTAATGCTTATATACATTGTATATCTTTAAAAGAACTGAATGTAATGCTTTTTCTAAAAATTCCCAAAATTTAAAGTTCGGTATTAATAAATTATACTTCAAAGTACATAATCCTGCTAATAGTTTTCAAACGTTTGTTTAAAAAAAAAAAACTTTGGAAAAAACTAAAGTAAAACTAAGAAGTTGTAAAGTTCCCAGTTTAAGGCACAGTTTGGTTTTTTCTTAAATTCAAAAGTAAATTTAATGTTAATACTTTAATTTAAAGGAAGTTCAAGTTCATTAACATTTAAAATTTTTGTTTAAAAGTTTAAAACCACTTGTTCCGTCGTAGGTTAAAAGTTGAATGGAAGTCAGTACTTTCCTAGATATACCATTCACCAATAAACATCGCTTGATTTTAAATTTTTTTTGGGAAAGTCCCCCTCACACGCTGTGTTAAAAATTAGTGTTACAAAACAATGCAAATTAAAAAAGACTTCAGGGTTTAAAAGATGCCCCTCACACGTTGAAACACCTCTATAATGTGATGATAAAAAACCTTTTTCTGAAAATTCTTTCATGTCCATGTCCAGTGGCTAACGCGCGGTCTGGGGGTTTTGGACTCTCTGAACGCGGGGTTAAATCCCCCCCGGGTATGGTTTTTTTTTTTGCTAGGGTACGAAAAGTCCAGAAAAGAGCACAGACGAGGAAAATAGGCAACTGAAAAACCCAACAAAACCAAATTGGGGGAGATATACATAACTACATTGGGGAAAATTTGGAAGGAATGGTCCCAAATTTCACCCGAAAACACTCCCTACGAAAATAAAAAACTGGGAGGCGATGCAAAAAAGCCCCCAATAAAAAGTAGGGGGGGCCATTGGTAACTAAGAGAAAACACCAAATGTCCCCGGGGCCTAAAACGTTCAACCCCCCATAAGCATTAGGGGAATTGCCAAAAAACCCCCGTGTTCAAGGAGGCTGGACAATACCTAAAGCAGTGCCCCGGAACAGCCGCCTGTGGGTCGTACGTCGGGTGCGTGCGGCCAGCAGTAACAGCCTAGTTGATCAGGCCCCGATCATCGGGAGGCCTGGATGGACCGGCCGCGGGGGGCTTGAACCCGGAATAACCCCGGTATAAGGTAACCGACTACATTATCATGCACCTCCCCCCCGAATCAAAGGATACCCTCAGTAAAAAAGTCGAGGGCTTCTCCACAAGAAAATTCCCAACTAAGATGGATGATCTCCCCCAAGGATAAAATTTCGTAAACCCGAACCTTCACGTCCCCCAAGGACAAAAATAACCCAATTTTGGAAAATATTGAAACATGTCGGCTACAACTAACCTGTAAATTCCAAAAATCCCTTTGAGGGAACCCCCTCAGAAAAAGTAAGTCCCCCAATACCCGAAAGCACCAAATTTCCCCAAGAGCCTTGCAACTACCACCTTCAGCAAGTGCCTTAGAACCTACCTCTTGTACAAAAAACTAGCAATTTTCAAGGGAAAATCCAACCAAAACCCCAACATGAAATATACAGCAGGTAAAATGGTTTAGCGTGGGAATGAGGTATACCCCCTCCTAAAATTTTATATATTTATGAGGAACACTACAAAAACCCCATCGTATTAAAATGCACCAAAATGTTAGGGCCCCTTTACCCTTTTAAAAAAATGGAAAAACAGGAATAAAGGGGGTGTAAATAGATACTGAAAATATCTAACCCAGACAAACCCCAGCAAAGATTTTTTAAGTTGGAAAAATTCAGATTCGGGAAATGATATTAGGAAAGCACTGGTTTGGTAATAGAGTTGTGGATGAATGGAACAACTCCCGAGTACAGTTATAGAGGCTAAAACGTTGTGTAGTTTTAAAAATAGATTAGTTAAATACATAGAAGGTGTGGTGGGTGTGAGTTGGACCTGACTAGCTTGTGCTACTGGGTCAGTTGCCGTGCTCCTTCCTTAAGTGAATGTGACCTGACATGACTAGTTGGGTGCATTGGCCGGTTGGAGACTTGGACCTGCCTCGCATAGCCAGTAGGCCTGCTGCAGTGTTCTTTCATTTCTTATGTTCTTTTTTATCCCACCTCCCCCTTCCCCCACCCTCCCTTTTCCTATATTTCCATCTTACCCATCCTTCTTCCAAAGCTCTGGTAATTCATGTCCATGTCCCATTTTACTGATGGGTGAACAGGGACAGAAGGTGTCTTGTGGAAACACGTCCTAATGCTTTCCAATCGTCCCGGGAATCAACCTCCGGACCTAATGTGTGAGCTGAGTCCGCTGCCAATCGAGCTGCGTTCTATTGTTTTAACCAAGTTGTAAAGAATTTTATGAAACAAAATTTACATCCAGCCTAAGAATTATCACATTAAACCTAGGTATTATTATAACTGGAACAAACAGCCTAGGTAAACACAATACATTTGCTATATAGCTTATAGGATCGTCGCATCAAGCCTGGAATGGCTCTTTCAAAATAACACTGGAGCAAGATTTAAGACGATAATATCAGCAGTGTTAATACTCTCACCTTATATCATTCTAGTATCATTGAATGTTTCCAGATCAGTCGGCTAATTGTACATGGTGCCAGACCAAGAATGAAGAACTTGTATTCCAGAACGGGCAGACATGCAGCCTTACTCTACCCCTAGCCAAGGCTGGCACCACAATCCAACCCATCTGCCCAACCTCCGGTCTCATCACGAATTGGACCTGTTCGTCAGATGGACAATGGCAGCATATGAGGTGAGGCCATAATGTGAGCTTTAGTCACTAGGCATCTTTCTCATAGGATGGCTAATATCATGCTCGTCGCTAGGAAATATGCCCATGGCTAGGTAGTATCAATCCTCGCTTAATTGGAATATCATACTCATGGAATATTATTCTTATGGTCAGTGTATATCATTTTCGTGGTAAGGAATATCATGCTCACAGCAAGGAAATACCATGTTCAAGGTAAGAGAATATCATGCTCGTGGTAAATTAATATCTGTGAAGATTTTTAGCATTCAGTCTACGGAAATCAACAAATAGGTACTAATTACTATCTTGTGCAGAGTGTGTGGTGATGGTTGCTGCAGTGTATGGTGATGGTTGTGTCTGCTGGAGCGTGTGGTGATGGGTGCGTCTCCTGGAGTGTGTGGTGATGAGTGCATCTGCTGGAGTGTGTTTTGATGGGTGTCTGTTGAAGTGTGTGATGAATGTTGCGTCTACAAAAGCTCACTCTACTGCACATTACTTAGCAGTGAGGGCGCTGAGTCGCTTCAGAATGCTGCCATCAACATCTCGGGCGGCCTCATGAGCGTACAAGAGACGTGCGGGGACGACCTCAGGTTCTGCGATGAATATGATAACAATCTTCGTTCATGTCTTGAGGAAGTGAACTCATGCACTGGCGGCGTCTCTGTGTGCCCTCTAAACTTCAAGTCTTGCCCAGGAGCGGTGAACGCCTGTCACAGGGTGGCAGAAAACTGCTGGAAGGAAGCTGATCGAAGAAAGGCACATCTCGTCAATTCAACCGAAGGTATGATATAAATAACAGCATTATTACATTTAGTATCAAGCTTTTCATATTTTGTTGTTATCAGTTTTGACTCTTCCGTTTGCTAGGATGGTGACAACACTCTGCCAGTATTCCCGGTGATAATGTGTTGTCTTCAGCTCTTCCCGTTATCGCTTTATAACAGAAATTATCTTCAAAGTTTATTCTCTATAAGGATTACAATGCTGAGTTTACAGAAATTTGGTTATTGTTTGGTTTACATGTAGTAAAATTGTAATTACAGAGTGTACCACTAGAACGCTTAGCATGGCTAGGCATTTCGGGCATACTTAGTTTTATTCTTAATTGTAAAATATTACAAATTATGAGGTAAGTTGGTATTATGGCTAAGTGACTAAATACTATTTTGTGAGTTTAGCAATGTGAATGCTTTTGTTTTGGCACAGTATATAGTTTCAGTATTGGAGTATCACAGGATTCATTATTTTAAGACTGAGATTAATATTTCTGTTTATGGTCAAAAGAGTGAGCGAGTGTGTGAACCACCAGGTGGTATTCGTGTAGTTAGTTGACGGGGTGTATCAGGGAGATAAGATGTTTTCTAATGGTAGTTTTGAAGGTGATGAATGTGTCTGCAGTTCTAGAGTTCTCAGGTAGGGTATTCCAGATTTTAGGGCCTTTGACATACATTGAATTTTTGTAAAGGTTTAGTCGGACACGGGGAATGTCGTAGAGATGTTTGTTTCTGGTGTTATGCCTGTGGGTTCTGTCACAACTATCAAGAAAGCGTTTAAGGTCAAGGTTGATATTAGAGTTTAAGGCCCTGTAAGATATAGATTGCACAGTAGTAAGTGTGGATGTACTGAACTGGGAGTAAGTTTAGATCTTTGAAGAGTGGGGGGGTGTGCTGCCAGGGAGGGGATTTAGTGATTATTCTTACTGCAGCTTTTTGTTGGGTTATTATTGGCTTTAGGTGTGTTGCTGCAGTTGATCCCCAAGCACAATAGCATAGGTGAGGTATGGATAAATAAGGAGTGTGTATAGTGTGAGAAGGGCATTTTGCGGCACGTAGTATCGTATCTTGGAGAGGATCCCAACCGTTTTGGATACTTTTTTGGCTATATGCTGGATATGGGTGCTGAAATTCAGGTTGTTGTCAAGGTATAAGCCTAGGAATTTTCCCCATTATTTCTGGTAATTAGAGTGTTGTCATCTTAATGTTAATTTGTGCATCTCCTGCTCTGCTACCAAACATAATATAGTAAGTTTTGTCAGTGTTAAGCGTAAGTTTATTGGCTGTCATCCAAGTCGATATTTTAATCAGCTCCTCATTCACAATGGTGTTGAGGGTGGCAAGATTAGGATGAGAGATGACATAAGTCGTGTCATCAGCAAAGAGAATGGGTTTCAGGTGTTGGGATACGTTTGGAAGGTCATTGATGTATATGAGGAAAAGCAGGGACCAAGGACACTTCCTGCGGAACTCCAGTATCAAGTGGCCGTGTTGCTGATGCTGTGTCTTTAATGGTGACGTACTGATACCTATTAGTAATGTAAGATTTGAAATAAGCAAGCGCATGGCCTCTTATACCGTAGTGGTCAAGTTTGTTGAGTAGGATTTCGTGGTTTACTGTGTCAAAAGCTTTTCTTAGGTCAATAAAAATTCCTAGTGGATATTCCTATTTTCCAATGCTGTGTAAAGTAGATCTAGCATTTTTATGATTGCATCATTAGTGCTTTTATTTTTCCTGAATCCAAACTGGCAGGGGTTTGAGTATGTTTTGAGCCGTTATAAATGAATACAGTCTCCTGTGCACGAGTTTCTCAAAGATTTTGGATAGCAATGGTAAGTTTTGATATTGGCCTATAGTTGTTTAAGTCTGTAGGGTCACCACCTTTATGTATTGGTGTAACCCTTGCCATCTTGAGTAGTTTCGGGAAGGTGCTAGTCTCTATTGACTTGTTAAAAAGTAATGAAATAGCATGCGAAAGGACATGGGCCGCTCGCTTGTACAGTAATGGTGGGACATGAGACAGATTCCCCGAGTTATTTTTAAGTGACTTTATGATCTCAATGACTTCCGTGGGCTCAGTTGGTGCAAGATAGAAGGAATTAGGGAAATTTCCATCTAGGTAGTCCCCCGGGATGGGCATTGGTATGTGGGATTTTACTGGCGAGATTAGATCCTATGTTTTGAGAAGAAGTCGTTTATCTTGTTAGCTGTGTCAGTGGGATGTAAGTGGTGTTTCATTAGGTTTAGTTAGGACAATATTCTTGGTTTTTCTCAGTTTGTGGGTCCGTAGAATCTGAGAGAGTGTTTTCCAGGTCTTTTTTATATCTCCTCTAGTGTCTGTGAATCTACTGGAGTAGTATAGTTGTTTGGCTTTTTTTATTACTTTGGTGAGAGCTGATGATAGTGTTTAAGAGTATCTTTGTGTATTAAGCCCTGTCTATATTGCTTTTCATATGGTGTTTTCTTGTCAATGGATTTCAGAATGGTGCTGGTTAGCCATGGGCAACCAAGCCGTTTGTTTGTGATCTGTTTTTTTTTTATAGGACAATGTTTGTTGTATAGTCTAAGTAATTTGTTAAGAAAGATGTCTGTCCATCATCAATACCATTGGCCTTGGAGAATTCTGTAGGCCAATCAACAGTCTCTAGGTCAGCTGTGAACTTCCTTACTGAGGCCTCGTCATGGAGTCTAAATGAGACTTTGTTGTATTCAAGTGGTGGTTTACTAATGTTTGTCAGGAGGAAGGTAGGGTAGTGGTCTGTAGTGCTATCTGTGATTATCCCTGATTTAAGGGGGGCTAGTATATTGGTCCATATGTGGTCTATTATGGTTGCACTTGTCTCAGTGAGCCTGGTTGGTTTAGTTATTGTTGGTATGAGAAGTGTGTTGTTCATATTGTTGATGAAATCAGTTACAGGCTGATCATCTAGTAAGCCAAGGTTGATGTTGAAGTCTCCAGCTAAGAGAAGGTGGTGCTTATTCATTTGTCTGTTTGTTATTAGTGACTTTACTTTCTCACTGAAATTTGGGAAAAGTTTTTCATGTTATGTGCTTATTTTAATTTCTTCTTATTCATTTTTTCTGTCATTTCCAGCATTACGAAGTTCCACTTTAATTTGAATATTTTCTTATTCATACAAGAATTAAATCAAACAATAAATGTAAGTATCGATTTTTTTAATTTTTCTGAGTTCTGGGCCATTGTGTGGGACACAGAGGTCAAGGATGCCTCGAGAATGCCACATTTCAGCAAGTAACTGTTTCAGAAATAATTTATTTTCATTGCACTCTCTTAAGTGTTCATTTAAGTTGTGCTGAATTATACAAGCATTAGCCAGGTTGTCTCCGCTGTGTGCTTATTTGTGTTCCCTCAGCTACTGGTTCAGACTTCTTGATGTTCCGTTCGCATATATCATAGCACAACCTCCACACAGGGTTGAATTCATTCCCATGTTGGTTATACCGCCCTGATCCATCTCTTCTGTTCTATATTTTTTCTTCTTTTTTGCTAGCACATCGGCCGACTCCTATCAAGGCAGGTTGCCCCTAAAAAGAAAAACTTTCACCATCATTCACTCCATCACTGTCTTGCAAGAGGCATGCTCACAACTACAGTTATAAAACTGCAACATTAACACCCCTCCTTCAAAATGCTGGAATACTGCTGTACATTAAAATCTCCGTTCAAGGCAGGTGAAATTGCAGATCTAGAGAATTTTCAGAGAACCTTTACGGTACATAAAAGTTCCGTCGAACACCTCAACTACTGGTAACGCCTGGAAGCACTTGACCTGTACTTACTGGAGCGCAGGCGAAAGAGATATATCATAATCTACACCTGGAAGTCTGGAGAGACTGGTCCCTAATCTGCACACAAAACTCAGTCCCTACGAAAGGAAAAGACTGGGCAGGCGATGTAACGTGCCCCCAGTGAAAAGTAGGGGTGCCACTGGTATGCAATATGTGTCCGGGGCCCAAGACTGTTCAACAGCCTCCTCCACCCATCAGGGAAATTACCAATAGACCCCCGGTTGTCTTCAAGAGGGAGCAGGACAGATACCTAAAGTCAGTGCCAGATAAGCCGGGCTGTGGTTCGTACATTGGACTACGTGCGGCCAGCAGTAACAGACCCTGATCCATCAGGGGGCCTGGTCATGGACCGGGCCGCGGGGGAGTTGATCCTCAGAATGCCCTCTAGGTAGACTCCAGGTAGACCTCCTCCTACTTTCCAAATTACGGGTTCTCTGCATTATATTCACACTACACATTGCCCTCAGACATGACATCTCCACTGCCTCAACATTCACCGCCCATGCCTCACACCCATACAAGAGCGTTGGTATAACTATACTCTCATACATTCCCCTCTTTGCTTTCATGGATAAAGTTCTGTCTCCACAGACTCCTCAACTTTTTCCTCTCGTCAATTCTATGATTCACCTCATCTTTCATAGACCCATCTGCTGACACGTCCACTCCCATATATCTGAATACATTCACCTCCTCCATACTTTTTCCCTCCAAAATAGGTAACGAAAGATTGGATATCAATCCAATATATCGTTACCTATATTTTTGTCCTCATCACCTTACTCTTTCCTATATTCGCTCTCAATTTTCTTCTTTTACATAACCTACCAAACTCATACACCAACCTCTGCAACTTCTCTTTAGAATCCCCCAAAAGTACAGTGTCATCAGCAAAGAGTAACTGTGACAACTCCCACTTTGTGTTAGATTCTTTATCTTTTAACCCCACACCTCTTGCCAGCACAACCCATCTATAAATATATTGAACAACCACGGTGACATCACACATCCTTGTCTAAGGCCTACTTTTACTGGGAAATAATCTCCCTCTATCCTACATACTCTCACCTGAGCCTCACTATCCTCGTAAAAACTTTTCACTCCTTTCAATAACTTATCTCCTATTCCATACATTTGCAACATCTGCCACATCGCCCCCCTATCCACCCTGTCACACACCTTTTCCAAATCCATAAATGCCACAAAAACCTCTTTACCCTTATCTAAAAACTGTTCACCTATGTTTCACTGTAAACACTTGGTCTGCGCACCCTCTACTCTTCCTAAAGCCTCCTTGTTCATCTGCTATCCTGCTCTCCGTCTTACTCTTAATTCTTTCAATAATAACTCTACCATACACTTTACCAGGTATACTCAACATACTTATTCCCCTATAATTTTAACACTCTCTTTTGTCCCCTTTGTCTTTATACAGTGGAACTATGCACAATCTCTGCCAATCTCTAGGTACCTTACCCTCTTCCATACATTTATTAAACAATAGCACCAACCACTCCAAAACTATATCCCCACCTGCTTTTAACATTTCTATCTTTATCCCATCAATCCCAGCTGCCTTACCCCCTTTCATTTTACCTACTGCCTCACAAACTTCCCCCACACTCATAACTGGCTCTTCCTCACTCCTACAAGATGTTATTCCTCCTTGCCCTATACACGAAATCACAGCTTCCCTACCTTCATCAACATTTAACAATTCCTCAAAATATTCCCTCCATCTTCCCAATACCTCTAACTCTCCATTTAATAACTCTCGTCTCCTATTTTTACTGACATATCCATTTGTTCTCTAGGCTTCCTTAACTTGTTAATCTCACTCCAAAACTTTTTCTTATTTTCAACAAAATTTGTTGATAACATCTCACCCACTCTCTCATTTGCTCTCTTTTTACATTGCTTCACCACTCTCTTAACCTCTCTCTCTTTTTCCATATACTCTTCCCTCCTTGCATCAGTTCTACTTTGTAAAAACTTCTCATATGCTAACTTTTTCTCCCTTACAACTCTCTTTACATCATCATTCCACCAGTCATTCCTCTTCCCTCCCGCACCCACTTTCCTGTAACCACAAACTTCTGCTGAACACTCTAACACTATATTTTTAAACCTACGCCATACCTCTTCGGCCCCATTTCTTATGCTCTCATTAGCCCATCTATCCTCCAATAGCTGTTTATATCTTACCCTAACTGCCTCCTCTTTATGTTTATAAACCTTCACCTCTCTCTTCCCTGATGCTTCTATTCTCCTTGTATCCCATGTACCTTTTACTCTAAGTGTAGCTACAACTAAAAAGTGATCTGATATATATGTGGCCCCTCTATAAACATGTACATCCTGAAGTCTACTCAACAGTCTTTTATCTGCCAATACTGTCATTTCGCCCTACATCATATCTTGTATACTTATTTATCCTCTTTTTCTTAAAATATGTATTACCTATAACTAAACCCGTTTCTATACAAAGTTCAATCAAAGGGCTCCCATTATCATTTACACCTGGCACCCCAAACTTACCTACCACACCCTCTCTAAAAGTTTCTCCTACATAAGCATTCAGGTCCCCTACCACAATTACTCTCTCACTTGGTTCAAAGGTTCCTATACATTCACTTAACATCTCCCAAAATCTCTCTCTCTCCTCTACATTCCTCTCTTCTCCAGGTGCATACACGCTTATTATGACCCACTTTTCGCATCTAACCTTTACTTTAATCCACATAATCCTTGAATTTATACATTCATATTCTCTTTTCTCCTTCCATAACTGATCCTTCAACATTATTGCTACCCCTTCCTTAGCTCTAACTCTCTCAGATACTCAAGATTTAATCTCATTTATTTCTCCCACCGAAATTCCCCTACCCCCTTCATATATATATATATATATATATATATATATATATATATATATATATATATATATATATATATATATATATATATATATATATATATATATATATTATACCTATGTTTGAAAAGGAAGCTGAACTGCGTAATCTCAGCCTCTACCTCTGCCTCATGAGGTTCTGTAATACAATTTGTAAACCTCTTGCGTACATTAAAGCACATGAGGCCGGGGTTATGGAATACAGTAAGTACTTTTCTCAGATTTCGCAGCGACCGAAACACAACTTGTTTCTTAGGATTGTCTTTGTTAAGTTGTTTATATTGGACGATTAATGCTATGAAATATTTTTTTAGAGATTGATATTTGAAAGTTAGCAGATTTTAGAAAAGTAATATTTTGTGTTGACTGACGTTCGGGCTTAGCGCTCTTTCATCAGCTAATGAATTATGGTATTATCATAACAGGGAGTGAGACGCTAAGTACTGGTAGCGTTGAGTCAGTAAACCAGACGATGGTGGAAGAGCAAGTGAGCGAGAACCACAAAACGCTAAAGAAAAAGTTGTTGAATATTTTCCAGAGCCTCTTCAGTGGAAGAACAGGTCAGTAAATATATCAACCATTCTGTTTACCTCTCTCCACTTCTCGACCTGTCTGCTCCTCTCAGTCACTGTTATTCTACCTAACTCAACCTCTCTCTCAACCACCTCTCTAATTGCTTCCACCTCTCTCTGCTCGTACTTCTCTGCCTGTCTTCAGCATTTCTTCACTCACCTCTCAACCTGTCTCTGCCTCTCTACCTATTTCCATTTCTTCCTCTCAGGTCTCTCTACTTATCTCCTCCTCCTCTCCTTCTGCCTTTCTCAAATTCTCCCTCACACACCTCTCAGCCTATCTCCACCTCACATTCACCCATCTCTCTACATATCTCCGCACCTCTCCTTCGCTCATCTCTCTACCCAACATCTTTACTTTCCCACAAAAACCCATGCCACTAAATATTTCTAGTTTAAATGCCCAAACAGCTCCCTACCCTCCATGAGCCAGTGACACCCCACCTCACAGCTGCCTTAGATAAATGAACCCCGTCCACCTCTCCCTCACCCACCTCACTCCTAACCACCAGTCTTCTGCTTTCCCTCACCCACCTCTTCCCTTCCCACCAGCCAACTGCTCTTCACCTACCTTTCCCATACCCACCAGTCTCTAGGTCTTCCTTACCCACCTCTCATCTCTCGCCTCTTCTCCCTCACAGGCCTCTCTATCTCTTCCCGTTCCTCACCTACTTCTACCTTTCTCCAATTCATCCAACCCATCTCCTTACCTGTCTCCAGCTCTGTCACCCACCTCTCCTGCTGTCTCCACCGCTACATCACCCACCTCTCCTGCTGTCACCACCGCTACATCACCCACCTCTCCTCCTGTCTCCACCGCTCCATCACCCACCTCTCCTCCTGTCTCCACCGCTACATCACCCACCTCTCCTCTTGTCTCCACCGCTACATCACCCACCTCTCCTGCTGTCTCCACCGCTCCATCACCCACCTCTCCTGCTGTCTCCACCGCTCCATCACCCACCTCTCCTGCTGTCTCCACCGCTCCATCACCCACCTGTCCTGCTGTCTCCACCGCTCCATCACCCACCTCTCCTGCTGTCTCCACCGCTCCATCACGCACCTCTACTGCTGTCTCCACCGCTCCATCACCCACCTCTACTGCTGTCTCCACCGCTCCGTCACCCACCTCTCCTGCTGTCTCCACCGCTCCATCACCCATCTCTACTGCTGTCTCCACCGCTCCATCACCCACCTCTCCTGCTGTCTCCACCGCTCCATCACCCATCTCTACTGCTGTCTCCACCGCTCCATCACCCACCTCTCCTGCTGTCTCCACCGCTCCATCACCCACCTGTCCTGCTGTCTCCACCGCTCCATCACCCACCTCTACTGCTGTCTCTACCGCTCCATCACCCACCTCTCCTGCTGTCTCCACTGCTCCATCACCCATCTCTACTGCTGTCTCCACCGCTCCATCACCCACCTCTACTGCTGTCTCCACCGCTACATCACCCACCTCTACTGCTGTCTCCACCGCTCCATCACCCACCTCTACTGCTGTCTCTACCGCTCCATCACCCACCTGTCCTGCTGTCTCCACCGCTCCATCACCCACCTCTACTGCTGTCTCCACCGCTCCATCACCCACCTGTCCTGCTGTCTCCACCGCTCCATCACCCACCTGTCCTGCTGTCTCCACTGCTCCATCACCCACCTGTCCTGCTGTCTCCACCGCTCCATCACCCACCTCTACTGCTGTCTCCACCGCTCCATCACCCACCTCTACTGCTGTCTCCACCGCTCCATCACCCACCTGTCCTGCTGTCTCCACCGCTCCGTCACCCACCTCTACTGCTGTCTCCACCGCTCCGTCACCCACCTCTCCTGCTGTCTCCACCGCTCCATCACCCACCTCTCCTGCTGTCTCCACCGCTCCATCACCCATCTCTACTGCTGTCTCCACCGCTCCATCACCCACCTCTCCTGCTGTCTCCACCGCTTCATCACCCATCTCTACTGCTGTCTCCACCGCTCCATCACCCACCTGTCCTGCTGTCTCCACCGCTCCATCACCCACCTCTCCTGCTGTCTCCACCGCTCCATCACGCACCTCTACTGCTGTCTCCATCGCTCCATCACCCACCTCTCCTGCTGTCTCCACCGCTCCATCACCCACCTCTCCTGCTGTCTCCACCACCCTATCACCCATCTCTACTGCTGTCTCCACCGCTCCATCACCCACCTCTACTGCTGTCTCCACCGCTCCATCACCCACCTCTACTGCTGTCTCCACCGCTCCATCACCCACCTCTACTGCTGTCTCTACCGCTCCATCACCCACCTGTCCTGCTGTCTCCACCGCTCCGTCACCCACCTCTCCTGCTGTCTCCACCGCTCCATCACGCACCTCTACTGCTGTCTCCATCGCTCCGTCACCCTCCTCTCCTGCTGTCTCCACCGCTCCATCACCCATCTCTACTGCTGTCTCCACCGCTCCATCACCCACCTCTCCTGCTGTCTCCACAGCTCCATCACCCACCTCTACTGCTGTCTCCACCGCTCCATCACCCACCTGTCCTGCTGTCTCCACCGCTCCATCACCCACCTGTCCTGCTGTATCCACCACCCCATCACCCATCTCTACTGCTGTCTCCACCGCTCCATCACCCACCTCTCCTGCTGTCTCCACCGCTCCATCACCCATCTCTACTGCTGTCTCCACCGGTCCATCACCCACCTCTCCTCCTGTCTCCACCGCTTCATCACCCACCTCTCCTGCTGTCTCCACCGCTCCATCACCCACCTCTCCTGCTGTCTCCACCGCTCCATCACCCACCTCTACTGCTGTCTCCACCGCTCCGTCACCCACCTCTCCTGCTGTCTCCACCGCTCCATCACCCACCTGTCCTGCTGTATCCACCGCTCCATCACCCACCTCTCCTGCTGTCTCCACCGCTCCATCACCCACCTGTCCTGCTGTATCCACCGCTCCATCACCCACCTCTCCTGCTGTCTCCACCGCTCCATCACCCACCTGTCCTGCTGTATCCACCGCTCCATCACCCACCTCTCCTGCTTCTCCACCACCCCATCACCCATCTCTCCTGCTGTCTCCACCGCTCCATCACCCACCTGTCCTGCTGTCTCCACCGCTCCATCACCCACCTGTCCTGCTGTCTCCACCGCTCCATCACCCACCTCTACTGCTGTCTCCACCGCTCCATCACCCACCTGTCCTGCTGTCTCCACCGCTCCATCACCCACCTGTCCTGCTGTATCCACCGCTCCATCACCCACCTCTCCTGCTTCTCCACCACCCCATCACCCATCTCTCCTGCTGTCTCCACCGCTCCATCACCCACCTGTCCTGCTGTCTCCACCGCTCCATCACCCACCTGTCCTGCTGTCTCCACCGCTCCATCACCCACCTCTACTGCTGTCTCCACCGCTCCGTCACCCACCTCTCCTGCTGTCTCCACCGCTCCATCACCCACCTCTCCTGCTGTCTCCACCGCTCCATCACTATCTCTAACTGCTGTCTCCACCGCTCCATCACCCACCTGTCCTGCTGTCTCCACCGCTCCATCACCCACCTGTCCTGCTGTCTCCCCGCTCCATCACGCACCTCTACTGCTGTCTCCACCGCTCCATCACCCACCTCTACTGCTGTCTCCACCGCTCCGTCACCCACCTCTCCTGCTGTCTCCACCGCTCCATCACCCACCTCTCCTGCTGTCTCCACCACCCTATCACCCATCTCTACTGCTGTCTCAACCGCTCCATCACCCACCTCTCCTGCTGTCTCCAACGCTCCATCACCCATCTCTACTGCTGTCTCCACCGCTCCATCACCCACCTCTCCTGCTGTCTCCACAGCTCCATCACCCACCTCTACTGCTGTCTCCACCGCTCCATCACCCACCTGTCCTGCTGTCTCCACCGCTCCATCACCCACCTCTACTGCTGTCTCCACCGCTCCGTCACCCACCTCTCCTGCTGTCTCCACCGCTCCATCACCCATCTCTACTGCTGTCTCCACCGCTCCATCACCCACCTCTACTGCTGTCTCCACCGCTCCATCACCCACCTCTCCTGCTGTCTCCACCGCTCCATCACCCACCTCTCCTGCTGTCTCCACCGCTCCATCACCCACCTCTCCTGCTGTCTCCACCGCTCCATCACCCACCTGTACTTCTGTCTCCCTCCGCTCCATCACCCACCATGTTCCTGCTGTCTCCACCGCTCCATCACCCACCTCTCCTGCTGTCTCCACCGCTCCATCACCCCCACCTTCCTTCCTGTCTCCACCGCTCCCATCACCCACCTGTCCTCTGTCTCCACCGCTCCATTCACCCACCTCTCCTGGTGTCCTCCACCGCCCATCCACCCACCTCATCCTGGTGTCTCCACCGCTCCATCACCCACCCATCCTGGTGTCCCTCCAACCGCTCCATCACCCACCTCTCCTCTACCTGCTGTCTCCACCGCTCAAGTCACCCCCCCTCTGTCATCCCTGTGGCCGCGCGGGGACCCAACCCACCAAGAATCCTCAAATCTTACAGACAGATTAAAGTGCCTCACGAAGAGTTTTAAAAAAACGAACAATAGTTAACAATTTCGCAGCGCCATTAAATAAGCGTGGACATAAGGAGCCGATACTCCACATAACAATAAATCTGCAGTGGCAAATTTACTGATGAGACGTCTATAAAAATTTCTAATGACGCTGTTCAGTACGGTTATAAGAGAACTGTTTTTCTGCTAAGATTATGATAATAGATAATATTTCATTCTGGTAATTTTAACGGACCCGAGGGTTAGCTGCTGTCCTCCACCGCTCCCATCACCCACCCTCTCCTGTCTGTCTCCACTCCCATCACCCATCTCAACTGCTCTCCACTGCACCATGCACCACCTCTCCTGCTGTCTCCACCGCATCCAACACCCTCTCAACTGCTTGTCTCCACCGCTCCAACACCCACCTCTCCTGCTGTCTCCACCGCTCCATCACCATCTCTACTGCTGTCGTACCCCGCTCATCAAGCACGTCGCTGCATGGTCTCCACCGCTCCAACCCCCACCTCTCCTGCCTGTCTCCACCTCTCCATCACGTAGACACCTCTACTGATGCTCCACCGCTCCATCACCCACCTCTAACTGATGTCTCCACCGCTCCGTCACCCACCTCTCCGCTGTCTCCACTGCTCCATCACCCCACCTCTCCTGATGTCTCCACCCTCCCATCACCCATCTCTACTGCAGTCTCCACCGCTCCATCTACCCACCTCTCCCTGCTGTCTCACCGCTCCATTACCCCCACCTCACTTGCTGTCTCCACCGCTCATCACCCACCGCTCCTGCTGTCTCCACCGCTCCATCACCCACCTCTCCTGCTGTCCCACCGCTCCATCACCCACCTGTCCTGCTACTCCACCGCTTCATCACCATCTCTACTGCGTCTCCCCGCTCCATCACCCCACCTCTCCTGCTGTCCTCCACCGCTCCATCACCCACCATCTCCTGATTTCTCCACCGCTCCGTCACTTACCTCTCCTGCTGTCTCCCACCGCTCCATCACCCACCTCTCTCTGCTGTCTCCACCACCCTATCACCCATCTCTACAGCTGTCACCCCGCTCCATCACCCACCTCCACCTGCTGTCTCCACCGCTCCATCACCCTCTCTACTGCTGTCGCTACCGCTCCATCACCCACCTCTCCTGCTGTCTCCAAGCTCCATCACCCACCTCAACTGCTGTCTCCACGCGCTCCCTCACCCACCTGTCCTGCTGTCTCCACCGCTCCATCACCCACCTCTACTGCTGTCTCCACCGCTCCGTCACCCACCCTCCTGCAGTCCTCCACGCGCTCCAACACCCACCTTCCTGTATCCACCTCCCCATCATCCCAACTCACTGCTGTCTCCACCGCTCCATAACACCACGTTCCTGCTGTCTCCACCGCACCCATCACCCACCTCTCTGCTGTCACCACCGCTCCATCACCCACCAGTCCTGCTTGTATCCCCCGCTCCAATCACCACCTCTGCCTGCTTTCTCCACCGCTCTATCACCCAAAACTCTCCTTCTTCTCCACCACCCCATCACCCAACTCTCCTGCTTGTCTCCATCGCTCCATCAACCCACCTCTACTGCTGTCTCCTCCACTCCATCACCCAACCTGTCCCCTGCTTGTCTCCACCGCTCATCCACCCACCACTCCTGCTGTCTCCACCGCTCCATACGCACCTCTACTGCTGTCTCCACCGCTCCGTCACCCACCTCTACCTCTGTCCTCCGACCGATCCAATCCCCCACCCTCTCCTGCTGTCCTCCACCGCACCATCCCCATCTCTACTGCTGTCTCCACGCTCCATCACGCCACCTCTCCTGCTGTCTCCACCGCCCATCGACCCATCTCTACTGCTGTCTCCACCGCTCCATCACCCACCTTTACTGCTGTCTCCACCGAGCTTCCATCACCCACCTCTCTGCTGTCTCCACCGTGCTCCATCACCCATCTCTACTGCTATCTGCCACCGCTCCATCACCCACCTCTACTGCTTTCTCTACCGCTCCACACCCACCTGTCCAGCGGTCTCCACCACTCCATCCACCCACACTCTACTTCGTCTCCACCGCTCCATCACCACCTTCCTGCTGTCTCCAACGCTCCCATCAACCCACCTGTCCGCTGTCTCCACCTGACGTCCATCACCCCCACCAGTCCCCTAGCTGTCTCCACCGCTCCGTCACCCACCTCTACTGCTGTCCTCCACCGCTCCGTCACCCACCTCTCCTGCTGTCTCCACCGCTCCATCACCCACCTCTCCCTGCTGACCCACCGCTCCATCACCCCCTCTACTGCTTCTCCTCCGCTCCGATCACCCACCACTCCTGCTGTCTCCACCGCTCCGTCACCCACCTCTCCTGCAGTATCCACCGCTCCATGCACCCACCTCTACTGCTGCTCCACCGCTCCGTCACCCCCTCTCCTGCAGTCTCCACCGGCTCCATCACCCACCTCTCTGCTGCTCTCCACCGCTCCATCACCCACCTCTACTGCTGTCCTCCACCGCCCGTCCACCCACCTCTCCTGCTGTATCCACCGATTTATCTTTCCCTCTCCATCACCCACCTCACCTAGCAGTCTCCACCGCTCCAACACCCACCTCTCCGCTACTCCACCACCTGCCATCACCCATCACTCCTGCTGTCTCCACCGCTCCACACCCACCTCTCCTGCTGTCTCCATTCGCTCCCATCAACCACCTCTACTGCTGTCTCCTCCACTCCATCACCCCCTGTCCTGCTGTCTCCACCGCTCCATCACCCACCTCTCCTGCGTCTCACCGCTCAACCACGCACCTCTACAGCTGTCTCCACCGCTCCATCACCCACCTCTACTCTGTCTCCACCGCTCCGTCACCCACCCTCCTGCTGTCTCCACCGCTCCATCACCCACCTCTCCTGCTGTCTCCACTGGGCTCCATCACCCACTCACTGCTGTCTCCACCGCTCCATCAACCCACCTCTCCTCCAGTCCTCCACCGCTCTCATCACCCACCCTGTCCTGCAGTCTCCACGGCTCCATCACCTACCTCTACTGCTGTCTCTACTGCTCATCTCCCAACTCTCCTGCCTGTCTCCACTGCTTCCATCACCCATCTCTACTGCTGTCTCCACCGCTTCCATCGACCACCCTACTGCTGACTCCACCCATTCCATCACCCACCTCTCCTGCTGTTCTCCACCGCTCTCACCCGGATCTCTACTTGCTATCTCCACCGCTCCATCCCCACCTCTACTGCTGTCCACCACCGCTACATCACCCCTCTACTGCTGTCTCCACCAGCTCCAACACCCACCTCTACTGCTGTCTCAACCGCTCCATCACCCAGCCTGTCCTGCTGTCCTCCCCGACCAGCACCCACCTGTTCCTGCTTCTCCAATCGCCTTTTTCCATCACCCCCCCTTGTCCTGCTGTCTCCACCGCTCCATCACCCACCTCTACTGCTGTCACCACCGCTCAACACCCACCTCTACTGCTGTCTCCCAACCGCTCCATCTCCATCTGTCCTGGCTTACTCCACCGCTCGTCACCCACCTTCAACTGCTGTCTCCACCGCTCCGTCACCCACCTCTCCTTCAGTCTCCACCGCTCCATCACCCACCTCTCCTGCAGTCTCCACCGCTCATCACCGCATCACTACTGCCTGTCCCACCGCTCCATCACCCACCTCTCCTGCTGACTCCACCGCACATCACCCATCTCTAACTGCCGTCTCCACCGCTCCATCAACACCTGTTCTGCTGTCTCCACCGCTCCATCACCAACCTCTCCTGCCTGTCTCCACCGCTCCATCAACGCACTCTCTACTGCTGTCGTCCACCGCTCCATCACACCTCTACTGATGTCTCCACCGCTCCTGTCCTTCCCCCCCACCTACGCCTGCTGTCATCCACCGCTCAGTCACCCACCTCTCCTTCGTGTCGCCAACCTTCCTATCACCCATCTCTACTGCAGTCTGCCACCGCTCCATCACCCACCCACCTGCTGACTCCACCGCTCCATCACCCATCTCTACTGGCTGTCTCCACCGCTCCATCACCCACCCTCTCCTGCTGACCTCCACCGCTCCATCACCCAATCTCCTACTGCTGTCTCACGCGTTCCCATCAACACCTTCCTGCTGTCCTCCACCCTCCATCACCACCACTCCTGCTTGTCCCCACCTGCTCCATCACGCACCTCTACTGATGTCTCCACCGCTCACATCTCCCACCTCTACTGTGTCCTCACTGCTCCGTCACCCACCCTCCTGCTGTCTCCACCGCTCCATCACCCACCTCTCCTGCTGACTCCACTCCCAATCACCTCTCTACTCTGACTCCACCGCTCCATCACCCACCTCTCCTGCATGTCTCCAACCCGCTCCATCACCCACCTCTACTGCTGTCTCCACCGCTCCATCACCCACACTCTCCTGTCTGTCCTCCACCGCTCCATCACCCACATCTCCTGCTGTCGCCACTGCTCCAGTCACCACGCTGTACCCATCGTCTCCACCGCTCCTCAACCATCTCTACTGCAGTCTCCACCGCTCTTCACCCACCTCGTCCTGCTGTCTCCACCGCTACCATCACCCACCTGTCCTGTATCCCCCACCCCATCACCCACACTCTACATGCTGTCTCCCACCGCTCCATCACCCACCACTCCTGCTGTCTCCACCGCTACCTTCACCACCCTCTCCTGCTGTCTCCACCGCTCCATCAACCCACCTGTCCTGCTGTATCCACCGCTTCCATCACCCACCACTCTGCTGTCTCCACCGCTCTATCACCCACCTCTACAGCTGTCTCGCTCCACTCCATCACCCACCTGACCTGCTGTCATCCACCGCTCCATCCCCACCTCTCTGCTGTCTCCCACCGCTCCATCACGCACCTCTACTGCTGTCTCCACCCGCTCCGTCACCCACCACTCCTGCTGTCTCCACCGCTCCATCACCCACCACTCCTGCGTGTCTCCACCGCTCCATCACCCATCCTACTGCTTGTCTCCACTGCTCCAGCACCCACCTCTACTGCTTGTCCTCGCATCGCTCCATCACCCACCTCACCTGCTGTCTCCACCGCTCCATCACCCATCTCTACTGTCTATCTCACACAGCTCCATCCACCCACCACTACTGCTGTCTCTACCGCTCCATCACCCACCTGTCACTGCTGTCCACCACCACTCCATCACCCACCTCTAACTGCTGTCTCCCCGCTCCATCACCCCACCTGTCTGCTGTCTCCCACCGCTCCATCACCCACCTGTCCGCTCTGTCCTCCACCGCACCATCAACCACCTTCCTGCTGTCTCACCGCTCCATCAACCACCTCTACTGCTGTCCTCCACCGCTCCATCACCCACCTGTCCTGCCTGTCTCCACCTCTCCGACACCCACCTCTACTGCTGGTTCTCCACCGCTCCTCACACACCTCTACTGCTGTCTCCACCGCTCCCATCACCACCTCTCCTGCTGTCTCCCACCGCTCCATCACTCCACCTCTACTGCTGTCTCCACCGCTCCATCACCCACCTGTCTGCTGTTCTCCACCGACTCCATCCACCCACCTGTCCGCTGTCCTCCACCGCTCCATCACATACCTGTCCTGCTGTCTCCCACCGCTCCATCACCCACCTCTACTGATGTCCTCCACCGCTCATCACCCACCTGTCCCTCTGTCTCCACCGAGCTCCGTCACCCACCTCTACTGCTGTCTCCACCGCTCCGTCACCCACCTCTCTCTGGCTGGTCTCCACCGCTCCATCACCCAACTCACCTGCTGTCTCCACCACCCTATCACCCATCACTACTGCGTCTCCACCCTCCATCACCCACCGTCTCCTGCTGTCTCCAACGCTCCATCACCGAACACTACTGCTGTCCCACCGCTCCATCACCCCCCTCTCATGTTTGCTGTCTCCACAGCTCCATCACCCACCTCTACTGCTGTCCTCCACCGCCCCATCACCACCTGTCCGCTGTCTCCACCGCTCCCATCACCACCTCTACTGCGTCCTCTCCCGCTCCGTCACCCACCTCTCCTGCTTCTCCACCGCTCCATCACCCATCTCTACTGTGTCTCCACCGCTCATCACCATCTCAACTGCTGTCTCCATCAGCTCCAACACCCACCACTACTCTGTCTCCACCGCTCCATCACCCACCCTCCTGCAGTCTCCACCGCTTCCATCACCCCACCTCTACTGCTGTCTCCACGCTCCATCACCCACCTCTCCAGCAGACTCCACCGCTTCAATCACCCACCCTTCGACCTGCTCGTTCTCCACGCTCTATCACCACCATCTCATGCTGTCTCCACCGCTCCATCACCACCACCACTACTGCTGTCTCCCACCGATCCGTCACCCCACCATCTCCTGCTGTCTCCACCGCTCCAACCCACCCACCTGTCCTGCTGTCTCCACCGCTCCCATCACCCACCTTCTCCTGCTGTCTCCACCGCTCCATCACCCACCCCACGCTGCTTCTCCACCACGCCCAACACCCATCTCCCTGCTGTCTCACCGCTCCATACCCACCTCTCTGCGTCTCCATCGCTCCATCAACCACCTCTACTGCTGCACCTCCACCTCATCACCCACCTGTCTGCTTTCTCCACCGCACCATCACCCACCTCTTCCAGCATCTCCACTGCTCCATCACGGCACCTCTACTGCGTCTCCTCGCTCCATCACTCCCCTCTACTGACTTGTCCTCCACCGCTCCGCCCACCCACCTCGATCCTGCGACTCCACCGCTCCAACACCCACCCTCCTGCTTCTCCACCGCTACAACACCCACCTCTCCTCCTGTCACCACCGCTCCATCACCCACCTGTCCTGACTGCCTCCACCGCTCCATCACCAACCTCTACTGCTGTCTCTACCTGCTCCATCTCCCCACCTCTCCTGCGTCCTCTACTGCTTCATCACCATCTCTACTGCTGTCTCCACCGCTCCATCACCCACCTCTACTGCTGCTTCACCGCCCCATCACCGCACCTTCCTTCTTCTCCACCCGCACCATCACCATCACTACTGCTATCTCCACCGCTCCATCACCCACCTCTACTGCTGACTCCAACCGCTACATCACCCACCTCTACTTCAGTCTCCACCGCTCCATCACCCACCTCTATCTGCTGTCTCTACCGCTCCATCACCCACCTTCCGGCTGTCTCCACCGCTCCATCACCCACCTGTCCTGCTGTCCTCCACGACCATCACCCAACCGGTCCTGCTGACACCTCCGCTCCCATCACCCACCTATATCTGTCTGTCTCCAACCGGCTTCATCCCCCACCTCTACAGCTGTCACCACCGCTCCATCTCCCACCTGTCCTGCTTCTCCACCGCTCCGTCACCCACCTCTACTGCTGTCTCCACCGCTCCGTCACCCACCTCGTCTTGGCTGTCTCCACCGCTCCAAATCACGCACCACTCCTGCTGTCCTCCACCGCTCCATCACCCATCTCTACGCTGTCTCCACCGCTCCATCAGCACCTGTTCTGCTTGTCACTCCCACCGCTCCATCACCACCTCTCCTGCTGTCACCACCGCTCCATCACGCACCTCTCTGCTGTCTCCACCGCTCCATCACCCACCTCTACTGATTGCCTCCACCGTCTCCGTCACCCCACCTCTCCGCTGCCTGTCTCCACACGCTCCTCCATCACCCACCTCTCCATCAGTCTCCACCCTCCTAATCACCCCATCTCTACTGCTGTCTCCACCGCTCCATCACCCACCTCTCCTGCTGTCTCCACTCGCTCCATCACCCATCTCTACTGCTGTCACCACCGCCCATCACCCACCTCATCCTGCTGTCTACACCGCTCCATCACCCATTCTCTACTGCTGTCTCCACCGCTCCATCAAGCACCTGTCCTGCTGTCTCCACCGCTCCATCACCACCTTCCTGCGTCTCCACCGCTCCCATCCACCGCACCTCTACCTACTGATTCCTCCACCGCTCCATCACCCCACCTCTACTGAGTGTCTTCCACCTGCTCCGACACCCACCTCATCCTGCTGGTCTCCACCGCTCCATCACCCGACCTCTCTGCAGTCTCACACTCCCTATCACCCACTCTACTGCTGTCTCCACCGCTCCATCACCCACCTCTCCTGCCTGTCTCCACCGCTCCATCACCCACCTCTACTGCTGTCTCCACCGCTCCATCACCCCACCTCTCCTGCTGTCTCCACCGCTTCACACCCACCACACCGCTGTCTCCCCCGCTCCATCACCCACCACTACTGCTGTCCTCCACCGCTCCATCACCACCCATCCTGCTGTCTCCACCGCTCTCCATCACCACCTCTCCTGCTGTCTCCACGCTATGCCACACTCCACCTCTCTGCGTGTCTCAACCGCTCCATCACACACCTCTCTACTGCTGTCTCACCGCTCCTCACCCACCTCTCCTCCTGCTGTCACCACCGCTACATCAACCCACCTCTACTGATGACACCACCTGCTCCGTCACCACCTCTCACTGCTGTCTCCACCGGCTCCATCACCCCACCTCTCCAGCTGTCCTCCACCTCCCTATTCACCCATCTCTACTGCTGTCTCCACCGCCCAACACCCATTTCAACTGCTGTCTCCACGCTCCATCACCCACCTCCTCCAGCAGTCTCCACAGCTCCATCACCCACCTCTACTGCTGTCTCCACCGCCCATCACCCCCGTCCTGCTTGTCTCCACCGCTCCATCACCCACCTCTACCTGCTGTCTCCACCGCTCCGTCACCCACCTCTCCTGCTGTCTCCACCGCTCCATCCCCCACCAGTCCTGTATCCATCCTCCCCATCACCCATCCTCTACTCTGACCTCCACCGCTCCATCACCCACCTCTCCTGCGTCTCCACCGCCCTTCACCCCTCCTCTACTGCTGTCTCCACCGCTCCCACCCCCTCTCCTGAGCTGTCTCCACCGCTTCATCACCCAACCTCTACTGCAGTCTCCACCGCTCCAATCAACCCACCTCTCTCTGCTTGTCTCCACCGCTCCATCACCCACCTCCTCCTCTGTCTCCCTCCGCTCCATCACCCACCTCTCCTGCTGTCTCCTCCGCATTAATTTTTTCCATCACCCACCTCTCCTGCTTCTCCACCGCTTCCATCACCCACCTCACTGCTGACTCCTCGCTCCATCACCACCTCCCTGCTAGTCTTCCTCCTCCGCTCCATCACGCACACTCTCCTGCATCATCCTCCGCCCATCACCCCACCTCTCCTGCTGTCTCCACCACCCTCCATCACCACCTCTCCTGCTGTCTCCTCCCACACCATCACCCACCTCTCCTGCTGTCTCCTCCGCTCCATCACCCACCTCTCCTGGCTGTCGCCACCGCTCCATTCACCCACCTCTCCTGCTGTCGTCCTCCCTCCATCACCCACCTCTCCTGCTTTCTCCACCGCTCCATCACCCCACCTCTCCTGCTGTCTCCCTCGCTCCATCACCCACCTCCCTGCTGTCTCCTCCTCTTCCATCACCACCTCTCCTGCTGTCTCCTTCCGCTCCATCACCCACCACTCCTGCTGGTCTCCACCTGCACCTATCTCCCACCTCTCCATGCTGTCTCCACCGTCCATCGCACCCACCCTCCTGCAGTCACCACCGTCTCCATCACCCATCTCTCGCTGTCTCCACCGCTCCATCACCCACCACTCCTGCTGTCTCACCCGCTTCAATCACCCACCTCTACTGCTGTCTCCACCGCTCCATCACCCACCTCTCCTAAGTCTCCACCGCTCCAATCACCCACCACTCTGCTTTCTCCTCCGCCCCTCACCCACCTTGTCTGCTGTACCACCGCTCCATCCACCCACTCCGTCCCCCTGCTGTCTCCACCGCTCTATCACCCACCTTCTCCTGCTTCTCCACCAACCCATCACCCATCTCGTCCTGCTGTCTCCACCGCTCCCATCACCCACTCTCTCCTCCTGTCCACCGGTCCCTTCACCCACCTCTCCGCGTCCTCCATCGCTCCATCACCACCTCTACTGCTGTCTCCTCACATGCCAGCACCCACCTGTCCTGCTGTCTCCACCGCTCCATCACCCACCTTTCCTGCTGTCTCCACCGCTCCAATCACGCACCACATACTGCTGTCTCCACCGCTCCTTCACCCACCTCTCCAGCTTGACTCCACCGCATCCAATCACCCACCTCTCCTGCTTGTTCTCCACCGACCCATCTCCACCCATCTCTACGCTGTCACCACCGCTCCAACACCTCACCTCTCCATCTGTCTCCACCACCGCTCCATCACCCACCCCTACGCTGTCTCCACCCGCTCCAGTCACCCACTCTCTCTCTGCGACCAACCACCGCTCCATCACCCCAATCCTACTGCTATCTCCACCGCTCCATCACCCACTCAACTGCTGTCCCTCTACTACTCGCTCCATCTCCCACCTGTCCGCTGTCCTCCACCACTCCAATCACCCACCTCTACTGCTGCTCCACCGCTCCAATCACCCACCTGTCCTGCTGTCTCCCACCTCTCCATCACCCTACACTTTCCTGTCTGTCTCCACCGCTCCATCACCCACCTGTCCCTCTGTCTCCACCGCTTCCAGCGACCCACCTCATACTGCTGTCTCCACCGCTCCATCACCCACCTGTCCTGCTGTCTCCACCGCTCCGTCAACCACCTCTACTGCTGTCTCCACCGCTCCGTCACACACCTCTACTGCTGTCTCCACACCGCTCCATCACCACACCTCTCCTCTGTCTCCACGCGTCTCCATCAACCCCCACCTCTACAGCTGTCTCCCCGCTCCACACCCACCCTGTCCTGCTGTCCTCCACCGCTCCATCACTCCACCTTTCCTGCAGTCTCCACCCGTCTCTCCATCAACCCACCAGTCCTGCTGTCTCCACCGCACCATCACCCACCCTACTGGCTGTCTCCACCGCTCCATCACCCACCTGTCCTGCTGTTCTCCACCGCACCTGTCACCCACCTCTACTGCTGTCTCCACCGCTCCGTTCAACGCACCACGTCCTGTGTCTACCACCGCACCATCACCCACCTCTCCTGCTGTCTCCATCCAGCTCCATCACCCATCTCAACTGCTTGTCTCCACCACTCCATCCCCCACCTCTCCTGCTGTCTCCACCGGAGCCTTTCCATCACCCACCTCTACTGCTGTCTCCACCGTCTCCATCACCCACCTCTCCTGCTGTCTCCACCGCTTCAATCACCCCCCTCCATCCTGCTGTCTCCACGCGCTCCATCAACCCACCTCTAACTGAGCAGTCTCACCGCTCCATCACCCACCTCTCCTGCTGTCTCCACCGCTCCATCACACCCAACTCCACCTGCTGCACCAACCGCTCCATCACACTCACCTCTATCCTCTGTCTCCACCGTGCACCATCCCCCATCTCTCTAACAGCTGTCCCCACCTGCTCCATCATGCCAACTCTCCTGCGTCTCAACCGCTACATCACCCAACTCTACTGATTTCTCCACGCGCACCGACACCCACCTCCTCCTGCTGTCACCACCGCTCCCATCACCTCACCTCTCCTGCTGTCTCACCTCCCAACACACACCCATCTCTACTGCTGTCTTCCCCCACCGCTCCATCCCCCACCTCCTCCTGCTGTCCTCCACCACCGCTCCAACACCCATCTCAACAGCAGTCTCCACCTGCACCATCAACTCCACCTCTCCTGCTGTCGCCACAGCCATCACACCCACCTTCGTACTGCTGTCTC
The DNA here is from genome assembly GCF_026875155.1 of Cherax quadricarinatus. NCBI lineage: Eukaryota > Metazoa > Arthropoda > Malacostraca > Decapoda > Parastacidae > Cherax > Cherax quadricarinatus. The sequence continues at coordinate 7,267,322 of NC_069469.1, read as the reverse complement.
ACACCGCTCCCACACACCACCTGTCCAGCCTGTCTCCACCGCTCCATCACCCACCTCAACTCTGGTCCTCCACCGATGCTCCGTCACCAACTCTCCTGAGCTTGTCTCCACCGCACCATTCACCCACCTGTCCTTGTATCCACCTCCCCATCACCCATTCTCTACTGCTGTCTTCCACCGCTCCATCACCCACCTCTCCCTGACTGTCTCCAACCGCACCCATCACCAAACCAGCTCTACTGCTGTCATCCACCGCTCCATCACCCACCCTCCTGCTGTCTCCACCGCTATTTCAACACCCCCCTCTACTGCTGTCTCCACCGCTCCATCAGACCCACCTTCTCCTGCTGTCTCCACCGCTCCATCCCCACCTCTCCTGCTGTCTCCTCCGCATCCATCACCCACCTCTCCTGCTGTTCCTCCTCCGCTCCATCACCCACCTCTCCTGCTGTCTCCACCGCGTCCATCACCCACCTCTCCAAGACTGGTCTCCTCCGCTCCATCAACCACCTCTCCGCTGACTCTCCGCTCTCATCACGCCACCTCCTCCTGCTGGTCTCCTCCGCTTCATCACCCACCTCTTCCTGGCTGTCACCACCCGGCTCCATCAACCCACCTCTCCTGCTGTCTCACTCCGCTCCATCCCCTCACCTCGCGCTGCGTCACCTCCGCTCCATCACCCACCTCTCCTGCTGTCTCCACCGCTCCATCACCCACTCTCTCCTGTCTGTCTCCTCCGAGTCGCCATCCCTCCACACTCTATCCTGCTGTCTACACCGAACCAACAACCACCCTCCCTGCTGTCTCCTCCCTCCATCACCCACCTCGTCCTGCTGTCCTCCTCCGCTCCATCACCCACCTCTTCCTGCTTTCTCACCGCTCTATCACCCACCCCACCTGCTGTCCACCACCGCTCACAATCACCCACCTCTCCTGCTGACTCCACCGCTCCATCACCCATCTCTTCTCTGTCTCCACCGCTCCATCACCGCACCTTCTCCTGCTGTCTCCACGCGCTTCATCACCCACCTCTCCTGCTGTCCTCCACCGCTCCATCACCCACGCTCTCCTGTGCTGTCCTCCTCCGCTCCATCACCCAGACACAGTCCTGCTGTCTCCACCGCTCCAACTCCCATCCCTCCCCTGCTTCTCCACCACGCCCCATCACCCATCTCTCCAGCTGTCCTCCACCGCTCCAACACCCACCACTCCTCCTGTCTCCCCGGTCCATCACCCACCTGCTCCATGCTGTCCTCCATCGCTCCATCAACCACCTCTACTGTGTCCCTCCACTCCATCACCCACCTGTTCCTGCTGTCTCCACCGCTCCATCACCCACCTCTCCTCCTGTCTTCCACCAGCTCCATCACCCACCTTTCCTGTCTGTCTCCACCACCGCTCCGTATCAACGCACCTCTAACTGCTGTCGACCACCGCTCGCGTCACCCACCTCTCCTGCTTGTCTCCACCGCACCATCACCCACTCTCTCCTGGACTCCACCCGTTCCATCACCCATCTCTACAGCGGTCTCCACCCGACGCTCCCATCACCCACCTCTCACTGCGTCTCCACCACCGCTCCATCACCCAACTCTACTGCTGTCATCCACTGCTTCCTCCCGCCACCTCTACTGCTGTCTCACGCTCCCATCACCCAACCTCTTTCCTGCTGTCCATCCACCGCTCCATAACCCATCTCTACTGCTATCTCCACCGAGCTTCCAGCACCCACCACTACAGCTGTCACAACGCACCATCACCCACCTTCCATGCTGTCTCCACCAATCCAACACCCAACCACACTACTGCTTGTCTCCACCGCACTGCCATCACCACACCTGTCCTGCTGTCTCCACCGCTCCTCACCCACCTGTCCTGCTGTCTCCACCGTCCCCATCACACCCACTCAGTCCCAGCTGTCTCCACCGCTCCAACACCCACCACTCCATGCATTCACCACCGCTCCATCACCCACCGTCCTGCTGTCTCCACCGCACCGTACACCCACCACTACTGCAGTTCACCACGCTCGCTTCACACACCTCTACTGCTGTCTCACCGCTCCATCACCCACCTCTCCAGCTGACTCCACCGCACCCATACCCACCTCAACTGCTGTCACCACCGCAGCCATCACCCACCTGACCTGCTGTCTCCACCGCTTCCAACACCCCACCTGTCCCCTGCAGTCACCACCGCTTACCATCACCCACCTTACCCTGCCGACACCACCGCTCCATCACGCGCCTCTACTGCGTCTCCACCGCTCCTTCACCCACCTGTCCGCAGTCTCCACCGCTACCGTTCACCCACCTCTGACTGCTGCTCCACCGCTCCGTCCACGCATCCCCTGCTCCAGTTGTCTCCACCGTGTGCTCCATCACCCACCACACCTTCTGTCTCCACCGCTCATCTACCCATACTCAACTGCTGTCTCCCACCGCTCGATCACCCACTCTCACCAGCTGTCTCCACCGCTTCCATCACCATCTCTACAGCTGACGTCCACGCTCCATCACCCCCTGTCCTGCTGTCTCCACCGCTCCATCACCCACCACTCCTGCTGACCTCCATCCGCATGCCTCACGCACCTCTACGCTTGTCCTCCCCCGCTCCATCACCCACCTCTACTGCCTGCTCCACCGCTCCGACACCCACCTCTCCTGCTGTCTCCACCGCTCATCAACCACCTCCTCTGCTGTCCTTCCATCCATCCTATTCACCCATCTCTACTGCTGTCTCCACACCGCTTCCAACACCCACCTTCTCCTGCTGTCCTCCACCGCTCCACACCCCATCTCTACTGCTGTCTCCACCGCATCCATCACCTACCTCTCCGCTGTCTCCACAGCTCCATACCCACCTCTACTGCTGTCTCCACCGCTCCTTCCACCACCTCTCCTGCTGTCTCCACCGCTCCATCAAACCACCTCTACTGTTTTTTTGCTGTCTCCACCGCTCCGTCACCCACCTCTCCTGCGTCCCTCCACCGCTCCCTCACCACCTGTCCTGCTGTACCACCACCCTCACCCATCACAACAGCTGTCTCCACCGCTCCAGTCACCCACCTACACCTTGCTGACTCCATGTCTCCACCGCTCCATCACCCACCTCTCCTGGCTGTCTCCACCGCTCCATCACCCACCTCTACTGCTGTCTCCACCGCTCCGTCACCCACACCTCTCGTGCTGTCTCCCACCGCTCCATCACCCACCTGCCCATCTGTATTCCGACACTCCATCACCCCACCTCTCTGCGGGTCTCCACCGCGCCATCACCCCCACCCCGTCCTGCTTCTCCACCACCCCATCACCTCCATCTCAACTGCGTCTCCACCGCTCCATCACCCAGCTCTCCGTTCTGACGACCACCGCTCCAACACCCATACACTACTGCGTCTCCCACCGCTGCATCACCCACCTCTCCTGTTGTCTCCACCGTCTCCCATCACCCACCTCTCCTGCTGTCCTCCACACTCCACACCCACCTCTACTGCTGTCCTCCACCGCTCCAGTCACCCACCTGTCCTGCTGTCTCCACCGCCCCATCACCCACGCTCTCCTGCTGTCTCCACTCGGCTCCAACACCCAGCCTCTATTAATGCTTGTCTCCACCGCTCCATCAACCACCTCTCTTGCGTCTCCTCCGCTCCATCATCCACCTGTCCTGCTGTCACCACCGCTCCATCACCCACCTCTCCTGCAGTCTCCACCGCCCCATTCAACCACCTCTCCAGCTGTCCTCCACGCGATCCATCACCCACCTCGTCCTGCTGGTCTCCCACCCGCTCCATTCACCCACCTCATCCTGCTGTCTCCACCTTCTCCATCACCCACCTCTACTTGCTGTCTCCACCGCTCCATCACCCACCACTACTCTGTCTCCCACGCTCCGTCACCCACGCTTCCTGTTTGTCTCCACCGCACCATCACCCCACCCTGTCCTGGTCTCCACCGCTACATCACCCACCTTACCTGCTGTAATCCACCGCTACGATTACCCACCTCTCCTGCGTTATCAACCGCTCCATCATCCACTCTCTCCTGCTGTCTCCACCGCTCCTTCACCCCACTGTCCTGCTGTCTCAACCGCCTCCTCACCCTCCTGACTTCTGTCCTCCACCGCTCCATCACCCACCGCTCCTGCCTGTCTCCACCGCTCCCCATCACCCACCGTCTCCTGCTGTCCTCCACCGCTCCATCACCCACCTCTCCTGCTGTATCCACCGCTCCATCACCCACCTCTCCTGCTGTCTCCACCGCTCCATCACCCACCTGTACTTCTGTCTCCCTCCGCTCCATCACCCACCATGTTCCTGCTGTCTCCACCGCTCCATCACCCACCTCTCCTGCTGTCTCCACCGCTCCATCACCCCCACCTTCCTTCCTGTCTCCACCGCTCCCATCACCCACCTGTCCTCTGTCTCCACCGCTCCATTCACCCACCTCTCCTGGTGTCCTCCACCGCCCATCCACCCACCTCATCCTGGTGTCTCCACCGCTCCATCACCCACCCATCCTGGTGTCCCTCCAACCGCTCCATCACCCACCTCTCCTCTACCTGCTGTCTCCACCGCTCAAGTCACCCCCCCTCTGTCATCCCTGTGGCCGCGCGGGGACCCAACCCACCAAGAATCCTCAAATCTTACAGACAGATTAAAGTGCCTCACGAAGAGTTTTAAAAAAACGAACAATAGTTAACAATTTCGCAGCGCCATTAAATAAGCGTGGACATAAGGAGCCGATACTCCACATAACAATAAATCTGCAGTGGCAAATTTACTGATGAGACGTCTATAAAAATTTCTAATGACGCTGTTCAGTACGGTTATAAGAGAACTGTTTTTCTGCTAAGATTATGATAATAGATAATATTTCATTCTGGTAATTTTAACGGACCCGAGGGTTAG
>NC_069469.1:7260667-7261913 GCF_026875155.1 Cherax quadricarinatus | reverse complement strand
GTCCATCTACCTCTTTCTCTAACTGTAGCTACAAGTAGTTAATGATCTGATATATCCGTTGCCCTTCTATAAACATATACATCCTGAATCCTACCCATCAAACTTTTATCCATCAGTACATAATCTTACTGCTTACATTACGTGCTATATTATATCATATCTTGTATTTATCATCTTTTTCATATAGATGGGGAGAGGGAGGTTTTGGGTAGATGGCGAGAATATTTTGAGGAACTTTTAAATGTCGACGAAGAAAGGGAGGCGGTAATTTCATGCACTGGCGCCAGGGAGGTATACCATCTTTTAGGAGTGAAGAACAGGGTGTGAGTGTGGGGGAGGTGCGTGAGGCATTGCATAGAATGAAAGGGGGTAAAGCAGCTGGAACTGAAGGGATCATGACAGAAATGTTAAAAGCAGAGGGGGATATAGTGTTGGAGTGGTTGGTATTTTTGTTAAATAAATGTATGAAAGAGGTGAAGGTACCTAGGGCTTGACGGAGAGCATGTATAGTCCCTTTATATAAAGGGAAAGGGGCCCAAAGAGATTGTAAAAATTATAGAGGAAAAGTTTACTGAGTATACCAGGAAAAGTGTACGGTAGGGTTATAATTGAAAGAATTAGGGGTTTAAGACAGAATGTAGGATTGCGGATGAGCAAGGAGGTTTCAGAGTGGGTAGGGGATGTGTAGATCAAGTGTTTACACTGAAGCATATATGTAAAACAGTATTTAGATAAAGGTAGGGAAGATTTTATTGCATTTATGGATTTAGAAAAGGCATATGATAGAGTGGATAGGGGAGCAATGGGGCCCAGATGTTGCAAGTATATGGAATAGGTGGTAAGTTACTAAATGCTGTAAAGAGTTTTTATGAGGATAGTGAGGCTCAGGTTAGGGTGTGTAAAAGAGAGGGAGATACTTCCCGGTAAAAGTAGGTCTTAGACAGGGATGTGTAATGTCACCATGATTGTTTAATATATTTATAGATGGGGTTGTAAAAGAAGTAAATGTTAGGGTGTTCGGGAGAGGGGTGAGATTAAATTATGGGGAATCAAATACAAAATGGGAATTGACACAGTTGCTTTTTGCTGATGTTACTGTGCTTATGGGAGATTCTAAAGAAAAACTGCAAAGGTTATTGGATGAGTTTGGGAGTGTGTGTAAAGGTAGAAAGTTGAAAGTGAATTAGAAAAAGAGTAAGGGTGATGAGGGTATCAAATGTTTTAGATAAAGAAAAATTGGATATCA
>NC_069469.1:7238167-7255667 GCF_026875155.1 Cherax quadricarinatus | reverse complement strand
GAGTTAGAGCAAAGGAAGGGGTAGCAGTAATGTTGAAGGATCAGTTATGGAAGGAGAAAAGAAAATATGAATGTGTAAATTCAAGAATTATGTGGATGCGAAAAGTGGGTCATAATCAGCGTGTATGCACCTGGAGAAGAGAGGAATGTAGAGGAGAGAGAGAGATTTTGGGAGATGTTAAGTGAATGTATAGGAGCCTTTGAACCAAGTGAGAGAGTAATTGTGGTAGGGGACCTGAATGCTAAAGCAGGAGAAACTTTTAGAGAGGGTGTGGTAGGTAAGTTTGGGGTGCCAGGTGTAAATGATAATGGGGGCCCTTTGATTGAACTTTGTGTAGAAAGGGGTTTAGTTATAGGTAATACATATTTTAAGAAAAAGAGGATAAATAAGTATACAAGATATGATGTAGGGCGAAATGACAGTAGTTTGTTGGATTATGTATTGGTAGATGAAAGACTGTTGAGTAGACTTCAGGATGTACATGTTTATAGAGGGACCACAGATATATCAGATCACTTTCTAGTTGTAGCTACACTGAGAGTAAAAGGTAGATGGGATACAAGGAGAATAAAAGCATCAGGGAAGAAAGAGGTGAAGGTTTATAAACTAAAAGAGGAGGCAGTTAGGGTAAGATATAAACAGCTATTGGAGGATAGATGGGCTAATGAGAGCATAGGCAATGGGGTCGAAGAGGTATGGGGTAGGTTTAAAAATGTAGTGTTAGTGTGTTCAGCAGAAGTTTGTGGTTACAGGAAAGTGGGTGCGGGAGGGAAGAGGAGCGATTGGTGGAATGATGATGTAAAGAGAGTAGTAAGGGAGAAAAAGTTAGCATATGAGTTTTTACAAAGTAGAAGTGATGCAAGGAGGGAAGAGTATATGGAGAAAAAGAGAGAGGTTAAGAGAGTGGTGAAGCAATGTAAAAAGAGAGCAAATGAGAGAGTGGGTGAGATGTTATCAACAAATTTTGTTGAAAATAAGAAAAAGTTTTGGAGTGAGATTAACAAGTTAAGGAAGCCTAGATAGAGAACAAATGGATTTGTCACTAAAAATAGGAGATGAGAGTTATTAAATGGAGAGTTAGAGGTATTGGGAAGATGGAGGGAATATTTTGAGGAATTGTTAAATGTTGATGAAGATAGGGAAGCTGTGATTTCGTGTATAGGGCAAGGAGGAATAACATCTTGTAGGAGTGAGGAAGAGCCAGTTGTGAGTGTGGGGGAAGTTCGTGAGGCAGTAGGTAAAATGAAAGGGGGTAAGGCAGCCGGGATTGATGGGATAAAGATAGAAATGTTAAAAGCAGGTGGGGATGTAGTTTTGGAGTGGTTGGTGCAATTATTTAATAAATGTATGGAAGAGGGTAAGGCACCTAGGGATTGGCAGAGAGCATGCATAGTTCCTTTGTATAAAGGCAAAGGGGACAAAAGAGAGTGCAAAAATTATAGGGGGATAAGTCTGTTGAGTATACCTGGTAAAGTGTATGGTAGAGTTATTATTGAAAGAATTTAGAGTAAGACGTGAATAGGATAGCAGATGAACAAGGAGGCTTTAGGAAAGGTAGGGGGTGTGTGGACCAGGTGTTTACAGTGAAACACATAAGTGAACAGTATTTAGATAAGGCTAAAGAGGTCTTTGTGGCATTTATGGATTTGGAAAAGGCGTATGACAGGGTGGATAGGGGGGGCAATGTGGCAGATGTTGCAGGTGCATGGTGTAGGAGGTAGGTTACTGAAAGCAGTGAAGAGTTTTTACGAGGATAGTGAGGCTCAAGTTAGAGTATGTAGGAAAGAGGGAAATTATTTCCCAGTAAAAGTAGGCCTTAGACAAGGATGTGTGATGTCACCGTAGTTGTTTAATATATTTATAGATGGGGTTGTAAGAGAAATAAATGCGAGTGTCTTGGCAAGAGGCGTGGAGTTAAAAGATAAAGAATCACACATAAAGTGGGAGTTGTCACAGTTGCTCTTTGCTGATGACACCATGCTCTTGGGAGATTCTGAAGAGAAGTTGCAGAGATTGGTGGATGAATTTGGTAGGGTGTACAAAAGAAGAAAATTAAAAGTGAATACAGGAAAGAGTAAGGTTATGAGGATAAAAAGATTAGGTGATGAAAGATTGGATATCAGATTGGAGGGAGAGAGTATGGATGAGGTGAATGTATTCAGATATTTGGGAGTGGACGTGTCAGCGGAGGGGTCTATGAAAGATGAGGTGAATCATAGAATTGATGAGGGGAAAAGGTGAGTGGTGCACTTAGGAGTCTGTGGAGACAAAGAACTTTGTCCTTGGAGGCAAAGAGGGGAATGTATGAGAGTATAGTTTTACCAACGCTCTTATATGGGTGTGAAGCATGGGTGATGAATGTTGCAGCGAGGAGAAGGCTGGAGGCAGTGGAGATGTCATGTCTGAGGGCAATGTGTGGTGTGAATATAATGCAGAGAATTCGTAGTTTGGAAGTTAGGAGGAGGTGCGGGATTACCAAAACTGTTGTCCAGAGGGCTGAGGAAGGGTTGTTGAGGTGGTTCAGACATGTAGAGAGAATGAAGCGAAACAGAGTGACTTCAAGAGTATATCAGTCTGTAGTGGAAGGAAGGCGGGTTAGGGGTCGGCCTAGGAAAGGTTAGAGGGAGGGGGTAAAGGAGGTTTTGTGTGCGAGGGGCTTGGACTTCCAGCAGGCATGTGTGAGCGTGTTTGATAGGAGTGAATGGAGACAAATGGTTTTTAATACTTGACGTGCTGTTGGAGTGTGAGCAAAGTAACATTTATGAAGGGGTTCAGGGAAACCGGCAGGCCGGACTTGAGTCCTGGAGATGGGAAGTACAGTACCTGCACTCTGAAGGAGGGGTATTAATGTTGCAGTTTAAAAACTGTAGTGTAAAGCACCCTTCTGGCAAGACAGTGATGGAGTGAATGATGGTGAAAGTTTTTCTTTTTCGGGCCACCCTGCCTTGGTGGGAATCGGCCAGTGTGATAATAAAAAAAATATAATTATAATTTCCTTACATGAGTAATTGCTACTCTCAGGTGTAGCTTGGATTCATATTAATGCATTTAAAAATTTATATTATAATTTCCATACATGTGTACTTGCTAAACTCAAGTGTAGCTAAAATTATTAATGTATATTTAAAGTTTATATTATAATTTCCTAACATGTAATTGCTAAGCTCAAGTAGTTAGGATTTATTCAAGGTAAATTGTAATATTTACCTTTATAAAGTGCATAATTAAGTGCATAATCAGTGTTATTAATTAAGTTAAATTTAATACATTGCATCATGGGTGAAAATGAGGAAATTAATGTAGATGACAAACACATGGAATTTAGAGCAAAAAAATGATCATTGCAGGCTAGAAAGGGTCATGTAACAAAGGCATACAATAGATGTTTGGAATTAATGAATCAAGAAACTGTGAATACTGATGATTTAAAATTGTATTTAGATGTTTTAGGGAATAGATAAGATTCATACAAATTATATTATAAAAAATATGAAGGAAATTTGTTAGTAAATTGTGGAGATGAGACAGAAATAAATCTTACGATTAACCAGTATTATGAATTAGAAGAAAAGATTCTCGTAAAAGTCAGGCTTTGAATAAATTAAAAGGTGTAAACCTGGCAGTTAATCAATCTATTCCAACAGATGAGATGTCTTAGCCAAAACTTCCAGAATTATGTTTACCTGTATTTAATCCTGGAGAAAATTGGGAGGAGTTTTGGTCTATTTTTAAAGCAGCTGTGCATGACAGGAGTGACCTAGCCTGTGTAACTAAATTATTTTACCTCAAAGGACAGATAGGAGATGCTCACATACTCATACAAGCCTTTCCCAATGTAGATGACTCTTACAAGGAAGCAGTTGACTTGCTGAAGGTCACTTATGGTAATATAGAACAAAGGTTGGATCTAGTGACTATCATTGTTAATTTAAAAACTCCAGATCACACTTACAAAGGTTTACAGCAGTCTTTGCACTGGACAAGCACCTAAAGTCGGTTCCTGACCAGCCGGGCTATGGCTCGTACGTTGGTTTGCGTGCAGCCAACAGTAACAGCCTGGTTGATCAGGCTCTGATCCACCAGGAGGCTTGGTCACAGCCCGGGCCGCGGGGGCATTGACCCCCGGAACTCTCTCCAGGTAAACTGGAGAGCACTCTCAAAATTTTAAGTAATAAATATAATCTGAAGGAATCAGACTGGTTATAGAGTGCCATTGTACAGAATAAATTAAGCTGTAAAACCCATGAATGGTCCTCAAACAAGTATCACAAGAGTTATTTTGGTCTGGAGGAAATAAAACTAGGTCTACAAGAATTAATTGTTCAGTTGCAGACCAGCCAACCAACTCATTTTAAAGATGCAACACATAATAACTCTGAGGTATCTGTCAAGTTTCACAAAGGGAAAAATTATCCCAATGTTAATAATCAAAATTCATTTCCTAAAAATAGTTGCATAGGTACATATCAAGTAGCAGGAATCAGAAATAATGATTCTCCACAAGTAAGAAGAATAAGTAGCCCAGATAATAAACCAGTCAAAGAAAAGAGAGATTGCCTTTTCTGCAAGGGTACTCATTTTTCTAAGAATTGCAATGCATGCAATTCATGGAATGATAAAGTTGAAAGATTGAAAGAACTTGACAGATGTATCAGATGTTTAGGTAATCACAATGTAAAGGATTGTCATGCCAAATTAAACAACTGTTATCAGTGTCACAGCTGTATAGTCCTTGTGGCTTAGCGCTTCTTTTTGATTATAATAATAATATCAGTGTCACAAAGGAAGACACCATATAGTCATGTGTAAAAGTCTATATGATAATGTTGATAATAATGATAATGTTGACAATCCTGACACAACAGTAGCTAATGTAAAAATTGCTGCTAATGTTAATAATGATGGTTTTGCTGAAGAAGCCTTACCTGTGTTACAGGTAAAAATTTATGATAAAAGGCATAAATCAAAAAATGTACAAGCACCTAAAGTCGGTTCCTGACCAGCCGGGCTGTGGCTCGTACGTTGGTTTGCGTGCAGCCAGCAGCAATAGCCTGGTTCATCAGGCTCTGATCCACCAGGAGGCCTGGTCACAGACCGGGCCGCGGGGGCGTTGACCCCCGGAACTCTCTCCAGGTAAACTCCAGGCATTACTAGACCAGGGATCACAGCGTACTTTCATAAAACGTAAATGTCTTGATGGGATGAAAGTACAGATGGGAGATCCTACAACTATAAAATTATCTGGTTTTTTCTCAGATAAAAGGTCTCAATTGTATGACACTATTTATGTAACTGTCAGGTTGGGCAATGAGAAAAAACGTGTTAATGCAGTAATTGTTGATAGACTCCCAGAGAAAATATCTACAGTAGAGCTTAGTAAAGCTACAGAAAGACTTTCACATAATGTGAATTTAGCACCTTCTGGTGTAAATGATTCTGTAGGCCCAATAAACATTTTGATTGGTAGTGACTATTATGCCTCCTTTGTAAAGGGTATGGTAAAGAAATGTGGTGTCACCCTTTTGAAGACTGCAGGAGGTCATGTAATGTATGGTAGGATTCCTCGTAATAATAATGCATGACTAGAGGAAACTATAAATACTATAACTGTGTCTTACTCATGAAGTCGTGCCCCAATATAATTCTTCCATAGAGGATGGTGTTGAGCCAGTGCATAAATTGTGGGAATTAGACAGCATTGGAATAAATGTAAATGAAGAAAGTCCAGACGATTCTTTTACTCAGGAACAGTACCTGAGAGATGTAAAATTTGAATCTGGACAATACTGGGTACGACTTCCGTGGAGACTGAACCATCCAGAATTGCCCACTAATTACAGAATGGCATATGGACAATTAAAGGCTCAGCTCCGCGAACTGAGTAAGACACCAAAATTGTTGACTGCCTATAATGATATAATTACTGAACAATTAATTAATAAATTTATAGAAGAGGTACCTCCTGAGCAAGCCAAAATTTATGGTCACTATTTGCCACATCACGGAGTGGAGAAGGATTCTAAGACCACTCCTCGGAGGATTGTGTTTAATTGTAGTGCCAAGAGTAACAAAAATGTACCTAGTTTAAATGACTGTTTGATGACAGGTCCGTCGTTGATGGAAAAATTAGGAGATATCTTATTAAATTTCAGGGTGAAGAATTATGCTTTTACAGCTGACTTAAGTAAAGCTTTCCTAAGAGTGGGTTTACAAGAGGCTGACCGGTATTGTACCCGCTTCTTATGGCCTGAGAATCCTAGTGATCCACTTAGCCCTCTGAAAACCTTTCGCTTTAGGAGCATATTATTTGGTGCTACATCCAGTCCGTTCCTACTTCAAGCGACGATAAATGCACACCTTAAACGTATGGAAAGCCCATTGAGTAAAGTAATGAGCAAACAATTTTATGTGGACAATTTCCTGGGTGTGACGTCAACTGAAGAGGAACTGTTAATGACTTATGGAGAGGCTAATGAAATAATGCAAAGTGCAAATATGGCTCTGAGGGAATGGAATAGTAATTCGTCCAAATTAAAGGACAAAATAAGTAAAGATTACCCTGGAGATGAAGTACCAAAATGTAGTAATGTATTGGGATTAACTTGGGATACTGAGAGAGATTTGTTAATGTTAAAACCTTAAAATTACAGTATGCCCAATAAATTAACTAAGAGAATTTTGCTTGCTGAAGTTTCCAAATGTTTTGATCCACTAGGCTTAGTGTCACCCCTTACTATAAGAGGGAAATTGTTAATACAAGAAGCATGGAAGCTTAAATGTGCTTGGGATGAAACCCTGCCTGAGGAATTCATTAACAGGTGAGATGAATTAATTGGTGATTATGAAAAAATTCCAATGTTGGAGTTCCCATGCCTGGTGGCCAATCCAGATAGGAAAAATATACTCCACATTTTTTGTGATGCTTCAAAATTGGTGTATGGAGCAGTTGCTTACCTTCAATGTAATAGTGTTTTTTTTTTTTTGTTATGTCTAAGGCTAAAATGTCTCCAATTAAATCACGTACCTTACCTCAGTTGGAATTAACAGCCATTTATGTAGGTATCAAATTAGCTAATTATATAAGAAATAAGTTGCAGGAGATAAATATTAGCGACACTGTAATTTGGTCTGATAATGAGGTATCCTTACAATGGATTCGTAATGGAAACAGTAAAATTGTGTACGTACAAAACAGAGTCGCTGAAATTAATCAGATATTAATCAGCATATGTTAACATTTAATCATATACCTGGGGAGGAGAATCCAGCTGATTTCTTGTCTTGAGGTTTACCTTATGCTAAATTTGTAAATGCTGTATCATGGTTTAAAGGACCGAGCTGGTTGGTAAATAAAGCTAATTGGCCTGTAAAAAAAGCGTATATTGCTCCTGTTGAAATTACTGTGACCACCACTCCAATAGTTTGTCCTTCCTTAGCCATTGATATATATAGGTATTCTTCTTTACTCAAACTAATCAGTGTAACTAAGTTGGTGTTTAAATTTCTAAACAAGATGAATATCTCATATAAGTTTTCACATCCTCTTGAATATTGGATACAGAGGGTGCAAGAAGAAATCTGTGGAAATAAGATTAAATTGATGACGGAAAGAAAAATTGTGAAAGGTTCCATAATAGAGAAATTGGGGCTGTATTTAGAGAACAATGCAATTAGGTGCAGAGGTAGGTTACAAAATGCTGAATTGGGTGATTATGCCAAACATCCTATCTTACTGCCCAAAACTCATCATCTAACAAATTTAATTGTTTTGAATGCCCATTATAATGTAATGCATTGTGGGGTACAAGATACCTTAAATTGTGTTAGGGAAACTTTCTGGATTCCACAAGGACAGCAAAGTGTAAAAAGGGTGATTAAATCTTGTGTAATATGTCGCTGTGTGGATGCCAGATCCTATATGCACCCAGGTCCTCCACCATTGCCAAATGAGCAATTTGAGTTATTTAGCAACGAACTCCACTCAGTCGCAGTGTGGAAAATACTGTATATATTTTCCAGAAATACAGTATTTTATATGTAAATTGATGGCCTATATTGTAGGTAATAAAAATTAATTTGTAAATAAATAAAGAGCCAGCGATGGGTGAGCGCTGCTGGGGAGGGGACTCCATTGTTTTTGAATGTGGTGAAGGCATGCTAATGAAATGTGCATAAATTTTCGTCGCTCTAGAGGTTATATTGGGCTTAAAACCTCTCAAATAGGAGCCAAAATTGTTGGAATTGCAATCCTGCATAACATGAGGAATCAGGTGACTGGACAGGACTCCGTAATTAGATGGAAACAGGATATTACCCCAGCTAAGTCATGTATATATATTTATGTTGAAATTCTGGCCAGTATTTTCTCCATATTTTAGGCAGGGGGTTCTGTACATGACGCACAGTAATCTCCAGAGTAATTGGTGAGTGGTATTAAGATAAATTCTCCTTCTGTTACATGAATGTGTATATGTAATCATTTATTAATTTTAACATACAGTCCACATAATTATATTAATGTTTTCCATAATTCCTGGTAATGTACATTTCATTTGAAATTAATATAGGTCAAGAGTGACTTGTGGATATGACAGTAGTAGGTATCAAAGGGGGACATTTTTTGTGACCTAGGTATCCTAAAATTCCTACTTGTCTCTGTAACTTTGATAAAAATTAATTATCTGTGTTACCATTTACTGGTATGTATCTTTTGAGTTACATCCAGGTAAAGTTAATTTTCCACAAATTATACAGTAATGTTAAACGAATACAGTATGATTTCTTTTGTATAGAAATTAATGTATAAATAAGGATCGTAATTAACACAAATGGAAAAAAAAAGTGAAGACAGACACCTAGCTGGGACCTATCAATACGAAGTCTTTAATAAAGATTTGACTTATCTAGTTATTTTTCTTTATGTCCTTCTTAGTTGCCTTATTATACCACCAGTGACGTAGGCAGTCATTATCATTCATTCTTTCATGATATCAATCTTTATCTTTCATCCTGTGAAGATAATCCTTATCATTCATATGGTGGTGAAAATATCTATTATTACAAGTACATGTACAAGGTATACAGGCGTAGCTGACATCAATGACATACTTCTATATAGAAAGCCACTTGTTATGCTGAACAATTTGGGTAACTTGGGTCAGTTTTTGTCCCAGGATGCGACCCACACCAGTGGACTAACACCTAGGTTCCCATTTTACTGATGGATGAACATAGATAACCTGTGCAAGGAAATACACCCAGTGTTTCTACCCTCGTCGGAAATCGAAGTCTGACCCTCACCGTGTGACGAGAGAGCTTTTGCCACCAGGCCATTAGTAATGTTAGTACTCCTAGTGATGTTAGGAATCCTCATATCTCCCGTAATGTTAGCAGCCCTTATCATATATCATTTTATGATAGTAATCGCTATCATGCAGACACCTGTTTTTGAGGCTTGAAGCTAAGTCGAAGAGAGTTTTGGAGTTTAATAGAACCATTCCTGGAAGCTGGAGATGGGTTCTACTACTTGGGTCACAGAGAACCTGCACACAGGGCCGGATTACCACATAGGCAAACTAGGCATTTGCCTAGGGCCCCGCGCATTTGGGGGCCCCGCGATCCAAGGGGTTCAGGGGCTCATCCAAGACTGCGCACATGGTGCAAGTGCGAAGGGGTCCCTACCTAATAAGTTCAAGTGTTTGGAGAGTAAAATTGATTTTTAAAAATTAATCAAAACAAAAATAAATAATGAAATAAAATAAAATAAAAATAAATAAACCTAGCCATAGATGGCAACACTCAACACGCCTTTGTTTACATCAGAACAGCTGTGTTTTCCCGCTAATGGGTGAGTATGGGAGATTCCTCTCCAATTTTCTGTAGTAATTACACGTTATCTAGACTTGTACTGTGACAAATTAACTGAAGTGTTGTTGATAGACATTGATGTGTATGGATAAATGTTTGTTTTCGCCTCTAAATGTTAAGGGAGGTACCTGATAGGGTTACTTGACCAGTAAAGACGCATTTTTGGTAAAATTACTATAAAGAAAAACCTAAAAACGCAAACTGACTTCCGTTTGTAGGTTTTAAAAGCACTTTGTCCTGTCTTTAAGTCTTTATCATTTCAATAACAGATCTCGATTGATGTTCTACATCATTTCCGTCGCAAATGCTTAGTTTTCAAGTTGCGACGGAAGTGATGTAGAACATCAATTAATTTACTACATATTTCCCCAGAAACACATAAGCCACATCAGAAAATCGTTGGTTGGGTGAAACTGAAAATTGTCCCTGCATTCTTTAATTCTCATGTCCTTATCTATGGTGATAGGCCATATATCATGCAAAACATAATGATTAGTTTAGTTATGAAAATGGTAATATAAATACCATTGTGCATTGTTCTTGGACTCAGTATGATTTCTGTTTAAGTAAATTGGAGATCAAGGAGGATGAATTAGTAAACAATTCGAGCCCAAATCACTAACCTAATCTATGGTAAAAGTTCTGTATATGACTCCTTTCTGGTAACGTTTTGAATTTTTAGATGCGCAGCCAGAGGAAAGGGGGCTACAAGGGCCATATCCCCCCCAATTGACAAAAAAAAATTAATAATAATTAAAAAATTAATAATAATTGATAATGCAAAATTTGTATTTGCATGATTACAGACAGTGATACATCCTCATTATGGCATCTCGTGAACGTGATGTTGGACGTTCTTATGCGAGTGGGTCACAGAAAAGAAAGAAGAAAATTCAAGAAGAAGAACAGAAAAAGAAAGATGTAGGAAGCTGCAGAAAGATCACAGACATGCTCACGAAAACAGTTTCTGATGTTACCAGTACAGTTGAATCTGCAGATACGTCAGATCATACAGGAAGCCCTCCCTCCATTATTTCTCAGCCAGCATCTACTTCTTTTGTGTCTCCTCTCAATGTCTCAACGGACATTTCATCCACATAATGAGGTTTTTGGTTCGGAAAACAATGATTACAGAATTGGTGAAAAGAAAAGAAATCTACCAGAATCTCAATGACAAGTTTGGATTTCTGTTCAAAATTACTACTATGCCAGATGCAGAATTGAGAGAAGCTGCATTAAAGTTGCAACAACACCTTTCAGCAGATGTTCAGGACACATTTGTTGAAGAAATAGATCATTTTTCTGGGTATATGAATCAGATTAAAGCTCCACCTGAAAAATGTGCGCCCTCAGCTGCTTTGAAACATTTAAGAAATGCAGGTATCTCAGAAACTTTCCCTAATGTTGACATAGTGTATCGCCTTTACCTAACACTTCCAGCTACTAACTGTGAAGGAGAACGTTCATTTTCTGTTTTGAAAAGAGTGAAAAACCAGCTCCGTTCCACAATGAGCCAAGACAAATTGTGTAACCTAGCCTTGTTAGGTAAGACACATATGCAACAGTTAGACAACTTTATTCCGAAACGTTTCGCCTACACAGTAGGCTTCTTCAGTCGAATACAGAAAGTAGGCAGGAACAGTAGAGATGTGAAGACGATGTAATCAGTCCATCACCCTTGAAGTCGTAGAATTTGAGGTTGTCAGTCCCTCAGCCTGGAGCAGTTCAGTTCCATAGTCAGGAACTATCTGAAGATCAAGCGACAGTTCAGAGACTTTAATACTCTCTCTCTCTCTCTCTCTCCTTCCGACAGTATTTAAGTCTCTGCACTGTCGCTTGATCTTCAGATAGTTCCTGACTATGGAACTGAACTGCTCCAGGCTGAGGGACTGACAACCTCAAATTCTACGACTTCAAGGGTGATGGACTGGAGTTTACCTGGAGAGAGTTTCGGGGGTCAACGCCCCCGCGGCCCGGTCTGTGACCAGGCCTCCTGGTGGATCAGCGCCTGATCAACCAGGCTGTTGCTGCTGGCTGCACGCAAACCAACGTACGAGCCACAGCCCGGCTGATCAGGAACTGACTTTAGGTGCTTGTCCAGTGCCAGCTTGAAGACTGCCAGGGGTCTGTTGGTAATCCCCCTTATGTGTGCTGGGAGGCAGTTGAACAGTCTCGGGCCCCTGACACTTATTGTATGGTCTCTTAACGTGCTACTGACACCCCTGCTTTTCATTGGGGGGATGGTGCATCGTCTGCCAAGTCTTTTGCTTTCGTAGTGACTGATTACATCGTCTTCACATCTCTACTGTTCCTGCCTACTTTCTGTATTCGACTGAAGAAGCCTACTGTGTAGGCGAAACGTTTCGGAATAAAGTTGTCTAACTGTTGCATATGTGTCTTACCTAACAACCTGTCGGTATTGTATAACATTTTGATGTTCAACCTAGCCTTGTTGACCATTGAGTCTGATCTAACAAGAAATATTGATTTTCAGAATATAATTGATGATTTTGCCAATATGAAATCCAGAAAAAAGTTTATTTAAGAAGTGCCTGTGAATATAAACAATTCTTTACTTTCTTGAGTTTATATGATTTGATAGTCTTATGCATGATGCAATGATAACAATAATGGTCAGTGATTTATAAAGGGAATAATAGTGCTGTAGTGGTTATGCTGAATATAATAGGTACATGATGTCACTACTTTAATAGCCTAATCTAGTAATACTATGCTGTCTTGAGTTTATTCTCTTTAAAATGCATGATTTAACAAGATAGTTATAATGGCTGTTGGTAAATGGTTTTGGTTGTCTTGATGTACTTTCCCTATTAAATTCAATCTAAATAGCCAGAATGTATTTAATTAGACCTTAAACAGGCTCACACCGACCCCCCACCCCCCACCCCCAAGCTGGAAGGGGTGGCTTCGCTTACCCGTAACTCAAAGGGGCCCCGCCAATCTGAATAGCCTAGGGCCCGGAGACTTCTTAATCCGGCCCTGCTTGCACATGCCAAATGTTCCTAGAATCTTGGCCTGGTTCCCATACACAACCAGCGCTGAAAATTTAAAGCCGACCACACGAGGCATTCTCATATTAAAGAGCGAAATAAAAATTCTGGAAACCACACAAAACTTTTTCCATGGGGTATATGTACCTAGTAAGAGTTTCATAGCAGTTTGACAGGGCTTAGTTACCATGTGGGAAATAAATCATATATCTTCATTATATATATATATATATATATATATATATTATATATATATATATATATATATATATATATATATATATTATATATTATATATTATTATATATATATATATATATATATATATATATATATATATATATATATATATATATATATATATATATATATATATATATATATATATATATATATATATATATATATATATATATATATAAACATTAATATGCATATATGCACTAAGGTAAAAACACACACAAGCACAGGAGACAGACACGAGGCACTGAACTATAGACCAGAGTCACTGACGTGTATAGTTTGTAAAGTCAAGGAGAAGATTATCAGGAGGGTGGTGGAGGACCTAGAACGGAACAAGATTATAAACGATTACTAGCAAAGATTCAGGGAAGGCAAATCCTGTGTCACAAACCTGTTGGAGTTTTATGACAAGGTAACAGAAGATACAGGAGAGATGGGTGGGTAGATTGCATTTTCTTGGACTGCAAGAAGGCCTTCAACACAGTTCCTCACAAGAGGCTAATGCAAAAACTAGAGGATCAGGCATGCATAACAGAAAAGACACTGCAATGGATCAGATAATATCTGACAAAGAGGCAACAATGAGTCACAGTACGTGTCGAGGTGTCAGAATGGGCGCCTATGATGAGGGCCTCCACAGGGGTCAGTCCTAGGACCAGTGCTATTTTTGGTATATGTATCCCTGTTTGCACATGATATGAAGTTAATGAAGAGAATTAAATCGGATGAGTATCAGGCAGGACTACAAAGAAACCTGGACAAGCTGGAAGCTTGGTCCAGCAACTGGCTCCTCGATATTAACCCCGCCAAAAGTAAAGTCATGAAGATCTGGGAAGGGCAAAGAAGACCACAGACTATAGGCTAGGTGACCAAAGACTGCAAACCTCACTCAAGGAAAATGATCTTGGGGTGAGTATAATAAAGAGCACATTTCCTGAGGCGCACATCAGTCAGCATATGGGTGCCTGGCAAACCTGTGAATAGCGTTCCTAAACCTCAGTAAGGAATCATTCAAGACTCTGTACACCATGTTCGTCAGGCCCATACTGGAGTGTGCAGCACCAGTTTGGAATCCACACCTGGTCAAGCATATCAAGAAATTATATATGTTCAAATGTCTGCAACAAGACTAGTCCCAGAGTTAAAGGGATTGTCCTACGAAGAAAGGTTAATGGAAATCGGCCTGACGACACGGGAGGACAGGAGGGTTAGGGGAGATATGATAACGACATATAAAATACTGCGAGGAATTGCCAAGGGGACAGAGACAGGGTGTTCCAGAGATGCGACACAGAAACAAGAGGTCACGATTGGAAATTGAAGACTCCGATGAGTCAGAGATGTTAGGAAGTATTTCTTCAGTCATAGAGTTGTCAGGAAGTGAAATAGTCTGGCAAGTGATGTAGTGGAGGCAGCAACTATACATAGTTTTAAGACGAGGTAAAATGAAGCTCATGGAGCAGGGAGAGAGGACCTAGCAGCGATCAGTGAAGAGGCCAGGCCAGGAGCTATGAATCGACCCCTACAACCACAAGTGATGTAGTGTACACACTCAACCCAAAAAAATAATGACAGGATGAAGAGGGAAGATAACTGGGGAAGAAGCATGGGCAGAAAGGCTACAGAGTGCAATGGAACTAGAGTGAGGAAAAAAGGCTAAACTAGTTTTGCAATACAGTGGTGAAGATATTTGCAGAGAACAAGAAGTAGGAGTTAGGAGTTGTAGCTGATAAGACAAAGACCCAGAGCCTAGTATAGGAGCTGGAAGTTCTGAAGCAGAATATAGAGTTGAGGACTGATAGTAGCAAGGTGCTGGGTGCAAGAACATCAATGAACAGCTAGGAGACTGAATAAGGGAAAGAGCAATGAAATCCCTTGAGGAACGATATCAGGTCACTGGGACATCTTGGAGAAGGTAAGAGAAACAACTAAAGAGATTTAAATCGGACCCAGAGATATGGAGGGAATGGAAATGGGAAGAAAAAGGGGAGGTCACTTATTAATCATAGGCTTCATGAGGCATAAGAGAGGACCTACAACGACAAAAGACAGTGAAAGGTAAAAGAGGTTGAGAGCATCATTGCAGTAAAAAGAGAGGACATGACCCAGCTGACAAATTTCCAGATAATTTTGTAGTACTCGAGGGAAAAACTACTCAGTCAAATTGACGTTTAAGGCGGGTCAGAGTGTAACTGGATCCTACAGCAGAAACTACTGTTAAAAGGTTTCCATAAATACCAGAGAGCGTACCTCAACTACAACAGAACACAAAAAGAATGAGAACAACTGAGAGACAGAGAGAGTAATGAGATGCCAGAGGCAGGAAAGGGAGACAGGGTAGGTACTGACAGGAGAGCACAGCCTTGTGGGCAACAAAACACAACCACCCATAGAACTACCCACAGAATCTCCTCGACCCGTACCACCCCACACCAACCAAGCACAATAACCAAAAACAAGCCACACCCCACACCCACAGTCCCCATCCTGCCCTGCACTAATACCTCCCAACCGAGAATGCAGTTCTGGTAAGGAAGCTGAAGGTATGGTACACCAATGCAGATGGAATAACAAATAAGACTGAGAAGTGACAGGAAAGAATCCCGGACATAATAGCAATCACAGACATAAAACTCACAGGGGTGATAACAAATGTGATCTTCCTGACTGGATATCAGATCATGAGAAAAAACAGAGGGAACACAGTGAAAGATGTTGCACTGCTCATCAAAAACAATGGAGCTTTGAGGAGATGGGAGGAAAAGGCAGTGGTGTAGTGGATGACTAAATAGTAGGAACACTTCCAACTAGGGTTCCAAAAGTGATGAGAATTATGAGAGCAACAGAAACGACGGTGGCCACACTAGCCAATGGGCCAGTAGGGATCACATGGGCAGGGCAAAGTTATTCGTCATGGGGGATTTGAACCACAAGGAGAGTGATTGAGAAAACCTGGAGCCACATAGAGAACCAAAGACATGGAGGGCTAAGATGCAAGAAGTGGACACAGGAAAGCCAGGAATTGAGCCAAAGAACCAGAAATAAATATGTATAGATAAGGAGAAAGACCCAGTGGCAATACGAGAAAGACAAAGCATCAAAACCCAAATATGACCCCGAGTAGTTATACAGCCACATCAGGAGGAAAACAACAGTCAAGGACCAGGTAATCAGGCTGAGGAAGGGAGTTCACAGGGAGCGATCAAGAAGTATTTAAGTAGCACAGCTCAAGATTTAGGGACCTATACATAGTGAAGACAGAGAGGCTTACACAAAACCGAATTAGTAGGGGAAGGAAGTGAAGAAACTGCTATGTGAATTTGATGCCTCGAAGGCGGAGGACCCAGATAACATCTTTCCTTGGGTTCTGAGAGAAGGTGAATATGCACTGTGTGTGTTGTAAACAACAATCTTCAAAAAAATCTGTTGAAACAGGGCAACTACCTGAACTATGGAAGACAAAAAACATAGTCCCAATTTTTTTACAAAGGAGACAGACAGGTAGCACTAAACTACAGTCCAGTGTCGCTGACATGTACAGTATGTATAGTTAGGGAGAAGATTATCAGGAGAAGATTGGTAGAGCACCTAGAAAGGAATGGGCTCATAGATGACAACCAACACGGCTTCAGGGAAGGCAAATCCTGCATCACAAACCTACTGGAGTCCTGCAACAGTGCAACAGAAGTAAGACAAGAGAGAAGAGATGGGTAGACTGCATTTTCTTGGACTGTATGAAGGTTTTCGACGTACCACACAAGAGACTTGTTGAAAAACTAGAGGAGCAGGCAGGAATAGCTGGGAAAATACTGCAATGGATCAGTGACTGCTTGCAGGAATGAAACAACATGTGTTAGTAAGTGATGAGGTTACAGAGAGGATGCATGTGTAGAGTGGGGTTCCATAAGGATCAGTCCTAGTTCCGGTGCTGTTTTTTTTGTGTTTATGAATGACATAACAAAAGAGATCGTTTCAGAGGTGTCTCTGTTAGAAGACAATGTGAAATCAATAAGGAGAATTCAAGTGGCCAAGGAACAGGTAGGTCTACAAGGGATGCAGACAGGCTGCAAGCCTGGTTCAACAAGTGACTTGTGGAATTTAATCCCACCAAGTCCAAAGCCATGAAGGTTGTGGAAGGGCAACGAAGACCGCAGGAGTTAAGCCTAGGTATAAGGATCTTGGGGTGAGCATCATACCAAACACATTTCCAGAGGACTACAACAAGCAAATAACCGCTGAAGCATATGCGCGCCTAGCAAACCTAAGAATAGCATTTCGACATCTAAGTAAGGAGTCATTGACGACACTGTACACTGAGTACGTCAGACCTATATTAAAGTATGCAGCGCCAGTATGTAAACTACACCTGGTCATTCTCG
>NC_069469.1:7217298-7237667 GCF_026875155.1 Cherax quadricarinatus | reverse complement strand
TAATAAAAATTTTTTCCACCCCAAAACTTTGGCCAACGGCACACTCACCCCACACACAAAACTGGTCACAACACAAAACAATATATGCACAGTATCTTCATCATGTAATAACCTTCATTAAACAATTACAGCGAATGAAGATAATTAACCGGAGTGAGGAGCTCCATTACACAGCGGGTAATGACGTACTAACATAAGCAGAGTTCCCACTAGTAGAGTTGGTATCTCTGAAACATGGCATTACCGTACGCTAACAAGAAACACCTGTTTCAATCTGATGAGTAAGGTAGCTAACTGTCCTGTTCCCGCAGCCCAGCCCTGGGCCAGACTTGTCTGGTGTATTGATCAGTTACCAATAGCCTGTAGATGAATGGTTTGAAAAACCGACAAGTTGAAGATTGAGACACTTATGCAGCATTGAAGATTGATGGACTGAACACATCGACTCCAGGCTGAGGGACTGATTACCTCATACTCCTCCTCTCCTTACGCCTTCCTCTTTGTATTGGACTGATGAAGCCACTGTGTGGCGAAACGTTTCCTGAATAAAGATTCCCATATGTTGCATAAGTGTCTCAATCTTCACCAATAGCCTGGTTTATCAGGCAAGCACCGGATAAGCCTCACCCGGTCTGTACCTTTGATGCAGAGGAGAGCCCCGCTTATAAAGCAGATTAGGTTCCAGACTAGTGTAGGGCCCCGCTTATAAAGCAGATTAGGTTCCAGACTAGTGTAGGGCCCCGCTTATACAGCAGGTTAGGTCCTGGGCTACAGATGTAAAACAAAAAATGTCTGTCAAGTGAATTATAGCTTTTTCTTTCATTTTTAAAAGCATATAAAAACCTGATAACATGTTTACACTATCATATATTAATATAGCTAGGCCTAAAAAATACATATACAGTATACACATACCTTAAAATATTTTCATCCTTAGCCTACTGTGACTGGTGAATATATTTACTGTAGCAAGTCTAAATAATGAAGAATGGGTATAATCTAAAACCGCTGTATTTGCGAAGCGATGTATTAGCGTAGCGCTGTAAAGCAAGGCTTGTCTGTACCGTCAAAGCTATATGAAAGGCACTTTAAGTCCTGTACATGTGTATTACGAATTAACTTGTCAGTATTGTGTACTACTTATGATACTAACAGCCTGACTGATCAGACTGTCAACAGTGAGTTGGGAGACTGGATGGCGGGGTGATGACATCCACAACGATTAACTTTTAACACAAGAAAAGACAATAAAAGTGAAAAAAAAGACACAAAATTTATTATTTTGCATAAAAGCACCAAAAATGACGGTGGAGGAAGCTGCTGCGGCGGGGCCAGGAGCCAACACTCAACATTCACAAACACAACTCTGCGAGTGTACACACACACGTAAAATTACCACTCATGGAGACTTTTTTCAGAAGTAAACTGACTGAAGATTTGACAACAACACTGAGGATGAAAACACGTGAAGACTGATATTTTTAAATATGTACCTTTTACGACCCTGGACCAGGGCCCGGGGTCCGAGAGTAGTGTAACTCTCAAAAAATCCCAAAATTTTTATATCAAAGGTAATTTGTGATTAAGAACATGTGCAACGTTAGTTTCATTACTGAAAAAACGTTTTAGCCTACACAGGGATTTTTTCAGTAAAATACAGAGGGAAAAAAGTGAATTTATGAAAAAAAGGGTGAAACAGTCCATAAACCCTTGGGGGAAAAAGCATTAAGAGGGTTTCAGTCCCTCAGCTATACCTCTCTTTTCCCTGTTCCTGTGTATTTAACTGAAAAAAGGCCCTACTGTGTAGGAAAACCCCTTTTTTTCATCAATAAAGAAAACCAAAATCCCTGCACATGTTTTTAACTTTTTTGATAGCAAAAAAATACAAGGGCAAACTTTTTATAGAGTCTTTTTGGTAATGGTATCGTGGGAGGACCCCAGCTTTCCGTCTTTTTGTCAAAGGCCGAGAGTGAATAAAAGCGCTCTGAAACACGGTCTATGTCCCCTTGGGAAAGCCTTTAACCCACTTACTGGAGTTAGAAATATGGAGGAGTGCAAAAAAAACCATAGGGAAGGGCAGGGAGCAGGGGGAACAGTAAAAAAACATTGTACCAACATTGTCCCCCAGGCTTTTTAACATCTTGCCAAAAATATCAGAGCTTGCGGGAAAACACATGTAGGGGGGTTTTTTGGGGGAAACCCCAATAATTTCCCTACCCCAAGGGTCCCGAATCAACTCGACTGTAATGGTTTAAAGGGGGCCCAAGCGGCCACTAGAATCAAAAAGTGGTTCCCCGGGCAAACACGGGAAACCCTGGCCTGGGGCCGGGCTGTGGGAGTAGGAAAACCTCGAAAACGCATAAAAAGGAAGGGGCAGAAGAAAACTCTACGTGGGGGGTTCTGAGTAATTTGGTTTAAATTGTAGGACACCAGTCACCCCAAAATTTCTATAGTCCCAGAATTTTTCACAGGGGTTTTTACTTTTCTGTGCACTGACAAAATATACTCTACCAATATAGGGTCAAAAAGGGCTTTTTCTTTTTTCACAGGGCAGTGTGATCTATAAACTTTTTTAAAATTTTAAAGTTATAAAATAATAATAATAATTTAAAAATAATAATAATAATAATAAAAAATAATAATAATAATAATTAGATTTTTTGGGGAAAAAAAAAGTTAAAAAAATATTGGTTGGTGACCCCTGACAAACCCGTGGAAAAAAACTCCTTGTAGAGTATTGAATATTTTTTTAAAAAAAACGTTTCGCCACAAAGGGGTGATGAAGTCCCCCGTGGGGAAAAGTTTCCTTTTTTTTTTATTCCAGAACTGTACCCCGGTGTTTCCATTCCAACACGCTTTTCCTCAGAACTCTACAACTGATTGTCAATATATAACATGGTACTGTACACACTTGCCAGCGAGGTGGATTTTTCCAGCTGGTAGTGTAAACAGTGACCAGCTGAGGGACCACTAATGCAAAAAGCCTTCTTTTACTGATGGGACGAAAAAAGTAGAGGGAACGAGGAAAAATGACATTTAGGAGGATAACAACTGAGAGGAGAATCACTGGAGGTAGGAAGGGGGATGTGTTTGCATCTCCCACACCTAATATCTAAAACACAATGTTCGCTACTCGGATTTAATAGCGTCGTTCTAACTTTTCTGACGACTCATTTAGTGGGGGCCACAACGAGCAGTGTGAGGTGGGGCCTTCATGAAGGAACTTGTCCAGGTACATCCTGAAGAGGGTCAGGGATCTGCTGGTAATCAACGTTATATATATATATATATATATAATATATATATTATATATAAAATATATATATTATATATATATATATATTTTATATATTATTATATAATATATATTTTTATATATATATTATATATATATTATATATATTATATATATATATATAAAAATGGGATGGGGTGGTTAGGGGAAGTGGAATATTCAAACAGCTTCAGGAAGAAATCTAAATATTCTTCCTTGAAGCCTTTTTATCCACTTCCCGAGGCTAGGGGTCCCACAGTTTTATACCATCATTACCCTCCACAGCAGGACTCGAACCTGCAAAAATCTGTATCCGAGTACACAGTACTTTACCAGGTCCACCTCTAGTGCAGTATACAGAGTCCCATAGCCTCGGAGAAATATAATGTCCTCTAATATCAGTCTAAAGACTCTTTCCCAGTGTGTGTACGTACCATACAATTTCGTCATTTAAACTAACAATGATAATTTAAAATAGTTGTGTCCCCCTGAAGCAGCAGGCCACATGGTCAGTCCCAGGCGGTCCCCCATCCTGAATAATCTCCCCTTCAATAACAATAGCCGCCCACTAAAACCCAGTTCAGTAATCCTACTTAATATTCTGGTAGCACCTCTCTTTTTTGTGACCTTTTGTAGGTGGTTATTGTTGGAGCAGAGAAGCTGGTGTCTTTTTACGTAGCATGTTAGCAGGTGGTTGTGGCAGGTGGCTGACCTGACAGGGAAGGATGCCAGGTACCGAGTGGGTGAGGGGGGAGGCTAGATACTGTACCTGGTAGGGTGGAGGTGGTAAAGCACCCGGTAGATTAACCTCCTCATCAGATAGCACGTCAGCTGTAGGGGCTGTTGTTACGACAGGTGTTCTTGAAGGTAATTGGGTAGTATTGGCTAGGTGATGAACTGGGGAGTGCGTGGGCGTGCTCACCGATTTGTGCTTGTGGGGGTTGAGTGTCACCTCCTGACCCCAGTGTATGTTTGTTTGTAGATGGAGTTGTCAATTCCACCAAGGATGCTTCCTGGTTGAGTCTTAGATAAATGTAGAGAAGCGTAGGGTTATTGCGTGTACGGTGGGATCCACGTGTTTGTTTCCAGGCGTGTGCTTGGGCCAGGTGTGGTGGGTCAGGTGTGGTGGGGCCAGGTGTGGTGGGGCCAGGTGTGATGAGGATAGGTGTGGTGAGGATAGGTGTGGTGGGGACAGGTGTGGTGGGGACAGGTGTGGCGGGGATAGGTTTGATCGGGCCTGGTCGGGCTGGGCCAGGGAGCCGGCAGGGAACACGCACACCAGCGTGGCCAGACTGGCACTGAGCTCCTGGTGCCAGCGCTGCCTGTGTGTTAGTGTGTGTGTGTGTGTGTGTGTGTGTGTGTACTTACCTATTTGTGGTTGCAGGGGTCAATTCATAGCTCCTGGCCCACCTCTTTGCTGATCGCTACTAGATCCACTCTCTCCCTTCTCCAAGAGCCTTATCGTACCTCTTCTTGAAGATATATGTGTGTGTATGGTATGGTAAGAGGAATGACATGGAGCAAGTTTCACCCTGGAAAAAATAATAATGGGGGGAAGGGAAGGCACAAGAAGATGGGTTTTATTAATGTTACTCATTCTCTTCTCTTAATTCTCGTCCTTATAATTTTTGTTTCCCTCCTCGTTCTTAACTCCCCACCTCTCCATGTACGATATACCTTTGAAGAGCTTCGAGAGTTTGACTACTCTCGGAGCCCGGCCATGGGCCAGGCTCGTCTGGTGCTTGCCTGGTCAACCAGGCTGTTGCTGCTGGAGGCCCGCTAACTCATTTATATTCTTGTATCTTCAACATATTAAAGAACAACAAAACACAATACCGTGACTGGAACAAAGATAACCCGCACGTAGGAGAGAGGAGATGACCACGACGTTTCGGTCCTTCTTGGACCATTTACAAAGACAAGGCACATTTAAGAAACACCACACTGTCACCATGACCTGTGGCAGCTGGAGGCAAAAACTTCCCTGCTAGCTGAATGATCAACCAAACTGTTGGTTTCTGCAAGCCTACATAAGCATCACAACGTGGTTGATACGCCACTCTTAAAAACGTGTTCATCTTTTTTTTTAAATATAAAAATACCACTTTTATTCTCGGCGATTTTTTTTATATCTGATGGTAGAAGATTGAAAGGTGATTGATCACGGATGCTGATAAGAGAATCTCTGACTTGACAGTTGAGACACAGACAGGATGTTGAAGAACTGACCAAGGAGTCGGAGGCACAGATCGTAACTAAAGACAGAAATAAACCTTTGGGACATTACAAATTAATTTAGCACTGGTTAAAAAAAAGTGGAATGAGCTAGACGAGGAGGTGACTCCTTCCATCAACAGCTTCAAAAACAGGTACGACAGAGCCCGGGGGACTATTCGAGTCCAGATAATGACGGTCAAGCCGATCCAAGAGGCGGGGCCACGAGCACTGTATCGACCCCCCCCCCCTCCTCCCCCTGCAAACACAACTTGGTAATTACAGTGTTTCTTAATTGTATTTATGGTACTGCTGCTCCTCGGTAACCTGGTTAGCACAACACTTCGGGGGTTGGTGGTATCTTCTACGAGTAACCTGGTCAGCACTACACTTCGAGGGTTGGTGGTATCTTCTACGAGTAACCTGGTCAGCACTACACTTCGAGGGCTGGTGGTATCTTCTAAGAGTAACCTGGTCAGCACTACACTTCGAGGGTTGGTGGTATCTTCTACGAGTAACCTGGTCAGCACTACACTTCGAGGGCTGGTGGTATCTTCTAAGAGTAACCTGGTCAGCACTACACTTCGAGGGTTGGTGGTATCTTCTACGAGTAACCTGGTCAGCACTACACTTCGAGGGCTGGTGGTATCTTCTACTAGTAACCTGGTCAGCACTACACTTCGAGGGCTGGTGGTATCTTCTACGAGTAACCTGGTCAGCACTACACTTCGAGGGCTGGTGGTGTGTATCTTCTACAACTGGTTGCAGGCACTCTCGGAAGTTTAGCAGATTTATGACTATGAAAGCAACACGTTACCTCTGAATATTTTTCTTGCTCTGATGTGCCAGCTATCGGAAAAGAACATGATGAATAAGACACATTTGCAACACTTGGGTAGAAGATTAAGACATGTGCAACAGTTGGGTATCATTATTGATTCTAACGTCTTCGCCACACAGTAAGCACTCTTCAGTCAAGTCCAGGGGCAGCCATCAGTAAATGAATAAGATTAACTCAGGCCAACAAATAATGTCAGTTAGCCTGGTTACAAGACACTACAACCTAGTACTCAGTCGACGCGCTTGGCCCATGGTCGGGGACTCCGGTGAGCTAGAAAGACTGCGAAATTCATCACAGACATAAAAAAAAAACTGGCGAAACAAAAGCAGAAAATCTTTATACAAGAGAAAGCGCTATATCAAGAAAGAAGTGAAGTCGAACTTCATGGCCCTCGCTAGGTGTAACAAAAAACACCTCGTACACGTCATGTCATCAATTTAATTTTGTCCTCAGGCCGAACTATCCCAAAAACCAACTCTCTGAAAGACTAATCACCAAGAATGTTTAAAGAATGGTTTTAAAAAACTTTCTCTCGTAAGTGTGAGTTATTTGTGAAGCAACGTAAGACAACTTACAGAACCCAGCGAGGACGCTACACCACCACAACACAACTTACACAACCCAGAGAGGACCTACAAACACCACCACAACACAAGCTTAACAACCCCATTAGAGGACCTACAACCACCACAACACCACATACACAACCCCGAGGAGGACCTACACCACCACAACACAACTAACACAACCCAGAAATAGGAGACCTACACACCACCACACAACATAACACAACCCACGAGAGCTAACTACAACCACCCAACACAACTAACACCACCCATCGACTACAATGACAACCACCACCACACAACATACACAACCCAGTAAGACGACCTTTACACGACCCCCACAGGGAACCACAACTTACACAACACCCAGAGACAACCTCACACCACACCACAAACACAACTTACACAAACAACACCCAAATGACCAACCAACCACCACAACACACACTTCACAAACACAACCCAGAGCACCTACAAAACCACCAGCCACAACACAACTATCACACCACCCAAGACGACCTACACTCACCACGAACACAGTGGGAACTTTACACAACCCAGAGACGACCTACACCACCACCACACAACTTACCACAACCCAAGATGACCTACACCACCACAACACAACTTACACAACCCATAAGGGACCTACACCACCACAACACCACTACAACAACCCAGAGCACGGACCTACAACCACCCAACACAACACAACTTACACGAACCAGAGAACGACTACAACCCACCACAACAACAAACAGACACAACCCATAGACGACGCTACACCACCACAACACAACTTACCACAACCCTGAGACGACCTACACACCACCACAACACAACTTACACATGCCCAGAGACACCAACACACCCCCACAACACCAACATACCACCACAACCTAACACTACCACCACAACCCCAACACTACCACCACAACACCAACACCACCACAAAAACCCCAAACATCCCACCCCACAAACAAGACAACCACCCACAAACACCAACACCCCCACCAAACACCAACCTACCACCACAACCCCAACACCCACCACAACACCAACACTACCCCACAACACAAAGAAACCAACAACCCCAACACCACCCCACAACACCAACATACACCAAAACACTAAGACTACCACCACAACACCAACACTCCCACCACAACACAACACTACCAAAAAACCCCAAACCCCCACCACCAAACACAAAGACTACCACCACAACACCCACTACCACCACAACACCAACACCACCACCACAACCCCAAACCCCCTACCACCACAACACTAAGACTACCACCACAACACCAATACTACCACCACAACACCAACCTACCCCACAACACTAAGATACCACCAAAACCCCAATTTCTACCAACCACAACCCAAACTACCCCCCAAAAAACCCAACACTACCACCACAACACAACACACCACCAAAAACCCCAACACTACCACCACAACACCAACACCACCACCAAAACACCAACACTAACCCCACAACCCAACATACCACCACAACACTAAGATACCACCACCAACACTAAACTCCCACCACAACACAACACTCCACCACAACACCAACACTACCACATAACACAACACCACCACCACAACACCAAAAAATTAAACCAACAACACCAACACACCACCACAACACCAACACACCACCACAACACCAACACACCACCAAAAACACCAACACACCATTTAAAACCCCAAACACCCCCCACCAAACACCAACACTACCACCACAACCCCCAACACTACCACCATAACAAACATACCACCACAAACCCAAACCCCAACCCACCACAAAACCAACAACCACCACAACACCAACATACCACCAAAACCCAACACTACCACTATAACCCCAACCTCCCCACCACAACCCCAACCTACCACCACAACACCAAACACTACCACCACAACACCAAACTACCCCCACAAAACCAACACTCCCACCACAACACCACAACAAAAAACCACCACCACTTCGTATACCACCAACCCTGATATATTTACACCACCAACCCATCAGTAAACCACCATCACCAAAAAACCCAAAATTCACCCACCACCCACCATATACTCACTCCTGATGCAATAAAACAAAAAAAAAACAGCAACGACAACATAAAACTAGTCATTTAGGTTTGTTTAAAAAAAAAGGGAAGATACCCCAAATTTTTTTGGTCCAAACCCTTCCCCAAGTGGCAATATATCACTGGTTTTTAAATAAAAGGGGAAAGGGTGTGTCAAAAAATAATTTACTAAACAGGCAACATAACCCTTAATGTTCCATTTAGTCCAGAGAGAAATGTGGTGTTCTTCATGGAACGTTTGAGGGGGGAGGGATTGTAGCGGGGAAGGGGGGGGATTGGCAGGAAGGGAGGGATTGTAGCGGGGAAGGGGGGGAGGGATTGTAGCGGGGAAACGAGGAAGGGAGGGATTGTGCGGGGAAAGGGGAGGGGGGTTTGTGCGGGGAAAGAGGAAGGGGGGGATTGTAGCGGGGAAAGGGGAGGGGGGATTGAGCGGGGAAAGGGGAGGGAGGATTGTAGCAGGAAGGATGGGGGGGAAGGATTTACGGGCAAGGGGGGGAGGAGGTTGTAGCAGGAAAAGGGGGAGATTGTAAAGGAAAGGGGGGAAAGGGATTGTAGCGGGGAAGGTAGGGGGGATTGACGGGGAAGGAGGGGGGAAAGGGATTGTAGCAGGGAGGCAGGGATTATACAGGGAAGGGAGGGAGGGAAGTAAAGGGAAGAGAGGGAGGGTTGTACAGTCAAGGGGGGGGGGATTGTAGCAGGAAAGGGGAGGGATTATTGCAGGAAAGGGGGAGGGAGGGATTTAGCAGGGAAGGGAGGGAGGAGGGATTAAGGGGAAGTGGAGGGAGGGAGGGAAGGGGATTGTACAGGAGAGGGAGGGGGGGATTGTAGAGGGAAGGGAGGGAGGGGGGGGGTTGGGGGGGAAGGGAGGGAGGGTTTGTACAGGGAAGGATGGTGGGAAAATTGTAATAGAGGGGGAGGGAGGGATTGTAGTAGGGAAGGATGGTAGGGAATGACTGTAATATGGGAAGCAGGGAGAGAGGGTGCTAGAAAAGTAAGGAAAGGAAGGAGGGAAAGTGAGTGTGAGGGAGAGAAACAGAAGGAAAGAAGGAAGAGAGTGAGAGTGAGGGAGTGGAGAAATGAGGCAAAGGAGAATGAGAGAGAGAGAGAGAGAGAGAGAGAGAGAGAGAGTAAGGAAGAAGAATTTGATGGAATTAAGAAAGATATAATGTTTGTAAATGAAGATAAGAAACTTGAGTGCGTTTAGATAAAGGAGGGAGAAGGAGGAGAAGGAGTGTCAGTGAAGGAAGGAAGTGAGAAAGAAGAGGGCAAAGAAAGGAAGGGAGAAGACAAGAATGCAGACATCAGGGTAGAAGGAGGGGAAAAGATAAAAAAAGCAAATATCAGGGTAGAAAGAAGGAAGGGGTGAATGCACGAAGAAAAAAGGGGTATAACGAAGGAGGGTAGAGAGAAGGAGGGGAAGCAGGAAAGGGATGAGTGTGAGTGACAAAGATATATTTTATACAGAGGCGGAATAGCAACATTGACCTCTCTCTTTCTCGTTATCATGCGTAAGAGGTAAACCCACATGGGTTACACAGCGCTCCAGAATGGCATGTTTCCAGCTTCGATCCAGGAAAAAGACAGACAGCTCAAGATCCTTGGATCAAGAGACAAGGAGAATGTAAGAGGCCACTGCACGATCCTATCTAGATAGAACTAAATATCATCACCGGTTTTGTGACTTGATTGGTATCATCCTCAGCTCACACACTGAGGCTCCGAGATCGATCTCCGGCACGAGTGCAGCGTTGCCCATGTTTCCTTACACTTGCTGTCCCTGTTCACCTAACAGTAAGTAGGTACCTGGGTGTTAGTTAAATTATACCTGCTGTGTCTGTTCACCTAACATAAGTAGGTACCTGGGTGTTAGTCTCCTTGCACCTGCGTCCCTGTTCACTTAACAGTATGTACCTGGGTGTTAGCTGACTGTTGTGGGTCGCATCCTGGGGGAGAAGATTAACCGAAGTTATAGTGTGTCAGTAATGTCAGCTATTATTATTATTATTTATTATTATTATCACACTGGCCGATTCCCACCAAGGCAGGGTGGCCCGAAAAAGAAAAACTTTCACCATCATTCACTCCATCACTGTCTTGCCAGAAGGGTGCTTTACACTACAGTTTTTAAACTGCAACATTAACATTATTATTATTATTATTATTATTATTATTATTATTATTATTATTATTATTTGTTAGTTCTTTTGTGTGGTTTTAAACTTGTTATGCGAAGCACACCCTGTTTTTCTTGTTACTATTGTGTGTTATTCACTGCTTCGCTCTGTATTATTGAGTACTACAATCTGAATTATAGCAGAACAAGCCTTTCTCTTGCAACGTTTCGCTCAAAAATGAGTTTTACAAAGTTAGAAGCTTGACATTGGCTTCAAGCTCATCTCTGAGTCAAACTTTGTGTAAGTACAAGTTTTTTTTATGCAATAAGTTGGAGCCAGGAGAGTACAAGTAGCGCGTCTCTCTCACGCTGACGGAGGGTTGAGCCTCTACCACAAGATGATTAACCCTTACGGGTTTAGTTTCATATAAATATAATATTTAAATATGCTTTAAGTGTCTAAGTTGAACTCAACAAGCAACTTCTTCTATTACATTCACATGTCTCTCAGTGTATACACACCAAGAAGTGTGTGTGTGTGTGTGTGTGTGTTGTGTGTGTGTGTGTGTGTGGTGTGTGTGTGTGTGGGGTGTGTGTGTGTGTGGTGTGTGTGTGTGTGTATACATTGAGAAGTGCCTCTCTCAGTATATATGGACCTAAAGTGGATGTTTCTCAATGTAAACACAGTGAGAAGTGTAAGTTTCAGTGTATATACCTGAAAAGTTTCTCACTCCATACACCGAGAAGTGCATGTCTCTCAGTGTATATACACCGAAAAGTGTATATCAATGTATTTACGCTGAAAAGTGTATCTCTCTCAGTGTATATACACACATATTAAAAGTAATTCTTAACCGATGGTATACAGGTGACATGCAGTCTTAATGACCCTGGTGTAGTGACTGGTGGTGTACAGGTGACATGCAGTCTTAATGACCCTGGTGTAGTGACTGGTGGTGTACAGGTGACATGCAGTCTTTAAAGACCTGGTGTAGTGACTGGTGGTGTACAGGTGACATGCTGTCTTAATGACCCTGGTGTAGTGACTGGTGGTGTACAGGTGACATGCAGTCTTAATGACCCTGGTGTAGTGACTGGTGGTGTACAGGTGACATGCAGTCTTAATGACCCTGGTGTAGTGACTGGGGGTGTACAGGTGACATGCAGTCTTAATGACCCTGGTGTAGTGACTGGTGGTGTACAGGTGACATGCAGTCTTAATGACCCTGGTGTAGTGACTGGTGGTGTACAGGTGACATGCAGTCTTAATGACCCTGGTGTAAGTGACTGGTGGTGTACAGGTGACATGCAGTCTTAATGACCCTGGTGTAGTGACTGGTGGTGTACAGGTGACATGCAGTCTTAATGACCCTGGTGTAGTGACTGGTGATGTACAGGTGACATGCAGTCTTAATGACCTGGTGTAGTGACTGGGGGTTTGTACAGGTGACATGCAGTCTTAATGACCCTGGTGTAGTGACTGGTGGTGTACAGGTGCCCATGCAGTCTTAATGACCCTGGTTGTAGTGACTGGTGATGTACAGGTGACATGCAGTCTTAATGACCCTGGTGTAGTGTCTGGTGGTGTACAGGTGACGTGCAGTCTTAATGATCTTGGCGTAGTGACTGGTGGTGTACAGGTGACATGCAGTCTTAATGATCTTGGCGTAGTGACTGGTGGTGTACAGGTGACATGCAGTCTTAATGATCTTGGCGTAGTGACTGGTGGTGTACAGGTGATATGCAGTCTTAATGACCCTGATGTAGTGACTGGTGGTGTACAGGTGACGTGCAGTCTTAATGACCCTCGTGTAGTGACTGGTGGTGTACAGGTGACATGCAGTCTTAATGACCCTTGTGTAGTGACTGGTGGTGTACAGGTGACATGCAGTCTTAATGACCCTGGTGTAGTGACTGGTGGTGTACAGGTGACATGCAGTCTTAATGACCCTGGTGTAGTGACTGGTGATGTACAGGTGACATGCTGTCTTAATGCCCTGGTGTAGTGACTGTGGTGTACAGGTGACATGCAGTCTTAATGACCCGGGTGTAGTGATTGGTGGTGTACAGGTGACATCCCAGTCTTAATGCCCCTTTGTTTTAGTGACTGGTGGTGTACAGGTGACATGCAGTCTTAATGACCCTGGTTAGTAGATAGATTTTTTACCCAGTTAAGCAACCGAGCAACCCCACTTAGATCTTCATTCCACAAGAGGAGGCAATAAGTGGAGAGCTCTCGTAAATACATCGTGAAAATAAAACGAAGGGCCAGTTTGTGGATCGTGAAGACGCTGGTAATCGGTAATAAAGGTTGAGCTGTCACTGGTTTTTCACATTGCTTTAGTGTTGCTATGTTTTTCCAGCTTGTTCAGTGTTGCGCTTTGTTGGATGCTTTGCTCAGTTGAACGTTTGACATTGATATAAGCTTTGGTCTGTTAATTTTTTTTGTGCCGTCAAATGGTCTGCACTGTTCAATTGTTTGCACTGGTGAAGGTTTTGCAAACGGAGGAACGAGCCTGCATTACTCCTTGCCCTGAACGACCCACACGGGTCTTAATTAAAGACTGAATGTCGTAATAAACAAAATTCGTATGTCATAACTGCAAACATTCCCAACATTCTCATCGTTTTGAAATCAAAACTGATGGATGTTTCGGCTATTACTTGACCAAAAGGTGGAAAAGTATGTGAAGGAAATGTAGCAGTGTCAGCGATCACATTTATAAATGTGAAGCTGTTAAGGAAGGAGGAGAATTTAAGGGGAAATTATGTGTGAAGGAAATTGACCAATAAAGCGGATCTAAATTCACTAAATTCAGAAGTAAAGAATGATGTAAGATATTGTTATTGAGCGAAACTATGTGGGACAACGATCATTTTTGAATAGTAATTAAGAAGAAATAACATCAATACAACAGGAAGAGGGAAAATTAATTGTTACACACAACACCACACACAACCCCACACCATACACACACACACACACACACCAAAAACCCCCACACACCCCCACACACACACACACACACCCCACACACACACAAACAACCACACAACACACACCCCCACACACACACAAAACACACACACACACACACACACACACACACAACACCCCCACACACACAAAACACACACACAACACACAACACACAAACACACACACACACACACACCCACACCACACACACACACACACACACCCCATTCACACACACACACACACACACAAAAACACCAAAAAAACACACACACACCACCACCCAACACCACCACACACACACACACACACACACAACACACACAAAAACACACACACACACACACATACACACACACACACAACACACACACACAACACAACACAAACACACAACACCACACACACACACCACACACACAACACAACACACACACACACACCCACACACACACACACCACACACACACACCACACACACACACACAACACACACCCCACACAAACCCCACACACCACACCCACACACACACACACACACACACACCAACAAACACAACACACACACACACACACACACACACACACACACACACACACACACACACACAACCCCCACACACACACACACACACCACACACATAACACACACACACACACACACACGCACACACACACGCCACACACACAAAACACACACACACACACACACGCACACACCACCACACACAACACACCCCACACACACACCACACACGCACACACACACACACCACACACACCCCAACACACACACACACACACACACGCACACACACACACCCCAACACACACACACACACCCCACACACAAAACACACACACATACACACTCTCTCTCTCTCTCTCTTGCTCTCTCTCTTGCTCTCTCTCTCTCTTGGCTCTCTCTCTTTGCTTTTCTCTCTCTCTTGCTCTTCTCTCTCTCTTGCTCTCTCTCTCTCTTGCTCTTTCTCGCGCCTCTTGCTCTCTCTCTCTCTCCTCTTGCTCTCTCTCCCTCTTGCCTCTCTTTCTCTTGCTCCTCTCTTGCTCTCCTCTTCCTCTTGCTCTCTCTTCCCCTGCTCTCTCTCTCCTGCTCTCTCTCTCCTTCTCTCTCTCTTGCTCTCTCTCTCTTCTTTTGCTCTCTTCTCTCTTGCTCTCTCTTTTGCTTCTCTCTTGTCTCTCTTTTCCCCTTCTTGCTCTTTTCTCTCTTGCTCTCTCTCTCTTCTTCCCTCTCTCTCTCTTGCTCTCTCCTCTCTTGCTCTCTCTCTCTCTTTTGTTCTTCTTGCCTCCTCTCTCTTGCTCTCTCTCTCTCTTGCTCTCTCTCTCTCTCTTGCTCTCTCTCTCTTCTTGCTCTCTCTCTCTCTTTGTCTCTCTCGCTCTCTTGTTCTCTCTCTCTCTTTGCTCTTTTCTTCCCTCTTGCTCTCTCTCTCTCTTGCCTCTCTCTGCTCTCTCTCTTTTGCCTCTCTCTCTCTCTCTTGCCCCTCTCTTGCTTTTCTTTCTTGCTCTCTCTCCCTCTTGCTCTCTCCTCTCTTGCTCTCTCCTGCTCTCTCCCTCTTCTTGTTCTCTCTCTTGTCTCTCTCTCTCTTGCTCTCTCTCTCTCCTGCTCTCTTTTTCTCTTGATCCTCCCCTCTTTTGCTCCTCTCTCTCTTGCTCTCTTCGTCCCCCTTTTTTCCCTTTAACCCCCCCTCCCTACTCTTAAAAAAAAAAAAAAAAAAAAAAAAAAAAAAAAAAAAAAAAAAAAAAAAAAAAAAAAAATGGTGGGGACTCGCAGGACCCAAGGATCAGATGAGAATGGCTCGGGTAGGGAGGAGTGGATGGAGGAGCAGTGGAAAAGGATGGAACAAGAGTGGGGAGAAAATTAGAAGTTTTCTAAAAAAATGGAGAAAGAGCTCTTGTGAAATTGGAAAGGTGGTTGGAGAAGGAACAAAGAATTGGGAAGGCACAAGTCGAAACTGCAGTAGCAAATAAGGGTCCTAGAAGTTGAGATAAATAGGCTGGAGCGAGTTACAGGGGCAGGGGACCAGAGAAGACACAGCATATGAAGCTGCGAGGCTAAAACAGGAAGGAAGGAATTAATGAATTATGTAAGGTCACACCCAATCTGCCAAGGAGGACCAAGGAGTGAAAGGGAAGATCAACTGTTGCAGATGGAGAGGGTGATAGGTCGAATGCTGAGGCACAACAAGGCTATCAAGAGCCACTGGAAAAATCAAGGGGGGAAACTGACCACATACAGGCAGGATCCAGAGCCACAGAGGGTGAGGCAATGCGGGAAGAAAGGGCAAAATCAGTGTTTATCCATGGGCTTCAGGAGAGAGAGGAAAGGACACACACTGAAAGGAAGCAGGAAAAGGAAGGAGATTGAGAAAATCAATAACAGAAATAGGTGAAGAGAGGGACGAGATTGTAAATTTTCAGAGAATAGGGGGGTACTCGAAGGTGAGAAACCGACCAATCAAGCTGATTCTCAGGACGGAAACAGTGCGGAACAGGATCCTCCAAGAGAAACCACGATTGAAATACTCGGAAGAGTACAAGAGGGTGTTCCTAGACAGAGACAGAACAAAATCAGAACGACAGCAGCTGAGGGAGAGGACAAAAAAGCAAAAAGGAGCTAGGAAAAGAGACAAAGGAGGAACCAGCAGAGGTCAGTCAAGCAGGACAGAACAGCAAGGGCAAGCACACAAAAAAACTACTCTCAGAACCACACAACCTATCACACCATCCCAACATACACCTACAATCCATACCCACAGCCTCCACCCAACACCAAGTATAGAACCCCACAGTATGCCACCAGGTCTCCCACCCTCACAGGCCCCCCAAACCACAGTGTTGGAAAGAAACTGAAGGTATGGTACACAAACGCTGATGGAATAACAAATTAAGTGGGAGGAGGGGCAGAAAGAGTCAAAGAAGCATCACCGGACATCATAGCTCTCACAGAACCCAAGCTTACAGGTATGATAACAGATGCCATCTTTCCAAGGGGAAATACCAAATCCTGAGGAAAAGACAGAGGGAACAGGGGGGGGGAGGAGTGGCTTGTGATCAAAAATGCTGGAATTTTGATGAGCGGAGAGAGAAGATAGCGGAGAAGAAAGTGATTACATTGTGGGAACACTTCACTCTGGAGGTCCCAAGGTGGTAATAGCAGTGAAGTATAACCCCCCACAGAACAGCAGGAGGCCCAAAGGGAAGAGTACGACGGAGCAATAGAGCGATGGTTGACACACTGGCTAGAGTGCCCGAAGAGCTCATGCATGCAGGGCAAAGCTCCTGATCATGGGTTGACTTTAACCACAAGGAGTAGATTGGGAAACTTGGACCCACATGGGGGCCAAGATACTTGGAGGGTAAGATGATGGAGGTGGTACTGGAGAACTTCATGTACCAACACGTAAGGGACACTACAAGAGAGAGAGGAGGAGGATAACCCAAGGCTGGACTTAGTTTCACCTTCAGTAGTGCAGATATCGAAGACATCACATATGAAAGACCCCTTGGGGCCAGTGACCATGTGGTTGTAAGCTTCGAATACACAGTAGAGCTACAATGGAGGGAGAAGCAGAAGGCCAGACGAATGAAGCCAAACTACAAGAAAGGGGACTACACAGGAATGAGGAACTACCTGAACGGGGTTTTAGTGGGGCAGAGAACTGGGGAGGGAAACCAGTTAATGAGATTATGGAATATGTAGCAATAAAATGCAAGGAGGCTGAGGAGAGGTTTGTACCCCAAAGGGTAACAGGGAGTAATGAAAAAGCCAGGATGAGCCCATGGTTTACCCAAAGTGCAGGGAGGGGAAAAACCAAGTGTGCTAGGGAATGGAAGAAATATAAGAAGCAAAGGACCAGGAGAAATAAGGAGAACATCGTAGAGCCCGAAATGAATATGCACAGTAAGAGGGAGGCCCAAAGACAATATGAAAATGACATAGCACGAAGCCAAATCTGACCGAAACTGTTGTACAGCCACATCAGGAGGAAAACAACAGTCAAGGACCAGGTAATCAGGGGTAAGGAAGGAAGGAGGAGAGACAACGGATGACCGGGAAGTATGTGAAGAACTCAACAAGAGATTCAAAGAAGTGTTCACAGAGGAGACAGAAGGGACTCCAGAAAGACGGAGAGGTGGGGCACACCACCAAGTGCTGGACACAGTGCACACAACCGAGGAAGAAGTGAAGAGGCTTCTGAGTGAGCTAGATACCTCAAAGGCAATGGGGCCAGATAACATCTCCCATGGGTATTGAGAGAGGGAGCAGAGGCGCTATGTGTACCCCTAACAACAATATTCAATACATCTATCGAAACAGGGAGATTGCCTGAGGCATGGAAGACAGCAATGTAGTCCCAATCTTTAAAAAAGGAGACAGACATGAAGCATTAAACTACAGACCAGTGTCACTGACATGTATAGTATGCAAAATCATGGAGAAGATTATCAGGAGAAGAGTGGTGGAACACCTAGAAAGGATGATCTAATCAACAGCAGCCAGCATGGTTTCAGGGACGGGAAATCCTGTGTCACAAACCTACTGGAGTTCTATGACATGGTGACAGCAGTAAGACAAGAGAGAGAGGGGTGGGTGGATTGCATTTTCTTGGACTGCAAGAAGGCGTTTGACACAGTTCCACACAAGAGATTGGTGCAAAAACTGGAGGACCAAGCAGGGATAACAGGGAAGGCAACTACAATGGATCAGGAATACTTGTCAGGAAGACAGCAGCGAGTCATGGTACGTGGCGAGGTGTCAGAGTGGGCACCTGTGACCAGCGGGGTCCCGCAGGGGTCAGTCCTAGGACCAGTGCTGTTTCTGGTATTTGTGAACGACATGACGGAAGGAATAGACTCTGAGGTGTCCTGTTTGCAGATGACGTGAAGTTGATGAGAAGAATACACTCGATCGAAGACCAGGCAGAACTACAAAGGGATCTGGACAGGCTGCAGAACTGGTCCAGCAATTGGCTCCTGGAGTTCAATCCCACCAAGTGCAAAGTCATGAAGATTGGGGAAGGCAAAGAAGGCCGCAGACGGAGTACAGTCTAGGGGGTCAGAGACTACAAACCTCACTCAAGGAAAAAGATCTTGGGGTGAGTATAACACCAGGCACATCTCCTGAAGCGCACATCAACCAAATAACTGCTGCAGCATATGGGCGCCTAGCAAACCTCAGAACAGCATTCCGACATCTTAATAAGGAATCGTTCAGGACCATGTACACCGTAATACGTTTAGGCCCATATTGGAGTATGCGGCACCAGTTTGGAACCCACACCTAGCCAAGCACGTAAAGAAACTAGAGAAAGTGCAAAGGTTTGCAACAAGACTAGTCCCAGAGCTAAGAGGTATGTCCTACGAGGAGAGGTTAAGGGAAATCAACCTGACGACACTGGAGGACAGGAGAGATAGGGGGGACATGATAACGACATACAAAAATACTGAGAGGAATTGACAAGGTGGACAAAAAACAGGATGTTCCAGAGATTGGACACAGTAACAAGGGGACACAGTTGGAAGCTAAAGACACAGATGAATCACGGGATGTAGGAAGTATTTCTTCCAGCCACAGAGTAGTCAGTAAGTGGAATAGTTTTGGGAAGCGATGTAGTGGAGGCAGGATCCATACATAGCTTTAAGCAGAGGTACGATAAAGCTCACGGCTCAGGGAGAGTGACCTAGTGGCGATCAGTGAAGAGGCGGGGCCAGGAGCTCGGACTCGACCCCCGCAACCTCAACTAGGTGAGTACAACTAGGTGAGTACACACACATACACACACACACACACACGCACACACGCACACACACAACACACACACACACACCACACACACACACACAACACCACACACACACACACACACACCACACACGCACACACAACACACACACACACAACACACACAACACACACACACACCCCAACACACACCACGCACACACAAACAAGGAACGACTCTGGCCCACACAGAGCAGACAGCATATTCTTGAAGACTATCCAGCGGGATACATCTAGTAGAAAGTGGTGTGGGTGGGTTTATAGCAGTGGGCGCGGCGGCCACACTCTACCTTTCCTCTCTTATTTGTCATGTTCGTGGGGGGGTGTGTGATGGGAAGGGAGGGGGAGGGGTAGGGAGGGCAGGGATAGGAGAGCAGGTAGGGGGGGCAGGGGTTAGGAAAGGGAAGAGCGGGGCATACAGGGGCCCGGACAGTAAGTATTTTACAGAGGTAGGGTTGAGGCGAGGAAA